>CAHIKZ030005201.1:2012500-2075000 GCA_903632075.3 Acanthosepion pharaonis | reverse complement strand
CCCGCAGCGTTTAAAAGCGAGTTTTGACAATCACTATCGAAGCTCCCAGGGCGACAAGACTCGACATCAAACGATCCTGACGGTGTCGACCTTGAGTGGCGATCAGAGACCGAGTGGGGCCGTGGTATTTTGGTCATTTCGAGGCAAGATTGTGGAATACAAACGAGTCACCCGGCAACGGAGAAAATGGCTACAACAGTGGGCGGTCTGACTTTGATGTTTCGTTTCTATCCATTGATTGCTCTTTCTTCATATCTATCTGTCTCAAACTTGCTCTTTGGCTGAAGCCATTAGGAATTTATCCCAGATTCCCTTGTTAGTCTTTCAGAATCTGTTCGAACATATATTTTCAAACAGAAATGCCGAAGTTAAGATCGCATCAGCGGAACTGGACACAGTTTTTTGAAACCGACAAAAATATACCAACTGTATCCAGTATTAACATTAACTCTTATTTGTTTACTTTTAATTTTAGACGCTTTAGTAAACCTTTATAGTAATATTATCTTGAATATTTTTAAATACAGTGTTACTGTATTTCTTTCATCTTAATTTTAGTCGTTTTTCTTATTGCAGTTTCTTAATTTTAGTCGTTTTTCTTATTGCAGTTTCTTAATTTTAGTCGTTTTTCTTATTGCAGTTTCTTAATTTTAGTCACTTTTCATTGTAATTCCCCAGACCGATAGTCTTTGGACATTACTAAACAAATTGTAATATCCTGAATTTTTATCTAATCAAACATTGTCAGCCATTACCAATTTTTGATTGCATCTCGTTCATTTTAAATTTACTTATTTTTCATCGCTGCTCCTTAATCCATAAATATAAAACGATTAATAAAACAAATAATTATAATGTCTTCAATTTATATTACAGTGTAACCCGGATATAAGAGAAACTCGGATATAAGAGAGGTTTTCTCTGTTCCCAAATTAGAGCCTGTGTTAATGTATATAAATTAGACCAAACCCGGATATAAAAGAAACTCGGATATAAGATACTTCTTCTCCGGTCCCGACAACTCTCTTACATCCGGGTTACACTGTATATAAAACATTGTCAACTATTACTAATTATGACTCTATTTTTTCCATCTTAATTTTAATCATTTTTCATCGCAGCGCCTCAGGCGATTAATCGCTAATTAGTAATACCAGCTGCGATTAATAAATTGTCGTCTAAATGACGAAAAAAATAAAAATAACTCTAGCCTCGAATTTTAACAGATATATTTACCAAAATTACACAAAAAATATCTTGAAATACCAAAGAGTAAATTTATTCAATAAAATCGCCATTGGTTTCAACCACAACCTCCAGACAACTTCGGAATCTCCTGCAACTCTTCTGGACGATCTCCGTGTTTAAGTTGGTGAATGCTGCCATAATCTTTGCCTTCAGTTCATCTTTGGTGTTACAAGGAGTTTTGTTGATCTCTCAACTGCATCCCCCACTTAATAATATGTTGCAGTCTGGGGAGTTAGGCGGACAGATGTAAGGAGTGGTGTGGTCGAAGAAATTGTCTGACCGTCGTGAATGGGTTCTCCTATTTGTGTGGCATGCTGCAGAGTCCTGTTTCAGGTCTTCCAGTAGACATCCTTTTGACACAGGGAGACACTACCTCCTCAAAGCACTTGATGTAGGCCTCCTTGTTGAGTCTGAGACTGTGTGGGAAAATGAATGGAGGTATAACGTTGCCATCACAAGTGACCATTCCAAACGCATTCATAATCACCATTAGACTCATCCAACTCTTTCCAAATCATTTTTCGCTTTCCTCAGATTGACACACAAGTACTCTGAAATGTTCACATTGGAGATTCCGGCGCGAATGCCAAAACAATACAGCATGTCGCTTCCAAATTTCTGGCAGAATTATTGCGTCATTGTGCTCTTTTTCTCACAGGCGCTATCCAAATGACTTTACTGTGCCGTCAACAAAACTAAAAACGAAACAAAAAAACAAAAAAAAACAAAAAAAAAAGCGCGTACGCGCGAAATGAAAACTATAAAATAGCGGCAATTTACCCATCGCACGCTGTATACTAAGAAAATATGTCAAGCGCTTTGTCTATAAATTTCTACGTACTGAATTGTTTCTGTTATCTTTCTAAATAGAGGATTATAGGAAGAAGCAGCGAAGATTCAAATTAATTATGTCGATGTTAGTGACCAGAAAGCAACTCCATTTTCGAATACAGCATTCAATTCTGATATAAACTATTGTAAACAATATATAGACAATAAGATTTAAAGTTTAACAAAAACATGAGAACTTGAAAATTTCCACTAATCTAAAAAAGATTACAGTAGGTGACCATGTATCGTAAATAAAGAGAAAACATCTTATTTAAAGAGTAAGAGTGACCCAAACGGAGAATGGAGATGAGCGTACTCCAATTTTTGGATTGGAGAGCGAGCCTGAATGGTTTCATTATCAGCCAGATAATAAAACCCTGAGTGAGACTCAATATTCGAAAAGTAAGAATATATTAAATTTACTGTGGCATAGATTCTAAGGGTCAAAATAGGTTTGAATTTTAAATCAAAATCTTTCTTTGAGTGCATCATTTTCAATGTTATGTTTATTAACTTTTCGTCTGGTTAACTTTTTGGTCTGGGTGGTTTTTGACATTCAGAGGGTAATAAGTGACAAAACATATAGTAAAACATTTCAGGGATAACACAAGTAGGACACCAAAATCGTATGTGCCCCCGGGGCACTGAGAACCCACTCTGCCCGCACTAGACCTCTAGTGAGATGCTGAACGCCATTGTCTGGATAGGTGCCTGCAGCTCCCTGCTATTTGTAGGTGTAGGGTGCCAACAGGCATCCCCGCTATGTTCCGTGAATGTTTCATTCATGGTGGATGTGTCCAGAATATTCTTAAAAACCGATTCTGGGCAATTCGGATTTTAAAGGCAAGGTCCATTATACTGCTGGAATAACCCATCGTTGTTGAGGTAAATGGAACCAGTTGTGAAGACTGGGATCTATGACCCCGTGGTGTCTGCTTTACCCCCCATCGTACCATTAGCCTGAAATATCAGAAATTTAATGGACAGTTTGCCAGTCCGCCAAACTCCAGTGAACGAAGTCAGGAGCGTAAATAAGACACCGTTTAATGCGACAGGGTGTTAGCAGGGACACCTAGGTGGGTCGTCTGCACCCATATTCCATAGAAGCTAGGAATGCTGAACTAACCTGCATGAAACGCATCTCATACTTTATGCCTTGAAGGAGAATATGATTTGAACAAATGTCATTTGTTATCGCGGACAATTCTACAAATATGCATCTAGTCACGGTTATTAAGGACCATGAGCAGACTTGACGGCGGTGTTCACCCTGATTCCCCGGATGCCATAGTACCACTGTTTTAGATATGGGCATTTCCATTATATCAAGGATAACACAGGTAGGACACTCTTACTAGAACTCTGGAGAGATACTGAAGGCCATCGACTGGATAGGTGTCAGCAGTTCCTTGCTATTTGTAAGTGCAGGGTGCGAACAGACATCCCTGTTAGGCTCCATGAATATTTCATGTGGCGCCACTTACCATTACCTTTATATACTGCAAGCCATGACTTTTGTCAGATGTGTATATATATATATATATATATATATATATATATATATATATATATATATATGCAAAAAAAATCTCTCAAGCGTGAAATTGACAGTCGCGCTTTTAATATATATATTTAATATATATATATATGCAAAATTTTTAAGCGTGAAACTGACAGTCACGCTTACTGTTTTCTTATTTTTGCTTGTAGTAATATATATATATATATATATATATATATATGACGGTGCTAAAATACTATTACAGTGTAACCCGGATATAAGTAACCCGGATATAAGAGAGATTTTCTCTGGTCCCAAATTAGACCCTGTGTTAATGTATACAGTGTAACCCGGATATAAGTGAGTTGTCGGGAACGGAGAAAAAGTCTCTCTATATCCGGGTTTCTCTTATATCCGGGTCTCTTATATCCGGGTTACACTGTAATAGTATTTTTAGCAGAGTCATATATATATATATATATATATATATATATATATATATATATATATATATTAGTACAAGCAAAAGAAAAAAAACGGTAAGCGTGACTGTCAGTTTCACGCTTAAGAGATTTTTTGCAAAAATATATCCGGTTTTGGTCTATTTTATATACATTAACACAGGCTCTAATTTGGGACCAGAGAAAATCTCTCTTATATCCGGTTTTGGTCTATTTTATATACATTAAGACAGGCTCTAATTTGGGACCAGAGAAAATCTCTCTTATATCCGGTTTTGGTCTATTTTATATACATTAACACAGGCTCTAATTTGGGACCAGAGAAAATCTCTCTTATATCCGGTTTTGGTCTATTTTATATACATTAACACAGGCTCTAATTTGGGACCAGAGAAAATCTCTCTTATATCCGGGTTTCTCTTATATCCGGGTTACACTATTTAAAATAGACCAAACCCGAACATAAGGGAAACCCGGATATAAGAGACTTCTTCTCCGGTCCCGCATTCAATGTTAAACACGCAGCAACTATATTAGTACAAGCAAAAGAAGAAAACGGTAAAGCGTGACTGTCAGTTTCACGCTTAAGAGATTTTTAAGCCTATGCGTTAAAAATAAGTCTGTTTATAAAAAGCACAAAGTCACTATTTTTCTTTTATTTAAAACAATATTCCGAAAGGGTGCTTAAAAACATCTACAGCGTCAAAATGAAGGTCTTCACAAGTCTAAAAAAAAGAAAAGAATGAAACAAAATAAATAAAAAGTGCCAACAACGATAAGATAAAAAGATTATTTCATTTTTTTATTGCTTTTTTTTTTTTTAAATGTCGACTTTACTTTCTAGTCATAATCACGAAATTACTTAGGACAGAAGCATTATAAAATGCTACAAAAGGCACTCAATTCTACTGTTATAACATTCTAAAGGTTAATTTTGCCAGTTTCTCAAGTGTAGGCAGGGAAAATCTGTTACAACTGTTCGAGGGAATTTCTTTCAAATATCAACAGATCTCTACCACCAGCTGTGAGTAGAATAAAAGAAAATTGTTCTATTGGCCAAAAGCTTCGTTAGGTTTTGTAAGATGATATTATAAACATTTAGATCGAACAAAAACTCTTTTCATTATATTGTAGCAGTTGTTGTAGTTTGCATTTTTATTGGTTAACTTAAAAAGGTTGATCGCGTTTGTTTTTACATGGCATGAAGAGCGTTTACTTTAACTTCAATTAAAAAAAAAGAAGTTTTGATTGCATTGTGACAGCTGTAATATAACATTACAGCTTAAAAATTGTCAAAACATGTATTTTTCTTTTTTTACGCTATTGTTCACGTAATATGAGGCCCAAGAGCCACTCAAGGTAGAACGTTACTGAATAAGGTTGGTTTATGAACATAAGAGGAGGAGATAAAAAGTACAGATTAAGAAGTGCAAATTATGAGGATAGATAACGATTGATTATGGTTTTGTAGAAGTTAACATTATAGTGATAAGAGAAGCATCCCCGCAGGAGTTTGACTGCTTTTTCAAGTCCAACTGAAACTTTCTTCTTATCATGGGAACGCGAAGGGAATGGGGAGGGTTTGCCTAGTGATAATGTCGGGTCTTAGCAGTAAAGGTCTGAACTGGGGGAACTAAGGAATAGATCTCGACGTGACATTTTCCATGGAAATAGCGCTAGAGTAGCAATAATCAACATTCTTTAGCTTTCATGGGTTCAGGGGCACCAATCGTTATGATGTAATGGTTACCAAGCTTGTATCGCTAGAACAATTAAAAATGAGTAGTGAGTTCGATCCTCACTGGGTGCCCCATGCTTCCGGCTTTGTGCCAATTGCTTCTTCCACCGCGAGGAAAGTTGGCTCTCTGTGCCGCGCCAGGAAATTTTTCTCCCCTGAATCGATACTTCAAATATACAAAACAACCATTCGCCCTTGCATGGAATATTGCTACCATATATGGTCTGGGGCACCTTATGTTTACCTCGGAGTTCTTGACAAGATCCAAAGACGGATATGTAATCTAATTGGCCCTGGTCTGGCGTGTCGTCTGCAGTCACTCTCTCACAGATGCGCCGTCGCCTCTCTCTGTCTTTTCTACAAATACTTTCATGGTAATTACTCCGAAGAACTACTTCCCAGACTTCATGAATTCAAGCGCCCTACGAGGCTGGCATCCCGCTCTCACCCTTTCACTGTCGAAACTTTAAATGTAGCCGTCTCTTCTACTCCAATAGCTTCATACCTCGCACCTCTCGCCTGTGGAACACCCTTCCCAATTACTGTTTCCCTGAAAGCTATTATCTCCAACTATTCAAATGTAATGTCAATCGACACCTCCAGTTACCTTGATCTACCCACTATCCTTCTCCTCATCCTTTCTTCTATCACTCCTATCTGCTCTTGCTCCAAATCTTCTGCAACCCCCTGCATCCTAGTGGCTTCACGCCTTGCTCGGGGCGTAATGCTTAAAAAAAAACAAAAAAAAAAAAACATCTAAGCTACGCTTTGAAAATCACCGTAGGAGATGAGTGCAGAAGAACCATCAGGATGTCCCTGTTAACACCATTGCCACTGGAAACAACTCCTCACAATCTCGGGACAACATTAACTGGACCTTGGTGGAGTGGTTAAAGTGTGGTTTGATCCGTTGATTGATATCTGTGAGAAAGGGGGTGTAGAATGGAAAATAATTCATCAACCACAAGGCCGCGTAATCGCTTTTGAAATGGAAAAGAGATGCTAGAAAGAGAGGACTAGGAAGTCCCAAAGCAAATATGGCAGCCGTTCTGACTCCTGTAAAGATAAGGTATAGTAGGAGGAGTTAGATACTTTCTGTAGCCGTATAAGGACCTGATCATTTTCCCAGCATCTTTAGCGATGGATTCTATATGAAATCCAATTGAGATATTGGTCGAGATTTAATCCTAATAGACGTTCAATGCCTCTTTGACAGTGCTACCATTTATCGTAATTATGGTGAGAAATCAGGATCAGCTTGGTGTTGATGAAAAGTTCCTCGCTTGTAAGGTTTTGAAAATTGATATCATGGAATATGCGTACACCTGTGTTCCCCCTCACTAGAATATGATTGGCTGGTGTCCGTCATAAATATCGACGGACGCGTGGGAGAGTCGGAGAAGTCAAAAGCCTTAGTCTGAGAGCTAAGTCTATAACGACGCCCATTGGACTACGCCATTGATCTACACCTCTTAATTGTGACTACGACGCGTACCAGTCGATTACTGCTACCGTATTCTACTTGGTTATAGTAGGCAAAACCACTTAACTACTTCGTTCACATATATCCCTTTCCGGGACATATAAAAACTGATAAAACAGTTTTCCTCATAGAGCTGTTAGAGCTCGGTCAGAAGAGAAATCAGCTGCAAGAAAAAAGTAAACAACTGCTTTTCTTCTTTTTTTAAAAAAAATTAAAAAAGGTGAAAATGCAACTCGGAAAAGAATATTTATGCAGATTATATAGCGTGAATGATTAATGATACCTAAAATATTGCATTTTTCCTACTAGATTTACTCACGACACGGTGCTTTACGATTGGTTAAGTTATTTGAGGTTGAAAACGATAAAATCAAGACATTCATGGAGAACAATCAACCTCATACAAAACGAGAGATAGCATACATAATCTAAATATCGAAATCATGCGCTGAAAACCATTTGCACAATTTTGGTCATGTTAGTTGCCCTGATGTAATAATACAAAGAAAATATGTTGTTTTTGAAAGAAACTGTTATCAGCGATGAAAAGTGGATACTTTACAATAGTGGGTTCCAAACTTCTACTGATTGATGCCTTCATAGCTCTCCCACATCGCCAGCGCCAACTCCCAAGCCTATATGAAACACTTCTATTTTCGTATTATGCACCCTACATATTCAAAACAAATAATGTAACACAGTTAACACAGATGCATTTTGGTTTCACTTCTATGCCATTAGATAAAATGTTGCTAGACGAACATCCATAACTTTATCGTTACACTTACAAACCTAGAGCAAACGCCGGCTATTTGATTTGGCTAGGGTATGCTTCATCCTGTCCACATAACATCAGCAGGATACAAACAAATGTTCAGACTTTTAACATCAGGCAACAAAATAAAGTTAAATAAAACCATAGAAATCTTATGTTTGTTTATTTGTTAGTGTTTCTAAAGTTTAAGTTACTCAGATTTTGTCATATCGTTTTGGTAAGAAAAAAATTACTTGTTTTTAATGCCCATTGTCATCCTCTGCCAGCAACTTTTTTTCTAACCGCCTCCCTACTGCTCCCTTTTTCTTCATGTCTCCTGAATCTTTACATCACCTCCAATGGAGCTGTACCTCCCGTCTTAGGAAATCCATGCTCTATAACAACATAAACTGATTATTCATCAAGAGAAACAACCAGTATAAATTATACCAAATACTAGTCTTCATTTATTTTAAAGAATATGATGCTATTTACATGGTCGAATAGGTAAGGAATCTTCTGTGAGTTTCTTTCTTTTTCATTTGAATAATAATGATAGCAATTCCATCAACTGAAGGTAGCAATTTTTGAAGATCTTCTGAAAATATTTCAGAGAAAATATATAACATTCGATCAAAATAATCCTAGGACTTGCCTTTCTTTTGTGACCTGACAAAAGTAGTTCCCTATTGGCTTGGTGGACTGCAACTAATTTTATTTGAACCGGAAGCGCCAACAGTAGACTCGAGATGTAAATCTTTCAAAACAACTATCTGCTGTTCAGAAGTAGAGAAAAGGAAATTAATTATAAAGAGAAATAAATAAATTCAGGATCCTAGTGCCACTCGGTTGAAAATTAAAGAATTCTAGTTGTCAGGCCGCTTTCTAAATAAGGTCCAGTCACAAGCCACCAGTCAAGATATAGAGACGGGTAGTGAGAGTGATAGTTGTAGTCAGCGTTGAGCAGAGATCCGGTCAAAGATTTCGTTGGCACAAGGGTAGATCGTTACTCAGAGATGCCAAAAATACTATCAAAAGATACAATATCTCAAATATCACTACATATATTTGTTTGTGATTGTGTAGCGCCAGTTCACAAGATTCAAAAAAGGATGGTCCTCGCTGAAATCTACACGCTTCACTCATTCAAAGACTGAATTAATTCATCTAAAAAAAAAACTATTGTTTAGATATATCTGAACAGATATGGCGCCATGCATGTTATCGAATTTTTAGGTTAATATTTGGTTTTTCAGCAACTAAAGATGTTAGGTAAGACTAAAAAAATAAAAAAATAAAAACAAAGAAAGAATAAAAGAAAGAAAAAGAAAATGTTTTGAAAAAAGAAAGAAAGAATTGAAGGAAAAAGAAAGAAATAATTGAGAAGAAGGAAGAAAGAAAAAAGAAAGAAAGAAAGAAAGAAAAGAAAGAAAAAAAGAAAAAAAAAAAATAAAAGTTTGGAAGACAGGAGGTAAGAAAACAGAAATATGCTGGAAGAAAAGAAAGAAAGAATTGTTAAGGAAAAAAAGAAAGAAATGAGAAAAGTTAAAAAGAAAGAAAGAAAAAGAAAGAAAAAAGAAAAGAAAGAAAGAAAAATAAAAAGTTTGGAAGAAAGAAGGTAAGAAAACAGAAATATGCTGGAAGAAAAAGAAAGAAAGAATTGTTAAGGAAAAAGAAAGAAATAATTGAGAAGTTAAGAAAGAAAGAAAGAAAGAAAGAAAGAAAGAAAGAAAGAAAGAAAGAAAAAAAATAAAAGTTTGGAAGAAAAAGGTAAAAAACAGAAAATGGAAAAGAAAGAAAGAATTGTTAAGAAAAAAGAAAGAAATAATTGAGAAGTTAAGAAGAAAGAAAAGAAAGAAAGAAAGAAAAGAAAGAAAGAAAGAAAAAAAAAAAAGTTTGAAGAAAGAAAGAAAAAACAGAAATATGCTGGAAGAAAAGAAAGAAATAATTGAGAAAGAAAGAAAGAAAGAAAGAAAGAAAGAAAGAAAGAAAGAAAGAAAGAAAGAAAGAAAAAAATAAAAGTTTGGAAGAAAGAAGGTAAAGAAAACAGAAATATGCTGGAAGAAAAAGAAAGAAAGAATTGTTAAGGAAAAAGAAAGAAATAATTGAGAAGTTAAGAAAGAAAGAAAGAAAGAAAGAAAGAAAGAAAGAAAGAAAGAAAGAAAGAAAGAAAGAAAGAAAAAATAAAGTAAAGAAAGGTAAAAAAAAACAGAAATATGCTGAAGAAAAGAAAGAAAGAATTGTTAAGGAAAAAAGAAAGAAAAATTGAGAAGTTAAGAAAGAAAGAAAGAAAGAAAGAAAGAAAGAAAGAAAGAAAGAAAGAAAGAAAGAAAAAAAAAAAGTTAGAAGAAAGAAGGTAAAGAAAACAGAAAAATGCTTGAAGAAAAAAGAAAGAAAGAATTGAAAGGAAAAAGAAAGAAGAATTGAGAAGTTAAGAAAGAAAGAAAGAAAGAAAGAAAGAAAGAAAGAAAGAAAGAAAGAAAGAAAAAGAAAGAAAGAAAGAAAGAAAAAAAAAGAAAAGAAAGAAGGTAAAGAATACAGAAATATGCTGGAAGAAAAAAAGAAAGAAAGAATTGTTAAGGAAAAACAAAGAAATAATTGAGAAGTTAAGAAAGAAAGAAAGAAAGAAAGAAAGAAAGAAAGAAAGAAAGAAAGAAAGAAAGAAAGAAAAAAAAAATAAAAGTTTGGAAGAAAGAAGGTAAAAGAAAAAAAAATATGAACAAGGAAGAAAAAGAGAAAGAATTGAGAAGTAAAGAAATGAATGAAGAAAGAATTGTTAAAGGAAAAGAAAGAATTGAAAAGTTAAGAAAGAAAAAAAGAAAGAAAAAAAGAATTGTTAAAGACGAAGAAAGAAAGAATTGAGAAGTTAAGAACGAAAGAAAGAAAGAAAGAATTGTTAAAGAAAAGAAAAAATTGAGAACTTAATAAAGAAAGAAAGAAAAAAGAATTGTTAAAGAAAAAGAAAGAATTGAGAAGTTAAGAAAAAAAGAAAGAAGACTTAAAAATGACAGGAAGTTGTGGAGAGCCATGATCGCCTACGCCCTGAAGGAACACGGCACATAGAAGAAGAAGAATATAAAAATTTAGATTTTTTTCCTGACTGCCAGTTATTTTTATGTTAATTTATTTTTACGTTTTTTTTCTAAATATTAAAAAAAGTAACTGACATTATTTTTAAAATGGTTATCATATTTCAGTTGCCTCAGGAGATCTGTAGATAGAATTGATCTAATTGTGAAGGAAAAGCAGGTTTGAATTTCCTTCTCTTTTTGATAACTGGAAAATATTGCGCATAAGTATTTCTGTTGGAAAGCCAGTTCGACTACCACAAGCCCGGATCTAAGCACGCCAGCTTTGTACTCGGAGGAATTATGGCGCCGAAACACGCCGAAACGAATACTTATATACACAGGTGGGAGCATACTTACATTGGTACGCCGATTAAGTTACCTATGTAAACCAGTTAATAAGCAGTTCTTTGATGTTCGTCGTAACCTGCACTACTTTTTGTTTTATTTCCTCTTCGTGGAGTCAATTTTAAAATTATCAGCCATATCATCGAAATAGGTTTTAAAACTAATGACGAGGGGAAAAAAAAAGATTTCCGACGTAAGTAAAGACACGTATGCCTTCGTTTCTGTGGGATTTTAATTTATTTACTTTTCCTCTTCACAATTCTTTCTTTCTTTTTCTTTTGCAGTTCTTTCTTTCATATCTTCTTGAGTCTTTCTTTCTTTCTTTCTTTCTTTTCTTTCTTTCTTTCTTTCTTTCTTTCTTTCTTTCTTAATCTCTCAGTCCCTTCTTTCCGAACTCTTAATGATTTCTTTTGTAACGTCTAAATTTTTTCTTTCTTTCTTTCTTTCTTTCTTTCTTTCTTAATCTCTCAGTCCCTTCTTTCCGAACTCTCAATGATTTCTTTTGTAACGTCTCAATTCTTTCTTTCTTTCTTTCTTTCTTTCTTTCTTTCTTTCTTTCTTTCTTTCTTTCTTTCTTTCTTAATCTCTCAGTCCCTTCTTTCCGAACGCTCAATGATTTCTTTTGTAACTCCTCAATTCTTTCTTTCTTTCTTTCTTTCTTTCTTTCTTTCTTTCTTTCTTTCTTTCTTTCTTAACTTCTCATCAAGTGATGGTGTTGAATGTAGAATCTACATTCAACACCATCACTCGATAAGATACCAGAGGTGTTGAAAGCAAGTGGGTATTTTTGTAGTGATTTTATAACATATTTATGTTATTATTTTCGAATATAAATATATATGTGTGTGTGTGTGTGTGTGTGTGTGTGTGTGTGTGTGTGTGTGTGTGTGTGTCCAGCTTTTATTTTTTTTAAAGATTTTATCCAACCATTAAATTCATTTATTTTTACCCTTTATGGACCAGCATTAATTTTTCTGTACTTCTTTTAGCACCACAGCCCTACGAGCATGAGTCAGAAATAAATGCTGTTATAGGACAAACATCTATTTACCTTAATTTTGTCCGGTATAAGGCCGCAAATATGTAGGCATCTAGTGAAAATCTACAACAGACAACAGATAATCTGAATGGTTCGTGTATAAATTCTGCACAAAATGAACCCTATCTCAATCTTATCTCAAAATTATATTAATTTCGTCAATCTTTTTTTTTCTTATTGACAAAAATCAACTTAAATCCATTTAATTATGCTGCAGCCTATTCTTTCGGGACCCGATCCGTATTCATAATTTATCGGGATTTAATTTCATTTGTCAATGTTCAGTTTGATTAAGCTTCATGCTTTTGACCTATTTACTTACTTTCACTTTCATTTTAGGTATTTTTAAATTACTGCTGAAATGAATTACTACATTTTGGAGTATAGTTACCTGTCGCTGGTCACATGATCAAAGTTAACTTTAGTGACCCGCTTCCTCAATCAAAGACAGCTATCGCTCAATGCTAGTTTGCATAATGATGCCATCTTTTATGCACTCACATACACGCGCGAACGACACCCTACAGGCTCAGAGTTCAGATAAAAAGTTTGGAAATAAAGCTATAGTGATTATTGCACCATATACATAGTCACTTACTTGAGTAACAGAATCATAAAGGAATTTGTGGCGGTTTCAATAACTAATGAATCTTACTAAACAAACTTAAATAAATGTTGATGGAGAGATTTTCCCAGATATTCAACCTTTACAACAAGGCGATTCTAACAGATCTATAAGTCCTGCCAGGATTTATTATTGGCGGACACAATCTTAACAAGATACCATATGCAGTTGACATGTGTTGATGGCAGATAGCGAAAGGAAGCTGCATGAACTCTTACAGAATGTATTAAAGAAAAGAGAGAAGAAAGGACTAAATATCAATTATAAAAAGACGGAATTTATGGTCATCAGCAGGAGGAAGACCCTATGGTGCGAATTACAAACTGGGGATACGAAAATAAAGTAAGTACGAAAATTTAAATATATGGGAATTGTTTTATCAGCGAAAAAAATGTGACACCGAAATCCGAAGATACATTGGCATAGCGAAAGATACCTTTTAAAAGCTAAGCAAAGTATTAAGAAACAGGAGATTTTGCTAGAAACAAAGAGTGTTGAACTGTTATGCAATAACAATCTTCCCATATGTCAGATGGAGAAGAGACTTGAGGTAACAGAAATGTGGTTCTACAGAAGGATGCTGAGAATACTATGGGCGGAACATGTGAGTAAGGAGGAAGTCTTAAATAAAATGGAAACAAGAAGGACACATGTTAAGAATCAGAACGGAGCTGTCATTTCTCGGATACATAATGGGGGGGGGATGGCTTGGAGATATTAAAGGCCAGAAGGTCAGAGGAAAGCAGTGAGAAACTTTCTTAATGAGCTTATATAAATGAATGGCAGATCAAGAAGAATGAGAGATACTGACCCCCCCCAAAAAAAAAGAGAAAGCGTTACTCAGAGCTACAAAGGATAGGAAGTTATGGAGAGCCATGATCAGCCATACCTGGAAGAGACACGGCACATAGAAGAAGAACTTTTACAGAGTTCAAATCCTGGTTTAGCATGTTGTATTCATTTTCACACTATTGCTTTTGGGAAAGGCATGAATCCATATCTTTTCTCTCCAGCCATGTATGTAGAAGAGTAGATTGGACTCTTTAGGCTTGGGTGCCAACCAGTCTTAGATTAGATGGAGACGGTAATGGAAAACTACTCCAAATCTTTCAACAAAAAGACATGGAAAATCACAGATATAAAAAAAGAAATCTGTGGAGAGCCATGATCAACACAGGTTTAAAGAGACATGGCATATAAAAATAGATCACTTTTATTCTTAATTTATTTTTTGGGGACCCCCATAACCGTTCGATGAAAAAAAGCTTATTTTCTTTTTTAATAGATAAGTTTAGAAATTGTATTATAGCAATACTAAATGTATATGCATTATTTTGAAAGAAAACTAAAATAATGAAAATAAACTTGTATTTAACAACTAAATTCTATGAAACATTTATGTACACGGGTAAAATAACTCATAATAAACCATCTTAATATGAATAATTAATAAATTTTTAAAAGTGCAACTTTACTCAATGAGATCCCTTTGGTTGATGCTGCTAAAGAGGTTAATCCTCCCTTTATATATAATCCTTATCTAATTTATATATTAAGCTAATTTTATTATTAATATTTTATTTTTTTTTATATTTTATATCAATTAATTTATATTAATATTTTAAATCAATATTATTTATTAATATATTAAATTAATTCATATAATAAATTATAATCTTTATATAATTTCACTTTATATAGAAAATCCTTACTTTCCTTCTCAGTTTTTATAATCGAAACATTCGGTAGATCAGTGATTTTCTAAGCGTCGCTTAGATGTGGCACAAGGCCTAAATTAGGGGGCACCCCGTCGGGATCGAACTCACTACTCAGTCGTAATTGTTCAAGCAAGCTAAGCTTGCTAGCCATTACACCACCTCCGGGAGACCAAACCTTCTGTAGATGAAGAAGAAAGCTAATTTACATCGTTTGATCTTGTTTTCTGTTAGTTTTAGTGTTGTCTTTCTATTTTTAGTAATTTAATATGCCGTAGATTACTATATAAATTCTAATTCTGAGTTGTAACAACCGTTCCGAAATGAAATTGCTCTAGGGATCACTAAAATATCACCGCAGATCCCCAATTTGCTAATTTTTTGTGTAGACCTTCAGTAATGAATCCCGGTCAAGAACCACTGGGTTATATAATTAGCTTACATTATCACAAAAGTTGGGCCCCAATGGGTATCCAAGTATTCCAGATTGATTGATTTGTTTTTTACAGCTTATCAATCTTTTGCAGGTTATTTAAAGCCAGAAAATATTTTTAGCTTGTAAGAATAAGATAATGATTGTTACGGATATAAATTCTGTTAGTTAATCCACAGCTGGGGAAGAATATATGGGTTCATGCCTTTCCCAAGTGTGTTTGCATGTAAATGAATATAACGATCCCGACCGGAATTGGAACTCGGCTCTCCCATTTTCAATTCCGTGCCGTAAGCCATTACACCACCTGCACATCCAAGCTTACAACACCTGCAATTCTCAAGTGGTCACCCACCAAAGTGCTGGCCAGGATCGACGTTAGTTAACTTTTGAAATCGTACGAGAAGCGATGTTTCAATATTATATTGCCGTAAGCCCCTAACCTTTGAGACGCAGTTGATAACTCTTGCGCTGGAGTAAGACGGCCATTTTAAATTAGTCTGATACCAGGCCACAAGTAACTAGTGTAGATCGAACTCAGGACGCAGATACCGTTTCTCTTCGCTTATTTCCGCTCGTGAACGCATTTCGCTTTCCTTTTCAAAGAAGGATTCGTAAATTGGATTATCTTCTCTGCTGCTGATACCAATTCCTGCAAATGCATTTTTGTCTAAGGAACGCTCAGGTCACCTTAACCGAAATCCAATGGAATGATCTGACTTCGAAGAAACTTTGTCCCCAGGTAAATATTTACCATCTTGCCGATCGATTTTTCATCTTCTTTTTTCATTTCGCAAGTAACGTTTGCGGCTCCGTCGATTGTCTTATTTTCAGAATTTCCGTTCAAACCGAATTCCTTTTGGACAACTGACAATGTTTATTCATTCCTATTGATAATCAAAGAAGACTAGGTTTAAAGAAAAAAAAAACGTTTTAACAGTGCAGCGAAAAATCCTCTTATCTTTCGTAGCGACATGATTTGATTGAAACTAGTTACTTTTCCAGTGTACTATTTTTTTTTATCTTTCTGTAATTTTCTTAAAGTTATTTTATCTTTTAAATGTTTTATCCTCTATTCTTCCATTTTGTATCGATTTGCTTTTCGTTTTTGCTTCAATTTTTTTTTTTTTTTACTTTCGAATAAAGATGGAAGCGTTTTCCCAAATCCTGTAAGACTTCAACTCCCAAACTATCCTTATCTCTAAATTTCACCAATAAATCAATTAACAAAATGAATGTATTCCACTTTTTTCTTTCGCTATCAGAAATTTCGTTATCAGAGGTAAAACACATTCTTTGCAGGTAGGTTCTTTCAATTACAGAAAGAATCTACATAAATACTTATTTAAAATGCGATACGCTTATATATGTTGAAAGAACGTTCAGTCAAAAGATATACACGCTTAAGTTGAATTTATGCAAAAACGAAAAGTAAAAGAAATTATCTTCCATCTTTTTTCTGATCTTGGCATCGAATGTCATTGCTTTATTCTGGCATAATGAGATGATGAAAATAATTAATTATTCTTTAAAGTACTCTATTTTGGCCATATCTTTCTGTTCTCAGTTTAAACCAGTGTTTCTCAACCTTTTTAAGCAACGTCACACCTAGGAGCAAATGAAAATATCAGGCAACACTTAGGAAAAATTTTAAATGTTATGAAATAAAACCATAGATTTAAAAAAAGAAAATACGAATATGAACTTACTTTATTTTAATGTTTCTATTCAACTATTTTTACAGCTTATTTAGTGTGAAAATTGTGCCTGTTGTTGTTTTTTTTTTTTTTTTTTTTTCGGCATTTCTTCAATGTTTGGTCGAATGTCCGATAAGCAGACCCCCATTTCTTCAGCAGTTAAGCGTAGTCTTTCGCTTCTTATTTTACACACACACACACACACACACACACACACACACACACACACATATATATATATATATATATATATATATATATATATATATATATATATAGTTTATGCAAAACTAGTTAATCCGTATGGGTAGACCCAAGGAGGATGATATCCGGAGAGCTCAATGTAAATTCAGAGCAAATATGTTTGAATAAAAACAGGTCACTTTAAGGTTCCATGTAATAAATTATTTCACCACAACTCTTTTACGGGGCTCTGGATCATCAGACTTTACTTCCAAAAGTTGAAATGAAAAATGAAAAGAAACTTATACATTTTTGACGGACCGCACCAAGCATATGTAAAATTTAACGAAGTGAGGAAGTGAGGTGGGAGAGAAGATATGAGTGAGTTAGATGTACCATTTTCAATTCCTTATCCTTAACCCCACTCTGTGTAGGCTAGACGCCGCTTAACTTAACGTATGCTAATGTAAGGGGTGAGGGAGAAGACCTACTTAAAGGTGGAAGATACAGTTAACAATAAAATAATAAATCATGTCCTTGAGAGCAGGATTCACTCAAATTCTTAGACGCTGTTATTTTGCATTACTTTAAAGGGGTATATTTGGGGGTTAAAGTTTGATATAAATCTAAATGTCTACAAAATCTACGAAGAATTTAATTTGAAGGTTGTTGGAGTTTTGGGTATCTTCTATGAAAAAGTCGATTGGAAAAAAATTCATAGAAATTACATTGAAAGAATAATCCATTTTATATCTAGTCATACTTTTTATTTTCCTAAAGTTTTTTCTTATAGCTTGTTAAGTTGAAATCTATTCGTTTGATTCTTGTTCATAAATTAAATTCGTGACTGTTTTTAGATACCTAATTATCAAGGTTTATTCCAATTCAAATAATTTTATCATCAATAATATATATATATATATAAATATAAATGTAAATATATATATATATATATATATATATATATATATATATATATATATATATATATATATATATATATATATATATATATATATTATTCGATTATTGTCCTCATCTTTGTTGCCATATTCTCAATCACCGTGCCGCAGTACAACGAACCAAATAAAGGGTCCAGTTCGACATTACAACCACCTGAAGAAGGCCGGGGCGCACAACGGCCGAAACGTTGTGACAAATATGGCAACAACGATGAGGACAATAGTCCGAATAATGTAAATAGTGTACATAATACCTCATCTCAGAAATATAGACAGATGCACACACAACTCTCTCTCTCTCTTTCTCTCTCTCTCTTTCTCTCTCTCTCTCTCTCTCTATGCCGTGATAATATTTCGCGGCACACTTAAGAGGATCGCGCGGCACACTACTTTACTGCGGCACTGTGATTGAGAATTACTGGTTTTAAACTGATGCCGTTTTTTTTCCTGTATATCTAAATTATAATTATAAACTAAAATTTTCGAAAGATAAAATTTCACCCAAATATATTTGAACATTTGCTCACGGCCATATCACGTTGAAACACTGGTTCTCGTTCGATCACAAAAATTAGGCAACGTCGACCCTGGGTGACAGCATGAGAATGCCAGGTGTTGTGCTGCTGTAAACTTGAATGTGTTCGTGGTGTAATGGATAACAACTCGCAATTATAAATCGGAGAGGAGAGTTGTTGTTGGATTCGTTGTATTCACTTACACCTAAATACCCCGGCACAAGGTATGAATCCACACCCACCTTATGAGCTAATTAGTAGGTCTTCTATCAATCAATCATTATCTCCAAACAATTTTTTTAAATATTTCTGGCTTTAAATAACCTGCAAATGGTTGGCAAACCGTAAACAAAAAAACAAATCAATCAATCTAGTACTTTATTTTGCCTTTAGAGACACCTCAATTCTTCTTGGCATAGAATTGACAATATTCTGGAAGCAGTCTTTCGAAACATTGGTCCTTGCTTTTATTATAGAATCCAGTCATTTTAGATTTGCTGGCTGTACATCCAGGATTCGAATCACCCTTTACACGGCATCACATAGGTATAGTATGTGATCCAGTGACTGGAGGATAATTTTAACACGGAAAACTCATAAACCAATCTATCACTATTTTTATTTGTGACACGGTGCATTGTCCTGCTGGAAGTGACCACGAAAGGATGGGTAAAAGGTATTTCTAAATTTAGGTACCTGGTCAGCCACAGTACCTGGGTGGGATGAGGCATTTAAACGATCTTTTATTGATACCAATAGTCTTGATGTACATCATGAAAGTATATTTCCCATTACATCACCTGTAACAGTCGGAACCTTTGATAGAAAGCAGGATGAATCCATTCTTTAATGTTGCTAACGCTAATTTCTGACTCTGCCATTTGCATGTCACAGCAGAAATCAAGATTCATCAGATTAGCCAATCAAATCTTTTGTTGTTCAATTTTTATGATCCTTAGTGAATTATAGCCTCAGTTTCTTGTTCTTATTTGACAGTCGTATTGTCGTTCATCTTCAAGGTTTGACGTTTCATGCGTTCACAGATGCTCTTCTATATACCTCTATTGCAAAGTAGGGTTACATGAGCTAATTTCTTGCCTTTCTAGCAGTTTGACCCAGTCTGGTAATTCTCCTTCGATCGTTTTCATCAACAATGGATTACCACTCACTGTTTTCTTCTTCTTTCTCTGTAAACCTTAGAAATGATTGTGCATGAAATCTCCGAGTAGATTTTTTTTAAATACTGAGAACTGCCAGTCAGCAACAAGTAAGCCCTGTTTAAATTTACTTAAATTATCTCTCTTTTTTTTCATACTCTCATGAAATGTAATTCAGTAGGTTGTCATGAACGTATTTAAATGCCTATAGATTGCTGCCATATAATTAATAGGCTGATTCAAAATGTTCATAAAACAGTGTGTCAGGAGTGGAATGAATAAAATCAGTTATAGGCTCCGAGTAGCACTTCCAGTAGCGTTGAAAACATTCAAAATATAATACAAATTATTAATCAACCACTGACAGCGTTTTCCTCGCATTTTCAAGGGACATTTTGTGAGTTATAAATACAGGCCATAAAGCAAAATAAACAGATTTATTAATCTACTGAAACATTTCTCTGAAGTAGATTCAATGTGTGTCTTGTCTATGTACTTTCATTTTCGGGGATTTTATTAAACACACCTCAATGTGTGTTTTGTCTTCGATTTAATTAACCCCCAACTTTGTATGGTTAAACACACCTCAATGTATGTCTTTGTACCTTTCCATCTTCAGAGGTTTATTTAAACATACCTAAATGTGTGTACATAACTTTTCCCCTTTCTTCTTGTTCATTTTAAATTCACTTGTTTAAACGTTTTACTTAATCATTGTGTTGTATATTGGGTTAAGATTGCTTTTTTCCGGACAGCACCCGGAATAATTAATAATCGCTGTCATTATCTTATATGAGTTAACCACAATAACTAAACAATTTCTGTGTCCCATAAGTCAACTATCTATAACCTGGTTCTGAGAAAGTCACTACCCCCGACAAGCGCGTCCCCTTAATTAAGTGGCCAGTAAGTGTATATGACTTTTAACAGTTTGGGATTGGATTATGTGCCAGTTTTCATTATTTAGATCCATATTCGCTTATTTATATTTCATTTAGCGTCTCAGATTTTTGATGAGGATTAAAGAACAAGTGTGACGAACCTAAACTAGAATTAGAGCCCCGAATCCACCCACGTGTGAAGGAAATGTGTGCTTCATTGAATATCGGAATTTTCGGTTAAGGATAACTCCGAATTTGCAAAGTAGAAAAAAAATTTCATGAAAGAATTTCCGATTTGTAGATATTGAATATTGGATGTTCAATATAAAAAGATTTTTGACCTTTCCTAAGAGTAACACGACCTTTCGTATTAACTGTGACGTAATTGTGATAAAACCAATGACAGAGGCACACGTATGACCTTGATCACGTCACACATAGAGATAAAGGCAACGCTATTTGTGCTGTGATCTTCTTGTCGGCTGTGACAATCGGATTGAAAAACTTGAAAGGGCGAATAAGTCAGAAAGAAAACCGAAAAGATGAATGGAGAAGAAAACTTTGAAAAAGATTAAAACAAAGAAAGATTTGAAAACTTTAAAAAGATCAGAAAAAAAAAAAAAAAAACTAATGAAACGGGTATATGGAATAATGGAAATAAAAAACAAAAAAGAGAGAAAGAAAGAATGATGAATGTTAAGAAAAGGAAAGAAAAAGAAAAAATGAAATGTGAAGACGTGAATAAAGAACAAAAAAGAGAGAAAGAAAGAATGATGAATGTTAAGAAAAGGAAAGAAAAAGAAAAAAATGAAATGTGAAGACGTGAATAAAGAACAAAAAAGAGAGAAAGAAAGAATGATGAATGTTAAGAAAAGAAAAGAAAAAGAAAAAAATGAAATGTGAAGACGTGAATAAAAAAAATATGACGAAAAGGGATGACTAAGCGAAATAAATATAATAAAATATTAAAAAACAGAGAAGCGAATTCGAAAAAAAAATAAATAAATAAAACAGGGAAAAATGATAGATAAAGTTGAAGAAAATCCCGGTGAAAATAGTGGAAAATATTGAGGAAAATACAAAGGAAAGAAAAGGCGAAAAGAAAAAATAATGAAAGAAAGAAAACGAAAAGAAAGACAATAAAAAATATAGTGATTTTCTAAGCGTAGATTAAATGTGGCACAAGGCCGAAAACATGAAGCAATCGAACTCACTACTTAGTCGTAATTGTTCTCGCGAGACAAGATTGCTAACCATTACACAACATCAAGGTGCTGAGAAAAAAATCAAAAATAAGGGAAGAAAAAGAAAAATAATTTGAAATCGCTAACCTTGCATACATTATGAACTTCAATGTTTTCCTATTTAATCCAGCTTTCATTTTCCGTAATTTCAATTAAACGCGATCGACTCCAAAAATAAATACGTCATAAGATTTACGTAAATAATGATCCCAAAACTAAAAAAAATACAAATACTGGACATTATGCTATACTAAATAGAAACAGGAAATAGTTTCCTTTAATTGAAAAGGTGTAAAACTTCTCGATTTAATAACGAAAGGGAAAAATTGTATAGACTTAGGTTGCTATGACTTACGATAAGAATGAATCAGTCACATAACTTTTATTCCAATCTATATTTATATTTATCTTTCAAAGACTACGCAGACGCATTTTACAAGGTAAGGCACAAAAATCTATTTGAACTGCTAGGAAAACTTGCTTTGCTACGCGACAAATGATGATTTCTCCTATATAGGGGACGCAGATTCGATTCGATCCTTCCAACGAGCACATTTTCTTTATTAATATTTCTCTACTACGCAGACCGATAAGCGTAATCCATACTGTATAAGTAAACATAAAACTGGGGCTTCTATTTCAAATACGAAGTATCCATTATAATAACATTTGAAGTAATCAAAATGCCGGATTAAAAATAAATCCATTAATTCATTAGAAATATGTATGTATGTATACATGTATGTATGCTGTGCTAGCAAGAAAGTCACAAGTCATCGTGACCGAGGGTTTATGTGTGTTGATGTTGTTCAGATTGTTGATCATTCTAGATAACACGCTCTCTCCTAGAAATTGTAACTAAGTCCTGCTCAGCGTAGTATAAACCACATGTTGGCTTTGTGGATGTTAAACAAACACGAATGTGCCTGAGCGAGAGTCTGCAATAGGGATTGTAGCCTATAGTAGACAGGTATCCTCGAATACGAGTGACCAGCTATTATGTATATATATATATATATATATATATATATATATATATATATATATATATATATATGTGTGTGTGTGTGTGTGTGTGTGTGTGTGTGTGTGTGTGCATGGACGAGTGGTTAGAACCAGAGGTGGGGTGACAGTCAGCACATTTGTGCCGGGCCTCGAAAACCCGAGGGGCCTCGAGAAAATACCTTTCAGGGGTGTTTCTTTACAAAAAGTAGAGGGCAAAATTACGAATCAGTATTTTATTGAAAAAAAAAAAAAAAAACGAAAACTAAAACTAGTTCCAATGCGCGATGAATTCCTCAAAGTCTAATTCTCGTACCAAATTACAATCGATCGCAAGGTTTGCCAAGTTGGTAAGGCGGCCTGGAAGCATTGTTGTGCGTTGATAGTTCTTTATTCGTTTTAAGTGCTTAAAAGAGCGCTCTGCAGGTGCAGCTGCGACAGGAATGACGCAGAAGATTCGGGGGGAAATGTTCGAATCTTCTAACTTAGAACGTTCGTATCTTACGATGGTCGATTTGTCAGGACGGGGTTTCTTGATGGCATTGGCCTAGGGAGGCAATCTTAGCGTGTGGCACCTTTGGAAAATGCCTGTAAACCTTACCAAGCTTCGCCAGTGAAATTGGGTAGTCGGAATTCTTTGGAAACCTTCGATGGTTTTGCTAGCACGAAGTCATCAGTTATCGTGACCGAGAGTTTGACCTTGTTAAAAAAAAACTCTTGATCAGATCAGATTATGGTCTCTCTCTCTCTCTTTCTCTCTCTCTCTCTCTTTCTCTCTCTCTCTCTCCCACTCTCTCTCTCTCTCTTTCTTTCTCTCTCTGAGAAACTGTAACTAAGGTCTGCTCAGAATAGTTTTCAGTATAACCCACAGTTGCGCTCTGTGGGTGTTGAACAAACACAAATGTGCTTGAGTTAGCCGCTTTAGCAGACAGGTGTGCTCGGAAAATGAGTAATTAGTCATTATGTATGTATGTTCTAACTGTAAAGAAATATCTAATATGTTATCACTAAGAAATATTATATTAATATGAGCATTTAATACATTGTATTAGCTAAGTTACATACTGTGGCACGAGTAATTTTATTTTATTTATATTTTAACGTAAATTTTTTATGAAAGAATACGTATTTTCGAATTTGTTGGAAAAGCGTTTCTATTTGTAACGTTTATTTTGTTTTGTTTGTTTATTTTGTTTTGTTTGTTCAGTATAGACGATTTCTTTCCGTATTATTTATCATTCAAACAGTTTTAACAACAACGATAAAAATGGTCTTATATACATTTTTCTCATTTATTAATTGATTTCTATTTATTATTTAAACTGTCTGTAAAGTACTGAAAGATAATTTTGCTCGTGAAAAAACAGATATCAAATTCAAAATAATGCGAAATTCCACCATTGTGTATTTAATATGGACATTATGGATATGCACTGTAAATCAAGCCTGAATCTGAATTTATAAACTTCATTTCTTGATGAAACAAATATCATATTCATTCAAAGCAAATAAAACACACACATTTCAGCTTCAGATAGTTTTTGCAAAAATCTCAGACATACACACAAAAGACAAATCTTTATACAAAAAAAAAAAAAAAAAATGAAAAGAAAACAACAAAGAAAAATTTATTGGGACGAACAGTTCGGTGTTTATTTTCAGTGAAAAACAATCGAAGACAACCACGTGATCAATGTTTTTTTTCCCTTAAATAACCATGTTTTCGTCTGAAATACAACTTTTAAAGTTACGGTACTGATTTAAAATTTAAATTTTCAGACTGTTGCCAGAAAGATATTTACCGACTGGCCCTCGGGAGGTTTGTGACAAACAATCGATTCTAACGGAAACGATTTAATTTTGATTTGATTCGATTCAAACCTCAAATTTTATTAATACTGATTTATTTTTGTATTATTTAGGTTCGATACCGTCTTACATCGATCACTGAACGGAAAAGACTTATTTATTTTCGAATTTTACACTGAAATTAAACAACGACTTCAGTTTTTCACTTAAAACGCGGAAGTAAGTTTTTCACTGAAAACGACAAGATGGGCGTTGTGTTCCTCATTATTATTTTTTAAATCAATTCACCCGAAGCAAGGCGATAACGCCACTAAGATAGAAGGGACTACTGGGAGTGAAAGAGAAGGCAAATATTCTAGAAGGAACCGGAAACCCAATCCGAAACATGAAACAAGACATAAACCTCTACTTGTGTTCAAAAGAGCGGGGACTAGCAGGAACCGATCTTTTAAATAAGAGTATTTATTGCGGGGTGGGGGGGGGAGATTTAGACAGATTCTATATTTATGTGTGTAAGTCCAAATAAATGACAGGAAAAGTGTCACTAGATGAAGATGATTTAGAATATATATATATATATATATATATATATATATATATATATATATATATATATATATATATTTGTGATTCATACTCGCATAACTAGTATTTTTCCCACAAAATCCAATATACACACAGAGGAAACTCTTTAATGTATAGGGTGTTTCATTAAGTAGGATTATATATAAGGGTGTTTCATTAAGACGGATCAAAGTCAGCAGTAAATAAATCAGTGTTATTGGCGAAAATTTACTTATTTCTCTATTGAATCATATTATTTAAATCAAGGCAATTATCTGTGACAAAATAATATCGCCCAAATATCTGCCAAGTCTGAAAGAAAAAGAAAAGCGCTTAGACGCATAAAATTAATTCCCATTTAAAATCGGTCCAAGTTATTGGAACATATTTTATATATGTACTGTTCATCTTTTATTTTCCAGATATATCTAGAGGGAGTGGTGCTATTATGATACCTATTTAATCTGAATGATGTTGAATGGATTGAGTAGATATCATAATAGCACTACTTTCTCGATATATATCTGGAAAATAAAAGATGAACAGAACACCCAACCTAAAATAAGATGAAGCATATTAAGGTTGATTAAGAGCTATGCGGGGTGAAATAAGTTTTGTAAATTGTGACTGGACGAAAAGTTGGTGATCTTGATGTTCCGAATGGCTAAAAAAAACTTTTAATAGCTAATATGGAACACGGATGACACGGAAATCTCAGGAAAAAAGAAAAGAAAAAAGAAGCGAGTGCTCTATATTTAAGGCGTAAACTGCAAGCGCTACGCAAGAAAGATTGCCCCTTTTCTAAGGGTAAAATTTAAGTTGCCTCGGTTTTAATTTTATTTATCGTATGTCTTATAGACGCTACCTTGTAATGAGCACTTTTAATTTCCAACTTTGTTGTGTCGGAAGTTTACCAACTACGACAGCGGTTCGTTATATATATATATATATATATATATATATAGTTATTCTAAACTTCGCTTGGGAATGAAACTGCACTCTAAATTTTAAGTTTAATATTGAAATGAAACTTTAGGAGTTGGGTCAAGTTTCCAAACAGCAATTTATGTTTCATGATGGAATCATATATTTTTCAAAAAATAATATATATATATATATATATATATATATATATATATATATATATATATATATATATAGATAGATAGCGTGCGATGGCTAAATTGTCGCCATTTTATATTTTTCATTTCAGTCATGCGCGTTGTTTGGTTTTGATTTTGTCGATTGCACAATATAGTAGGGTAATAAATTAATGTTTATATTAGTTAAAAACAGAACTTCATGGAGAATCTAAATAATCATTTCTGTTTTGTAAAATAGGAACACTTATTACCGAAAATCAGCTGTGAATCATAAAACATGCAATAAAACTATGACATTATTTAATTAAAAATTACTTTATGAATAACATATATTATGGACATTATTGTCTTAAGAAAAAAATTTTCCATGGATAATGAAGTTTTATAGGAATTGTTTTCATTTTTTTTTAATTAGTGTCATTTATAAAATTTTAAATCTTTTAAATTACTGTATTGTGTATTTTTAGTTATTAGTAATATCATTTTGTATTGTGTGTTTTTGGTGATTAGTAAAAACTATATTTACTAATCATAAGTTATGAATGGAAAAACTTAGCACAATTCATCGAACATCAATATTTTGAAAAGAATTTCGACTTTTTTTTGTATGTGTATAAACGTGCCGGGTTTTGTAGATACGGACGTCCATAGACGACATTATCGGAAAATAAGAGTGGTAACTACAGTAAACTTAAAGCCAAATTATTTACAATTTAATAAAATATTATATTACGGAAAATATATTCCGAAATTTTTAAGAGTACTGAGTACTTAAAAATTGTATGAAAAAGGAGCTCACGTTATATTCCTCAATTATTTTTTACATATACATACATTGTAGAAAAAGTCTAGATCAACTTTCATATCATTCATGCTGTCAACATGTGAACACATTAAAGAAACAGTTTCTGCCCTGTTAAAAAAGCAATTCTGCGATATTTTAAACTTAAAGTAATATATGTTTTAAATCTGATTACTTAAAATTTAAATCAGCTAATATTCCTCAAATAAAGTTTCAGAAAAGTATATTTTATTTTTTGACAAATGATATTACATTCTGATGGCTAAATTGGCCCTAAAATCATTTTTAAAACAAAAATGTTTTCCAGTCAATTTAAATTAGTTTTGAAATGCAGCAAAGTATTTTGATTATTGAAAATATTATATTTAATTTATTAGCTTGAACTTAAAACTAAAATAAAAGCTTCAAGAAAGATATTTAATTTAAAAAAAATTCATTTAAACCTCAGGTATCGCGTTTCTTTGACTCTATCTATCTATCTATCTATCTATCTATCTATCTATCTATCTATCTATCTATCTCAGCCTGTTCATATCTGAGTCTGTTTAAATCTATCTATCTATCTATCTATCTATCTATCTATCTATCTATCTATCTTAGTCTGTGCATATCTATCTATCGATCTATCTATCTAAGTCTGTTCATATCTATCTATCTATCTATCTATCTATCTATCTTAGCCTGTTCATATCTATCTATCTATCTATCTATCTATCTATCTATCTATCAAGAACGTGATAAATAACGGTCAGAATTTCCACACCTGAAGATTGCATTAACTGAATGAAACTCTGAGTAGTTTTATCGACGTTGGATATTATTCGCTAATATATATATATATATATATATATATATATATATATATATAATTATGTATTTTGTTGTCAATCCCTCTTTTATACAAGTTTCGTTAAAAATGACTGACAAGGTACTTCGGTTAAGATTTTTATTTAGATTTTCTTGTGTTCTTATAATTTTGTTCTTTTCTGGACATGAGTCTTGTAGAAATTGTTCGATTGTTCTGTACGCCGAAGCGGTTTCGACTATACATTTAGCCATCATCAAGGATGATTTTATTTTTACTTTTAACTGAATGCATGGATTTTTTTTATGTACGTCTCTAGAGTTATAGGGATGTTTTATTTTCTAAACACGGTCAGCACATTATGGCCGTGTTCATTGTTGATATTATTGAGTATTGGCTTTTTCTTTTTTTGATTAATGTTTTTGATTAATGTTTCCATTAATTCTAGCCATTTCTTTACATTTGTGTGAGGCTATATATATATATATATATATATATATATATATATATATATATATAAAAAAGAAATATAGTTTTAAGGTGTGCTATATTTATGGGATAAAGTGCTCAATATCAGAGATAGAGCGTATGTAAATATAAATATAAAGATAACACTGAAGTCTACACTCAGAGGCGACAAGCTGTTTCATGTTAGACGCAATAGTCAAGCGGCCTGACGATTGCGCCCTAGCATGAAAACAGCCAGTCGCCTCTGAGTGTTGACTTCAATATTCATATATATATATATATATATATATATATATATATATATATATATATATGGAGATTATACTCTCGGAACTGTATTCATTTCTCACAAGCTTTCAATTCCGTTTGAAATCATCTTCAATGGACAGGACCAATGCCAAATGGGAGAAATTAATGAAATCATAATCTCTGATATTACTTCCAGAACGAATATATACAGAACTATCAAAATTTTCTCTCTCTCTCGCTCACAAAGAAAACACACACACACACACACACACACACACACACACATATATATATATATATATATATATATATATATATATATATATATATATAATGGATTTCAGAGTATACCTGGTAAAACCTTTGGTGAGTTTTTCCTGGTCTAAAATAAGTTGTTTCATGTGGAAACTTGTAAAGGAAACGGCTAAAATTATTTGTACACTCTTTCGATTCTGTTGTTTTCAAGGAAAGATGGAGGAAATTTTGGAATAAACATGGCTTCTCTTACTTCGACTATGGAATAGATTTTTGTCATTGCGTGACTAAAATGACTTCACAGTTCAAAGGCATGTTACCATGTACTGACCTATATTGAACCAATTTTTATTGTTGGTGTCTTGCTGTTCAATGATGTAAAAGGTTTCCAATATTTTATCGTATTCTTGTCTCTTTCAGCTGGAGTGACATAGTACTGTTGCATTGTCAACCCAAACTATATTTACATATAGTACTTGATTCAGAGATGGCAGTTCAATCTTCTTGAAAGGAATGTTATCGTATGTATGCTAATGTTTTTATAATTGTCAACAGGACACAGTCTCCCAATGATCAAGAGAACAGCATCGTGTCGCCTAATGATAACACGAAACTTAATCCCTCATCCATTATATTTTATTCAACATTTGATTTCGTTCTTTTCTACCAGTAACTGTGTCCTACATCCGAAACGTGGACATTACATTCTCGTGTGCGATGTCAGAGAGACTCCTCTCTTACCGCTGTTTATAAAACCCCCTTTAATAAGATTCTTTCCTACAGTTGCAATCCAAGTGAAGCTGGTCTGGTCACCTGAATCAGGCTACCTCTTGCTCCTTTGCTAACATTCTATTCTTTGCACTCAATGTAACAGTGAATATTGCATTGAACGCAAAGTCTATTCTGGTGTTATCTATAGTGTAACACGCACTACAACTGGTATATAACATTAGTCTTTTAGTTTTTAGTGAAGAAATGTCTTTATCGAACCACGAGCTTTGAATTTTTGTGCTGTCCTCTCGCTCATGCCTCTTTCGATTCATGACTGACTAGGAAGAAGATTTTCCCGCAGTAGGTTGCTGTTTATTTCTGCCGTAGACTGGTCGCCAACCAAGGCTATAGGACCCAGTCTGTCCTTCTATTTAACTCATAGCTGAGGATGAAGAGACGGATTCATACCTTTATCAAGGGTAAGTGAATGTAACGGGACCCGACTAGAGTTCGAACTTGGCTCTCCGATTTCTCATTCCGGAGCGATATCCATTGCCTCCTCAATACATATTCATATATCTATATAATACAGCAGCCATAAAACCCTTATGAACCGTGCAAACTTAATTTCTTTCTTTACAACAAGAATTATACTACAGTATATCAAAATAAAATCATCTTCAAATGTCATGCCTCTTCAGGCGGTCACAGCTCTCCACAACTTCTCATAATATCTGTGATGACTTCTTAGGAAGACATTAGAATCGTTTTTCATTGTCTTCACGGTTTTTTAATTCAGGGCTGACTGCTTCCCGAAATTTTAGAGCTATCGTATTTAACTCATAGCTGGGTGAACGGGAAAGATGGATTCATGCCTTAAAGCAAAGTGAACGGAACAGACACCATTAGAATTTTAACTTGGTTCGTCGTTCCTTTTTTTAACAGTGAGATTCACCCTGTACAAGGCCCAAGAACCACTCGAGGTAGAAGGTTATATGTGAGAAAGATAACACTAAACATGAACATGTTAAGATTGTAGTGATCAGGAAAATATCCTCTTGGGAGTCGATTCCGCAGAGCATTGGTTTGCGGGTAGAAGCTGCTCGAGTGGAACTTCTTACCAATATTCCACTTTCGGTACTAATATCCATTACTTTGCCTGGATATGCTCTGAAAGACAAAATCTTTGCTTAATGTTATATACGAGTAAAGTGTCCCTGCCGACACTTGAGTTTGAACATAGATCGCCACTGAACAAATACAGGCGATCCCATTATTGAATTAAGTAGACCAATTGATCATAGAGGAAACGCATATATGTAGGAAGTAGCTGATGACTAACGATCCTTATTCCTAGTCTATCCTCTATTACTATTCAAATCGCTATTTCTAGTTTCTTCTCTATTACTATACGGACCGATATTCTATACTCTATTCACTATATTATTTCTCTATACAGATCACTATACGCTGGTTGATATTCGAGCGAGTATTATCGAGCAAGTACTATTAGTGTGCGTAATATTGGAAGGCGTCTGACACTGGCGTTACTATAGTTGTAACTGCGATTACAAAGTCTCTACTACAACGAGCATTACGAAAGTGACAATGAATATTCGTTGACATTACAAAAGTGTCAAACGAGTGTTCGTTGACATTAGAAAACTTAACTATTCACTAGGCTAAATAAAGAGATATGTTAGGCAGGAGGATCATGTTGCGCCAATCTTTAAGCTACGTAAGGATACGAGGTAAACACGATTGTAAAGACGAAGAATTAGAAGGGAAGGAAGGATTAAAAGAAGGAGAAATGCATGAAGAAAGAAACAATAAAGAATTAAAACGACTAAAGGCAAATTGAGAAGAAGGAGGAAAGGTTAAGAGAATTAAGTAGAAGAAGACAAAGATGAAAACAACTGAATGAAAACGAAAAAAAAAGACAAAAACAAAAAATAATATAAAATATACAGCAAAAAAAGAAAGGAGTTGTAAAATAAAAGTTAAAATAGAAAGAGACAAAGAAAAGGAGAAAAAAGAAAAGTAAGTGAGGAGAGAAGGGAAAAGAAAGATTGAAAGAGGGATAAAGAACAGGTAAAAAGAATGAATAAAGAAAAGGGTTGAAGAAAAGAAAGAAGTTCGTAAAAAAGAAAAAGAAGAATTTGCAGAAATAAATGGCGGAAAGGTGAGAAGGAAGTGTTAGCTGAGACTATAAAGAAAGAGGCAAAAAGGAACAATAGACTGAGAGAAAGAGAGAAAAAGAGTGAGAGAAGATGAGTTGTCGTTGGATAACGTTTGCTGGTTATCGCCGTCGGCCATGATGTACAAGGGTTGGGCTTTTAGCACTCTCGAAACGGTGGTAAGAATTTAATATTCAGCCTTTGTAGAAGAAAGTCGAATTATCATCATCGACGATGGTCGGCACTTCTTCAAACGACAGGCGTAGAACAAAGCAGAAATGGTAAAGAATTGGTATCAGATTGTAGATTAGGGAACGAACCTGGCAGAAGATAGTGTGAACGGACGAAATAAGTATGGGAAAGAAGTGGGTCTGGCTAATAAAGATTGTACGAAGAGAAGATTGGAAAGGAGAGGAGTGGGGCCCCGGAGGAAAGAAAATATTTCATGAAAGAAGGGAAGAAATAGGCTTGTTATGAAAAGTCGGAAAAGAGAAATTAGGGGAAAAGATAATTGCAGAAGACTCTTAGAAAGTAGGTCATACTGAGTCGAAGATGGATGAGAAGGAAAAATGGAAGAGATAGGAAGAAGAGTTAGGAGAGTGAAAAGAGACAATGATAAAAAGAATAGAGACAAAAAAAAAACAAAGAGTAATGTGGAGGGAGAGCGAAAGACGAAAATGAATATGAAAAGGAAAGAAAGGCACAAATGGCAAGAGAGAAAGACAAAAAGGAAACAGAAAAAGAGAAGAGAGAGAAAGGCCAAAAGAAAAGAACAGTGAAGAGGAAAGAAAGGCCAAGAGATAAGAGAGGAAGACGAAAATGAAATTGAGAAAAGAGATAAAGACGAAAAGTAATGAAAAGCTAAGAGATAAGACGAAAAGGAAACACAGAAAACGAGAAAAGAGAGAATGACAAAAAGAAAGGAAGACAAAGAGGAAGAAAGGTTAAGAGATAAAAGGAAACAGCGGAAATGTAAGGGAAGAAAAAGAGAAAAACCTAAGAAAAAGAAAGATAAAAGAAAAATGGAACCGTGAAAATGTAAGGGAGGGAAAAGAATAAAACTCAAGAAACGAAAAAAAAAAGGGATAAGTGTGTAAGAAAGAAAAATAAAAAATGGTTGGAACGGAAGGAATGAAAAACCGAATAAAATAAACAAAAAAAAGAAAAAAGTGTATGATGGAAGAAAGGGAATGAAGTTTGATTGGACGAAAGAAAGAAAAGTGAGGAATGAAACGAAAAAAGAAAAATCGTGTAAGATGACAAAGACGAAGAATAAAAACAAAGAAAACGAGAATAAAGACAGAAAAAAGACGAAAAAGTGAGAACGTCTCTAAAATTAAAGATAGACTTTAGAAGACACGGAAAGAATGAAGAGAAAGGGAAAAAAAAGAAGACACAGGGAAATGGAGTAAGAAAGGAAAAGAAAGAAAAGATGAAGAAAGAAAGAAAAATATTTAAAGAATGTATCAAAATATATGATACAAAAAGAAATATGTAAAATAACAGAAAGAGCCGAAGGAAAGGAAAAGGAGAAAGAAGAAATTTAAGCGGGGAGGAGATGGGAGAAAAAGGTTGAAAAAGAAGTATAAAATAGTGAGAGAGAATAGAATGATTGAAGAAAAGAACGACAGTTTTAAAGACAGAGAACTGCGGAAGATGAAAAAGAAGGAAATATAGATATGAATAAGAAAGAAATAAAGAAATAGTGTAATAGAAAGGTTAGAGGTAGGGAGAAGGAAAAAAGATAAAAGAAAAAGAAAAGAAAGAAAAAAGAAGAAGGGAAAGTTGCCGAAGAAGAAGAACGTGAAGCAAGAGGAAAAAAGAAGAAAGTAAAGAAGAAACAGAAAATGAGGAGGGGGATAGTTGTAGAACAATAATATTGGGAAGAAGAATAAAGTGAAGAAGAAGAAGAAAAAGAAGAAAATGGATGGATGGATAATAAGGAATAACGATTCCAAGAAAGTACCGAAAAAGCGAAGTGAAAAAAGAATACGATATATCTACGAAAGAAATAAGTTAAAAACAATGAAATAATTAAATAAAAAGGAAGCAAAAATAGAAAAATTAACCAGTGAAAAAATGTCCCTATCAAACGTTGATCTCTTTCGCAGCTCCATAGACTTTGTTCTTCATTGTTCCAACTTGTAAGCAACAAAACTCGCTCCAAATTTCCTTTGTATGAAATACAAAAACAAAATGGCGCCGATAATCACGCGAAAACAAAACCGGCGGTTCTATTTAATGCGGCCTTACAAGTCCCTTATCGGTTGAGAAGATCAGTTGACAAAGTACGCGTTTTTACAAGAGAAGAACACCCGTTTTTTTTTTTTTTTGTATCCTTCCCTGGACCTGTGAACACTTGCCAAGTAGGGCAAAAGGCTGTAAACAGATGGATTCTTTTCTTTTTATCGAAAGCTGAATAGAATCAAAGTGATGGATATATTTAGAATAATCATAAATACATGAAATAATTTATCTGCTGTTTTTACTTGTAATCTTTCAACAGAGAACAATGAATTTATATTCGCTTCTCGAAGAACAGAGAACTGTTTTGGAAACACTGTTTTTCTTCAATGCACAAAGCAATTGACTTATAGAAGCAAAAATTTGTTTGCTTCTAATATAATTATCTGTTTCTCGTTACATTGCGATACCTTATAAAAGCGGGGGCGTTTTTGTTTATGTATTTATTTATTAGAGGAAATGTTCAAAACCACACACAGCGTAAGGCAACGCCTTGTATTAATTTTACACTTTTCCTTCTATCTCAAATAGATTTCTGTCTGCGTTATGCAAGTCAATATTTAATTTATGCAAGTTTTTCCGCTTATTAATTAATTCTGCTAAGACTTCTTTTAATCGGAAAATGCAAAAATCCAGGGATCGAGGTTGGGTAATGTAGTCCATTTATCCTTATTTAGATACATTACTGTTGCTATGGTTGCAGTACATATGGCTTCCCTACAATTTTAGTGGGTTACCGAATTCATGAGGCGATGACAGTACTCATTGTGAAATGCTATTACTAATCATTTGTTTACTCTCAAGGGACGTGCTGTTATGCACATTTATTTGCATTGTCGCTTAAAGGTAGTAAGAATAGAATAAGCAATGTAATTTGTTTTTTACGGTTTATCAACCTTATACAAGTTATTTAAAGCCAGAAAATATTTTTTGATTGCAAGATTTTTTTGGAGATAATAATGATTTACTGATACAAGTCTTATTCAGTCATATACACGACTTAGGCGATCATGTATCTTTCGATACAGGACGGACGAAGCAGTTTTACCTCCGCAATAGGTTGACATTTCTTTCTGCTGTAGACCAGTTACCATTCAATGCAAAAGAACCCGGTCTGAACTGCTATTTATCCATAGCTGGGGGGAGAAGAGGAGGATTCATACCTTTCCCAATGTTATTAGCACGTAAGTGAATGTAATGGATTCGACTGGTATTCGAACTCGGCTCTCCGATTCCTCAATCTGAGACGCTATCCATTACTCCACCGTGTCTCCCCATCTTATTAATTAACCCATAACTGAGTGGGGAAAAAGTTAAGAGTATTCGTGCGTAAGCGAATATAACGAACCCGACTGGAATTGGAACACGGTTCTCTGATTTCCTCTTCCGATTCGTTATCCATTACACCACCCGCGCACCTTACAGCACCTAGTATACACAAATGGTCACCCATCTAGGTACTGACCTGGCTTGACGTTGCTTAACCTCGATGATCGTATGAGAACCGGTTTTTGAACGTGATATGTCCGTAAGCTGATATCAATAGAAGATAAAAATACTTTTGATGGCTTAAAACGAAATAGTGAAAAAAAAAATACTTAAATTACAGTTTTTGCAGTGTGACTAGAGCCAGAGGTTCAAGCTACTCAGTAGAATCAAAGTGTCGCAATGCTCCTTGGGGGAGAGATGGTAGATATCTACCACCGAGAAAGGAACTCCAAAAGAAATCTGCCACCTGCCGAGGGAGAAGGAACGCCAAATGATAACCTACAAACTATAGCTATGACTGGTAACGTTTTACCTCACTGAGCCATAGCATGTGAACCTTTGGTTTAAAAGGTGGAATTAGTTTATAATAAACGCCCTATTCATTAACACACTACCTTGAGTGCCTCTTGGATCTTGTATTGGGTGAAGTTTAGTAAAAACAAAAAAAAAAATCCTCTCAAATGCTTTCGATTGATTCCACTCGAGGCCACTTTACCACTAGATCACATACACTAGCGGAAATACAGATAAAAAGATCAAAGAAAACCGTGAGAAAAATGCCATGGGAAAATGAAAGGAAACAAAAAGAAGAAAGAAGAGACAGAATAAATAAGAAAAAGAGAAAGGTAAACGAAGAAAATAGAAATAAACGAAAGAGAAAGATTTTAAAAAAAATAAAATAAAAATAAAAATAATAAAACTGAAACTAAAAGAGACTCCATATAATAAAAACATCGTACAACAGCTTGTGATCATCATTCTAGGTTTCGGATTCTCAAAGTGGGCGGTACCAGTGTGGGCGTTAGGAAAATCCACGGGGCGGTGAGTAAAAAGGGGGGGGGCAGTAGAAAGGGGATTAAAAAAATGGGTGGCATGAAATGGAAAGTTGGCATTAGAATCAAGTAATAATCTCCTCCTCCCCACTTTTTTTTATAAAAACAAATGGCGATTACACTTTCAAAACACATGACATGCTTTACAAGAATAATATTAACAAAGACCCATAGGTCGATTTTATTTTGTTGTTCGAAATTAAAAGTCCGGCTGTTTGATATACCATTATGACGTTACCTTTACAGAACATGCAACATCTCATCATCTTGCGGCCTCAGTCGAGATTGAACTCACCAATACTTTGATTGGTGTAGTTCATAATCTTGTCAATGGGTTATTTAATGCCGACAAGAATTTTATTGCTCGTAATATTTTCTTTTAAAAAATGTATTGCTGGTAATATTTTTTTTCAAAAATATATTGCTGGTAATAATGTATTGCTGGTAATAATTCTTCAAAAATTTGTTGCTGGTAATAATTTTTTACAAAGTATTGCTGGTATTAAAATCTATTTTTACACTTTCATAGTGTTTTGACCCCAGTTTGGGGGTTAACTATTTGCCCATAACTACTACCACCCCCGTATACCTGAGAACACCAGCAACTAAGAGGTGGTTCCACACTCCTCAAAGCCTCCTGATCAGAGGCTTTGCTGCCGGATGTAGTTAATCGTCATACCCAGGACGCTGTAGGTGTAGTTATATAGCAGGGGTGGGGAAACTTGCTAAATGTAAGGAGCCACATACGATAAGGTTTAGATGTTTCAAGCCGCAAAACATGAAATTAGGATTTAAATTCTTAAATATTTTTACTATTCATGAACATTAAACTTGCGTTTTAATCCAATAAGGTATCATTTTATAGCCAGTATATAATTATTTACCTTTTATATTGACTGTGATGAAAAAAGAAGGTCAGCCAAGATATTTCCACGAGCCGCATATTAAAGGTCAAGGATCAGCATGTGACTCCCGAGCCGCGGTTTGGCCACTCCTGCTATATAACGTTTTTTTTTTATAAGCAAATCACCCCAAGCAAGGTGGGAGTGCCACTAGCACGCAAGTTGTTACAGAGGATTGAGAACAAGAGTAAAGAGGAGTGTTTGGGGAAAGGATAAAGAGAAGGACAGGGACCAAGGTCATGGCATCAGTAGATGTCGATTGACATTCCATTTGAATATTTTAAGATTATAGCTATCAGGGAAGCAACTGATAGGAAGGAAGTTCCACTGACGGGAGGTGCGAAATAAGAAGCGGTTGGAGTAGAGGAGATGGTTACATTTAGCCGTTTCGAAAGGGTGGGACCGAGATGCCAACCTAATATAACACTTAAATTCATGCAGTTTGGGAACCAGTGCAAGTAGCTCGTCGGAGTTGTAGAAAAGACCGAGGGAAGCCACAGCGCGTCTGTCAGAAAGTGACTGTAGACGGGATGCCAGATCAGGACCAATCACGTTGCATATCCGTCTCTGGATTTTGGCGATGACCTCGAGATGAACAGCAGGAGCACCAGACCATATGTAGCAGCATTATTCTATGCAAGGACGAATGGTTGATTTGTAGATTTGAAGGATGGAGTCAGGCGAGAAAAACCTTCTGGCACGACACAGAGAACCAACTTTCCTTGCAGTAGACGAAGCTATAGATTCAATGTAGTTGTTCCATCTCAGGTCAGTGGAGAGCGTGAGACCAAGCAGGCACAGAGAGGCGCTATCATGGACATCATCCATCCTCATGGCAGGCAGGGAGGGTTCTCTGTGGTGGGTAAATGAAAGCAGTTTTGATTTAGAGGCAATAAAGTTTACAAGCCATTTCCTGCCCCAGTCAACCACAGATTGTAGATCCTTCTCGAGGCCTTCAGCCATGTTAATTTTGTCAACGATGCTGGATTTACTATTGAGGCAAGAGTAAATAGTAATGTTTTCAGCGTAGATCCCAACTTGTAAATTGATGACACCAGGAAGATCGTTGATGAAGATCAGAAACAGTGTAGGACCCAGGATAGAGCCTTGGGGAACACCAGCGTTCGTGTAAAAGGAACTGGAGAAGAACCATCCGTTTAGGACGACCTTCATTTCACGGTTTGACGGGAATGATTTTATTAAGTCAAATAATCGTCCTATGATGCAGTATCCCTGAAGCTTACGAAGAAGGCCGGCGTGCCAGACTCTATCAAACGCTTTAGAGATATCTAAAGCTACGACTTGAGCTTCTCCGTTATTGTCAAGTGCTTGGTATATAAATTCAGTTATGGTCGTGAGCACGTCAGCAGTGGACCAGGCAAAGCGGAAAACATGTTGCTTGTTTGAGAGCAGATCATGAGATGTAAGGTGCTTAAAGACATAGGTGTTGGCAAAAGCCTCGAAGACTTTGTCGAAGAGTGATAGGAGACTGATAGGACGGTAATTAGATGGGTCAGAATAGTCACGAGAGTTCTTAGAGACAGAGTCAACAGATGAGGACTTCCAACAGGTTGAAAAGCAAGCGTCATTGAGGCAATGGTTATACAGTTTTGAGGGGGCTGATGTTCGTCCGGCGACATCCTAACTAATAGTATGTAAGAAAAAACGAAATGCATATATGTATTTAAGTGTTAGATTCGTTCTTTTAAGCATGCAGTATACCTTATAACAAAAAAGAAATGTCTGGAAACCGCTGGTCTGACTGTTAAGAATAGTAGAAAAGACGATTTCTGGAGTTGAGAGATGTCGGTCAGACGTAAAAGGGAGAGAGAGAGAGAGGACAAAAAAAGGGCTTTAAACATTTCACCAGAGTCGAACAAACAACAAGACTTTCCTTTTCCAAATGTTTTCTTGACAGAATTCATCTTGCACATTTATAATTCGAGCATTCGTCCGAGCATTGAATACTGTTACTATATCTGATCGGGTCCTCCTGTTGTACTTTTCGAAATTCTTTGACAAAATCCAAAGAAATATCTGTACTGTAATCGATTCTGACCAGTCATCTCGACTTCTGTCACTTTCTCATCGACGTGACGTAACTTCCGTCTTTTTTTTTTTTTTTTTAAATATTTTCATTTGATGAGTTCTTATCCCCGGGGCCCTGACTGATTGAATTTACGCGTGCTACTATATTGACAGTTAAGTCTCACAGTTTTATAGTTGAACTAACTAGATGCAACCGTCAATTCAACTATAACAGAGTCTTTTCACGCACTTCCCACCTGTGGAGGTCATTTTTGTTTCCTAGCTTCCCTGATAATTACAATCTTCAAAAATGTAAGTTCAAGGTCAAGAAAGAAAGAATTAGCGAATCAGTTCACCTACATACAGTGGAACCTAGGTTCATGAATTTAATTCGTTCTTGAAGGCCGTTCATAAAGAAAAAGGTAAAAAAGAAAGAAGGAAAGGAAAGGAAAGAAAAGATGGAAAACAATGTGAATATTATAAAGAAAAAGGTAAAAAAGAAGAAAAGAAAGAAGAGTGACAATGTATATAATATAAAGAATACGGTAAAAAAGAAGGAAAGAAAAGAAAGAATGAGACACAATGGACATAATATAACTAAAAAGGTAAAAAAGAAATAAAAAAGATGGAAAAGAAAAATGAAAGACAATGTAAATAATATAAAGGAAAATGAATGAAAAAGAAAGAAAAGAAAGATTAGTGACAATGTAAGTAAAATAAAGGAAAAGGTAAAAAAGAAAGAAAAAAAGATAGTGACAATGTACGTAAAAGGTAAAAAAATGAATGAAAAAGAAAGAAAAGAAAGATTAGTGACAATGTAAGTAAAATGAAGGAAAAGGTAAAAAAGAAAGAAAAAAGATAGTGACAATATACGTAAAAGGTAAAAAATGAATGAAAAAGAAAGAAAAGAAAGATTAGTGGCAATGTAAGTAAAATAAAGGAAAAGGTAAAAAAGAAAGAAAAAAGATAGTGACAATATACGTAAAAGGTAAAAAATGAATGAAAAAGAAAGAAAAGAAAGATTAGTGGCAATGTTAGTAAAAGAAAAGAAAAGGTAAAAAAGGAAGAAAAAAGATAGTGACAATGTACGTAAAAGGTAAAAAAATGAATGATAAAGAAAGAAAAAAAAGATTAGTGGCAATTTAAGTGAAATAAAGGAAAAGGTAAAAAAAGAAAGAAAAAGATAGTGACAATATACGTAAAAGGTAAAAAAAAATGAATGAAAAGAAAGAAAAAGAAAGATTAGTGACAATGTAAGTAAAATAAAGGAAAAGGTAAAAAAAAAGAAAAAAAAGATAGTGACAATGTACGTAAAAGGTAAAAAAATGAATGAAAAAGAAAGAAAAGAAAGATTAGTGACAATGTAAGTAAAATGAAGGAAAAGGTAAAAAAGAAAGAAAAAAGATAGTGACAATATACGTAAAAGGTAAAAAAATGAATGAAAAAGAAAGAAAAGAAAGATTAGTGGCAATGTAAGTAAAATAAAGGAAAAGGTAAAAAAGAAAGAAAAAAGATAGTGACAATATACGTAAAAGGTAAAAAAATGAATGAAAAAGAAAGAAAAAGAAAGATTAAAAGCAATGTTAGTAAAAAGAAAAGAAAAGGTAAAAAAGGAAGAAAAAAGATAGTGACAATGTACGTAAAAGGTAAAAAAATGAATGATAAAGAAAGAAAAAAAAGATTAGTGGCAATTTAAGTAAAATAAAGGAAAAGGTAAAAAAGAAAGAAAAAAGATAGTGACAATATACGTAAAAGGTAAAAAAATGAATGAAAAAGAAAGAAAAGAAAGATTAGTGACAATGTAAGTAAAATGAAGGAAAAGGTAAAAAAAAAAAGAAAAAAAGATAGTGACAATGTACGTAAAAAGGTAAAAAAAAATGAATGAAAAAGAAAGAAAAGAAAGATTAGTGACAATGTAAGTAAAATAAAGGAAAAGGTAAAAAAGAAAGAAAAAAGATAGTGACAATGTACGTAAAAGGTAAAAAAATGAATGAAAAAGAAAGAAAAGAAAGATTAGTGACAATGTAAGTAAAATAAAGGAAAAGGTAAAAAAGAAAGAAAAAATATAGTGACAATGTACGTAAAAGGTAAAAAAATGAATTTGAACGTGTTACTAGGTTAGCATCTCAGTCCCACCCTTTCACTGCCGAAACGGTTAAATGTAACCATCTCTTCTACTCCAATAGCTTCATGTCTCGCTCTTCTTGTCTATGGAACTCCCATCCTTTTACTTGCTCCCCTGATAGCTGTAATCTTCAAATATTCAAATGCAATGTCAATCGACATCTCCAAATGCCTTGATCTATTCTCCGTCCTTCTCCTCATCCTTTCTTCTATCAAGCCTCTTTACTATTGCTCCCACTTTCCGTAATCCCTTGCGTGCTACTGGCACTCCCGCCTTGCTTGGGGTGAAACGTTAATAGACTGAAAAAGGAGAAGAAGAAAACGGCAACAGAAAAGTGAGAGTTGAAAATAAAGTAGAATATGAAAATTGCGAGAAAACGAAATACAAAGCAAGTGAAAAGAAAGAAAGAAAAGGAAAAAAATATGAAGAAAATAAATGTCTGAAAATACCATGTGAGAATGGAAGAAGGAACGTAACGAATGACAAAATAAAAAAAAGAAAACAGAACGAAAAAAAAAAAAGAATGAAGAATTTAAAGAGAAAGGATCATGCAGAATTTCAAGTGACAATTTAGACAGAGTTACGAAAAGGAAAAACAGGAAGAATAAAATTTATTTAAATGAAAAGAGAACGGAAGAAAGAGGAAATAAAAAGGAAAAACTGATTTGAAAATTTTGGAAATCATTTAAAAATAAAGCCGAATACTAAATGAGAAAATGAGTATTATTAAAGAAAAAATAAAAACGAAGGAAAAAAGTAAAAAGTCAAAAAAAAGGTAGAAAAAAAAAACAGGAATTAATTAAAATACCAAACCGCCAAAAAATACAAGACAAACTAAATTAAAAAATAAAGTGAACAGAAAAATGTTCGATAGAAATGAAGCAAAGAGATAAAAAAAGTCATTTGTCAATGTAGTCTCATTCTGTATTGACTGCTTTTGATGAAGGCCAATTGGTATAACTGCGTTTGTTTAGACCGAGCCGTTTCTTAATTTGTTTTTTTTTCCTCTTACACTTTATTTCAATAAGGTCAGCCATTTCGATCTCAGGACTCATGATGCTACTGCAAAAATACGTTGGGCACAGTGGAATGAGGAGATGTTTAAGAAAGAAAAAAAGAAAGAAAGAAGAAATACAGATAAAAGGAAAGAAAGAAAGAAAGAAGAAATACAGATAGAAAGAAAGAAAGAAAGAAAGAAACAAACAAACAAACAAACAAACAAACAAACAAACAAAATATTGGGAGAAAAAAAGAAAGAAAGAAATAGGAAAAAGAAGGAAAGAAAGAAATAGAGAAAGAACGAAAAAAGACGAAAGAAAGAATTTTAAAAGAAAAAGTGTTGAAATGTAAAAGTAGTACTAAAAAGAAAAGAAAAGAAAAACAAATCAGTCCAACGTAATTGTTGATATAGACTACTTTCTAGACAGAAGAGAGTAGGTCGACCTGTTGATAGACAGAACCAGCATAGCATCTCATTTCATTCTCTATAATAATTTCTTCTATGTGCCATGTCCCTTCGTGGGCATTTATGGATCTCCACACCTTCTTTCTCCTTGTAGCACTTAGTATCGTTTCTCCTTTTGTCATAGCCTCCCGTCCACTTTCTGCCATCCATTCATACAAGTTCCCTTATATCTTTTGCCTTTAAGTTTTCCAAGCCCACCTTCCTTATTGTTTGTCCAAGACATTTCAGCTGTCTCATTTTCACTATAAATGTTCTTTTTATTAGCATTTTCTTGAAGACTACCTCGTTGCTTACTCTCTCCCAGTCATGGATACGCCTTTCAGCGCACATTACTAATAAACAGATAATAAATAAGACGCCATAGCATCTGATTTAATTCAAGCTTAATTTAAAGTAAAAATAGATTTAGAAAACAATATCTCAAATCACCTTGTCTTAGAGGAAATATTGATATTTAACAAACTTGCGTATCCTTTTATTTCAATCATAATCTTTGGAACGACCAAGACATGTATTTTTCACTGGAAGCATAGGCTAGCGTTCAAGCTTTGGTGAAGAACAGCATTGCAAATTACTGTATTTGATCTATAGAAATTCAGTTGCTTCAAGTTTATGGAACGAAAGAAAAATTAACGCGGAAGAAAGTGTAAAAGATAGAATGGTAAGTGTTATGGTCAAGGTTAGGATCAAGGAAGAACAACACGAACACAAGAGTAGAAATAGCGAAGGTATATTACACGAAATAATAATACAAGATGTGGAAGGTGTCAGTATGACTGTCAGTCTGGTTTGGAGTGAACTACTATCGGCTCGACTCGATTCGTCCCTCTCTCTTGAGAGGCGTAGTATACATCGTGTTAGGAAGAGTTCATTCTGTAGTTATAGGTAAGGACCCATGACAGTAAGAGATAACAAATTAAAGAAGAAGAAGAAGAGGAAAAAGAAAGAAAAAAAGAAAGAAAGAAAGAGGAGGATATTTGATAGAAGAAAAACAACAGAACGGGTTATTGAAAAAAAAAAAGGAAATGCTGTAAAAGAAAAAGAAAAGCAATCAAGGTGAAGAAAAAAAGTAAAGGAATGAAAAGTCGAAAAAACATTGGAATGTTAAATTAAACCTGAAAGATTATTCAGATCATTGTAATTTTCGGCATATAAGACCCCCCCCCCCGCAAAAACATGTTAACATATCTGATCATTTTAGATATTCAATATAAATTTTTGTTTAATATATAAATTGTTACTCTTTTATTTTCTATAAAAATTAGGTTAACCGACACTTCTTTCTGTGTTTATCATCAATGGCTTCAGGAATATTTTTAATAATTTAACGATAATGCCACCAGGATGCAGGGAGTTTACAGGTTGTAAAAGAGAATGAGAAGACATTAGTGGGGAGAAGTGAGGAAAGTTAAAAAAGGGGTTCAGGCAGACAAAAAATGCATTTAAATTTTTGAAGAATTTAAGTCGCAGAGAAGCAAGAAATTGGAAGGAAGTTCCACAGGTCAGAAGTTCGAGAAAAGAAACTGTTGGAGTAGAAGTGTCGCTTGCATCTATCTAATTCAACAGTAAAACAGTTGCCAATCTAGTAGCACATTTAAATTCATGTAGTCAAAGCATTAAGGAACAAAAGCTCACCAGAACAGTTTCCATGAAAATATTTGGAGAAAAGACAGGGGGAAGCCACGTCACGTCGGTGAGAAAGTGACTGAAGATGAGATCCCAGATCAGGATCGATTTCATTACAGACTCTTCTTTCAATTTTGTCAAGGATCTCGACATATACATCAGGAGCACTGGACCAGATATGACTGCAATATTCAATGCATAGATGAATGGTAGATTAATAAATGCGAAAGATGGATTCTAGCGGGAAAGATTTTCTAGCAAGACACAATGAACCAACTTCCTATCAGTAGATCTAACAATTGATTCAGTATAGTCGTTGAATTTCCTGTTAGCGAATAAACGTGAGGCCAAGAAGGCGCAAGGTGTTGCTTTCCTGCCGTTTAGCATAATAGACTTTTAACTAATGTCAATCAATCAAAAACACCGTTTTTGATTGGAGCCGCTGTTATATGAGCATACTTTTTAAAACGTTTTGTTTATTGATTCTAATATCGATGGTGGAGGAAAATAAATATTTTCGATCTGTTATGTGATTTTAATTTAAAAAAACGTAAAAATGCAATTCAGATACAACTGAAAAGATTTATATAATCCATGAAGAAGGTACTGCTAATTGTCAAACGTGTCAAAAATGGTTTGCAAAATTTCATGCCGCTATTTAGTTTTCTCTCTGAAAGATACTTCACGATCGTGTAGACAACTTCAAGTTCATAATGATCAACTTCAGACAATGTTTCTCGACCTTTTTAAGCAACGTCACGAGGGCTTGGAAAATCTGAATTCAAAGGCATTTGTGCTAAAGTGCACGTAATTTTAACTCGGTACACCGATTCCACTTTCCGCTTTGATAAGCGCTACGCTAGCCGCACATTTCAGTCTTCAGTATGACGATAAACTACAACCGGCAGCAAGGCCTCTGATCAGGAGGTTTTGAGAAGTGTGGCGCCACCTCTTAATTTTGTAGTTACCAGATCCACCCTGACCTGGGATGGTAGAACCTGTTAAGGTCACAGCTATGGGTAAATAGTTAAACCCTCAACTGGGGTCAAAACGCTATGAAAGTGTAGAAATTAATTTTTGTATTAAAAGTGCCAGCAGTAGATTTAAAAAAATGTTGCCAGCAATAAGTTTTAGAAAGAAAATATTACCAGCCATACATTTTTTTAAATATTACTATCAATACTTTTTTGGAAAATATTATCAGCAATACATTTGACTCGCGATAGAAACTTACTTAAAAATACGTTAATGAAACCTGATATATAAACTGATTTCTTACAAAGAATACATATTCTATTCATACGAACCTATCCTAAAAATCTTGTCGACATTAAATAACCCATGGAAGTTGAAATGCTGTAAAACAAAATAAACCAAACCAAACCAAACTAAATTGCACATTTCAATTATATAGCTGCACATTTTGAGCATATTGCAAACAATATGCTCAAAATTCCAAATCAAATGCCCCATTTAGTTAAGTTAGTTGCTTTGATGTTTGGCTTCCAAATAATCGGAAACCATAAGTATCTAACCCCCCCCCCCATGCTAACTTCAACCTTTACAAGAGCCAGATCAAACCGAAAATCGAGTATTGCTGCCATATATAGACGGGAGCTGCCCCACTCCTTACTTTCCAGTCTTGATAAAGTTCAAAAGCGTCTCCGAGTCCTTGTGGGTGACAAATTATTTCCCATCCTCCAACCTCTCTCTCACCGATGGGATGTGACTCTAACGCTACTTCCAGACACGGACGAACTACATTCCTTGCCACTTACATAGTAGCAAACCCCTCACATTCCCTTCATATTCCATCGCTCGAACAGCTCCTTTCGAAGAACTACCGCCCTGTGGAACAGACTCCCAAGAAGATGTTTCCCCGATCACTACAATCTTGTTCAAATCTAGAGTTAACACTTATCTTCCTCTCCTATCCATATAAACTACCCCTTAACATAACCCTCGCCCACGAATAGCCCTTGGATCTTGTACAAGATGAACCTTATTGTAAAAAACAAAAAAAAAAAATCAACTGAACCGTATCGATATGTCAAATATGTTAAATTTGACAGCTTATGAAAAGAGAGTCATTTTTTAAAAAAGCAATGGTTTTTTTTTACTATTTCTTTCAGGTTATTAAATTTAAAAAAATTGTTTACTCATTTGGTCAGATTTTAGGAAATTGGTTGGATCAAGAATTTTTCTCACATTTTGTAATTCAGTATTGTCTACTATAGGCAAAAACAAAAATACGGCAATATACGAATCATTGGAACACTGGGCAGAGTGTCGGCTTGGGTCCCTGATGGAATTCCCCTCTATATCAAAGAAACATTCAAAAAAAAAAAAAAAACGAACACAGACAACTGTTTTAGGAATAAAAAGGAATAATAACTTTATAAAGTCATCTGCACACTATCAGTTACTCAAGTCCAATGTGAGAGGACATTTTCAAAGCTAAAGATCATAAAGACATGAGTTAAGAAATTCGTTCCCTGAGGAGAATTTGGAATCATACATGTTGCTATCCATTGAAAAGGAATTGTTAGATGAATTGGAAGCAGAAGCCATTATTGACACATTCGAACAATCATCTTGTGAACACAAATGAGCGCTTTTAATATAGTGAATTGCATGCAATGCTCTATTGTGCTTTTGAACTATCTGGTAATGGGGAAATTCTGCAGTGAACTATTTAAAAATATCAACATACTTAAAATTTAAAAAAATAAACAAAAAAAATTAATTATAACATTCAGTATTTACATTTGGTATCTTCTACCAGTAATATGTACATTACATGTACAATGTCATTAATAAGAAATACACATTTTTCCATCCCAAAATTAATTATACTATTTTCCATATGTATTTTTAGAAGTTGTATTTATTCGTTATGAAAATTAAATGATAGCATTGTAGTTATGAATAGTCTCCCTTTGTCTCCTGGCAACCAATATTTTTAGACCTAGTTCACGACTGATGCGAATGATATTTCGCCCTATTTAAAGGTCGCATGACGTCATTGAAAATGATAAATACCAAAATTCTACGCATTATTGTATATCTTCGGTGATTGCTGAGATCGACAGAAAACAATGTCCTTTTGACTTAAACGAAATCAAAAAAGTTAGTTAGTCATCTGCAGTTTGGACTAAGAATGCAGAAAGTATAGTGACTTTTTAAAGCGTAGCTTAGATACGGTACACGGCCGAAAGCAAGGGGTACCCAGTGAGAATCGAACTCACTATTAAGTGGCAATTGTCCTAGCGAGAGAAGCTTGCTAAACATTATACCACCTCGAGGTGCCCAAGAACGCAGAAAGTACATGTGGAAATGTGTAAAGTGTTTAGTAAATTGTTCAATTTACTAACTAAACAAAACTAACCTGGGTGTTGGTCTCGAAAAGGATCTCTAATCTTTTGCTGACTGGAGCAAGAAATGACTGGTTAACTTTAATGCCTCAAAAATAAATCTGATTTCTTTTACCCACCACAGAAATCCCTCCCTGCCACCAATTAGAATGTCTGATGCTCAACTCAACGAGAACACCTCTTAGCGACTACTTGTTCTCACACTGTCCGCTGACCTGAGATGGAAGGAAGACATTGAATCAATGGCTTCATCAACCGCAAGAAAAGTTGATTCTCTCGGCTGCCATATCTGAAGCCCCCGCTGTTCGTCTTCAGGTCCTCGATAAAATCCAGAGACGGATATGCAATGTGATTGGCCCTCATCTGGCATCTCGTTTAAAGTCGCTCTCTCAGACGACGTGCCGTCGCTTCCCTCTGTCTTTTCTACAAATACTTTCACAGTAACTGTTCCGACGAGCTACTTTCTCTAGTTCCCAAACTGCATGAATTTAAACGTGTCACTAGGTTGGCATCACAATCCACTCTTTCACTGTCGAAACGATTAAATGTAGCCGTCTCTTCTACTCATAACTTCATGTCTCCCAACTTCCTGTCTGTGGAACTTCCTTCCTCTTGTTTTCCTGATAGCTATAATCTTCAATTATTCAAATGCAATGCCAATCGACATCTCCAGATGCCTTGATCTATTCCCCGTCTTTCTCTTCCTCTTTTCCTCTATCACGCCTTTTTACTCTTGCTCCCAATCCTCTGTAACCTCCTTGCGTGGTAATGGCACTCCCGCTTTGCTTGGGGTGAAAAAAAGAAAAAAAATGTTTGCATTGTATGTTGCTAGCATGTGGGCGTCCTGTCAATTTCCGGATGCCGCTATTTGGTTCCTATGTTTGTTTGTTCATGAACGACCATGAAGAGATATATACCATTCTGCGAGTTTAGCCTTTGAACAGGCTGGAGAATATAATTTTCTGCGTCGCATTTGGTTCGACGGAAAATATATTTAATAGTCTTATGAAAAGAGATCGCAAACATGAAGAAATCTGTCTGCAATAAGTCGTTGTGCCAAAATAACGGTTTTCCTATTGACATCGCTTTTTTTAATTACCTTCCCTCTTCGGCAATGTTTATTGTTTTAAAAAATCGATTAGAATATGTATAAAACCTAAACATATGAAAGTAAATTCATCCATTTTCTTTGTTCTTGAAAGTCGACAGCAGAAACAATAAACATTACTTATTTATTATATTATTTATTGGAATGGTTGGCAAAATATCGGATAATTGCCAACTGATTCAAACTTTAAAAAATGGTAAGCAATAAGGATTTCCTTTTGATAATTTAGTAAATTCACAAATAAAAAATTGTTTTCGTATTTATTTTCTTATAGATTGTTAAATTTAATTGTATTAATTTTTAGAATGTTGTAAGCATAAATTTATTCTTGTAAATAAACAATCTAATAGTGTTTAATATTTTTGTTGTAAAGGAGGAAGAGGTTCAGAGAATCCTGGCGTATAAGCGGATTGACCTGAAAGATAACCTCCTAGTCGCTAGGTGCAGATCCGCGCTTTACAGAAAGTAAGTAGCTGCCCCCGACATGTTAACATGTTGGAATATCTACAAGGGACACAAACCGGATGAAAAGAGGATATATAAGCACCTATCCGAAAGCGAAGATATATAGAAAGAATCTTTTACATCATCGTGAGAATGTAGACACTACGTTCGGTGGAAACTCCGAAGTCACAAAGCCACAGTACAGGTTGATTAATAATATTGTTACGTATGAGAGTGTTAAGCTGATGTTCTTTTTAGTCTGTATGACGACAACATTATAACATTACAAGCATGTATGCTTATAAAATCTGTAATAGTTTAACTTGAGGAAGTCATAGAATCTTCGATTTCTGGATGCAAGCTAAAAGTAAGCGAAACAGTCTCAGCTAACTCAACACAATCAAACCATATAATAATTATCAATGTGTATTCATATATTTGCTGACTCATCTGCAGTGGGAAGGGAGATAAATCAACCTAAGTTAGTAGATTTATGAGTGATTACTTCTCTTAGTTATTTTAATAAACCGTACAAATAACATATTTATCTCCATTTAGACAAAATTACTTCCCGAGCAAAATGAACGGTTTAATTGATCAGTTCCTTTACTCCTACGTTTCTTGGATTATAGTCTTATTTGTTTAAGCCTTTCATGTGAGGCACTCAGATACCTTTGTCAATTAAGTGATCGATTGTCTTGCTTCAACTTGACCTTGAAACACGCTTTGTCGTCGGTGTATTTGTCGTTCTGTTACTACTCTTTTCCTTCCAAGAGATATTTCCATTTCACTGTGATTTTAAACACATAAAAGTTTCAACATGAAGATATCTGTTAATTTCATTCTGGTGGAGGAATAAGTGCAAAACACATTCCTCTTCCCTTTTATAGGCAGAAACGCACAAATGCATGCTGGGATTTTTTCCTACCCAATAAAATAGGCCAGTTTATGGTTTCACTTGACTCAGTTCTGATCTGTCTTGTCTTGAAGTTAGAACGCTACGTTCGTTTGTCCGAACATGCTTTTCTGTGTCAACGCCAATTCTTAGTTTGTGACATTTTTGCCGTATTGCTGTTGATTTGTATATATTGTTTGCTTGCTGTTCTATTCTTTTCTCTTGTTATTGCAGACTTTGTCAGTTCTGTTTGTTGGACAGTTCTGTTACTTACTTTGCATTTGAACATGGCTACCTACTCCACAATATTGAGCAAAATCGATTTATATAGTACTAGAAGTAATCAATGAATCTTAGACACCATTGGACGACTAAAATATAAATGGAACGGATTAATTAAACGGTTCATTGGCGTCTATTTTAGCTGTGAATGTTTTATCTCCGCATTATTGAATCTCAATACATTATTTCGAGATTTTTGTTTCACTACATCTCAGTATTTAAGACTTCCTAACAATAACCGCCATTTTTTACGGCACGGGTACACTAGTGTAATATATTTTCTGAATAATAAAAATGATTTGTCTGCTATATTTCCGGTTCAACATTCCAGAAAATCTTGCCTTCTCGTTTCTTTTTTTTTAAGCGAAATATTGGAAAATTATTCTGCTGCGTCTTTGCCGTTGATTTTATTGTTCATGCGTCGAGTTTGCGATTATGGGGTCTGAATTTGTTTATGTTTTCTTTTATTTCATTTCATCGTCTTGTCTACCTCGGTTTGTTGTTCAACCACTTGAATGCTGACAGTAAATTATTCACTTTAACAAAGACTCTGAAAAAACTGAAATAAGATAAAGACGAATTTCATCGTAATTTGTGAAAATGTTGCTAGATGCGGGAGTTAATAGAAATAGAAATTAAATCGTTGAATTGAGTTTAAATTTCCAGTGAGGCAGGAATTTGTTTTCCCTCTCTGGCGTCGAAAACGTATTTTTTAGTAAAGTTACACATATTGTTTATGAAACAAAATGCATTGTTTTCAATGTTCGTTGTGGTGCAATAGATGAGGAGCCGAGTTCGAATTCCACTCAAGTTTGTTATATTTCCATTTATGTGTTAATTTGTTGTGAATGGTTGTTTCTTTTGCTCCTAAAATGTTGATTCTTTCTTTGCAATGGAGTCTATATAAAATTTTGGTGTTATCTATTGAAATGTGCCTTATGTTGATATCATTTTAGTTGTTTATGATGTATTGATCTATATATGCACAAATTGCAGCAAATTTTGACAAATGACAAGTCAACCAACGATAGAGTGTGATGTATATGTGACCAATAAAGATTCAAAATTCTAAAAGCTATTATAATACAATAGAAACCACCAACATTAAATAAAATATCTTTCTCCATCGGTGATCGCATATTGAACTGTGTATAAGATAAAATAAAAAGAGCATGGTGGCTTCTCCTAGAAAGGGTAAGTTTGAACCCTGCCGGAGAGCACACGTTACATCTATTTCAAACATGGGTATCCACTAAAAATAACGTTTGAAATTATATATATATATATATATATATATATATATATATATATATATATGTGTGTGTGTGTGTGTGTGTGTGTGTGTGTGTGTAATATATGTGCGGTGGAAAGTGCTCAATGTCTGTGATAGAGCTAGCATTTTTCAGTTGTATGGAAATAATTTTGTAACGCTAGGTTTCACGCTTTTCGATCATCAGTGCCCGATGAACACAAAAGCATGAAACCCAGGGTTACAAACTCATATCCATACAACTGAATATATATATATATATATATATATATATATATATATATATATATATATATATATATGTGTGTGTGTGTGTGTGTGTGTGTGTGTGTGTGTGTGTGTGTCTATATTTCTGAGATGAGGTATTATGTACACTATTTACATTGTTCGGACTGTCGTCCTCATCTTTGTCGCCATATTCATCACAACGTTTCGGCCGTTGTACGCTCCGGTCTTCTTCAGGCGATTGCATTGTCGAACTGAACTCTTTATTTCGCTTCCTGTTGACTGTTCCAGTTCCACGTGCCATGTTTAATTGATGTCAGTTATCTCCTGTTAATTTCCCTCTCCAAGTTCTCCACCGCCTTAACCAGGTATTGAACCCACACTCTTTGGGTCCTGTCACTGGATCTTTATCCACTGTGTCATGTGCCCTTGAGGACATGACACGAATATTCATGGTAATGGTAATATTAGCTTTTTCCTTATAAGGAAACATTTGCCATTCATTTACCGAGCAACATTGGCTGCTTGCAGTTGAAATTTATAAAATCTTTCTATTAAGCGAATTTTACGAAAAAAATAAAACAAGTTTCCCAAGTTCAGTAGCTGTTATCGCTCTTTTCAATATTGATGAGGGTTTCCTTTGTTCAAAATTGTATCGAACGTCAGGATGTCATTATTTTCTCTTTAAGTAACATGCACTATCCATTTTCGTTGTTTCTGCTGTTAAATGTCCTCAAGTGATGTGGTTTCTGTTATACAGTTCTTTGTGATTATGTAACTGCAGTCCACGTTGTTCGAAGAAGAGATTTACAGGATTCATTTGCTCGAAGTTCTTTTTTTCATTGGTCTGAGAATTTGTTTGCATATAGCTGACATATTGAACGTGTTTGGTGCCATGCATGACATCCATATGCAATTCTCTATCTGGCGAGGCTATTGAAGATGAAGTATCGAGATTATCGACTTGCGATGTTGGGGGGAATCTACCCCTAGCACAACTTATGCTATGTTCAATTTCCTTATATCATTACACTAAATACATTAAAACTGAAGTATTAGAAGTGTTTGCTATCTACAAAATACACATTTATGATGGATTCAATGCAGGTATCATCGCTGCTTTCATTCCAATTTCAGATCCTAGTTTCTGTTTTGTCCTATTTCTTGGAACACTTTTGTAGGGGGATGGCTGATTTTCTGTTCAACATCATTCTTATTCCAACTACGTCATCAGCATAGCCTTTTTCATCCTCCGTACATTAACATCGGGAAGGCAAGCAGGAACACTGTTTTCTTGTAATAGATTCTTTTGGGATGAAATGTTTGAATGATCAGTGCCCATCTCTTCATATCTGTACTTGTATAGGGGCAGAACATCGTCTACAAAAAGACTGAATAGATTGTAGTTTTCATTTCCTCTTTGTGGTACTCCTGGTGAGGTTTACAATGTTTCGGTATTAGGGTCATCGCCAGACACGTACAACATTATGGACTGATAGTGTTCTTCTGCCAATCGATTTCGAACATGGAATACGGTTTGTAAGGGATGTGAAGAGGAAGTCTCTATTAATGCGCTCGTATGCTGCTGTGAGTTATAATCAAGAAGGTACACACTCACACATACATACATATATATATATATATATATATATATATATATATATATATATATATATATATATATATATATATAACATAACGCAACGCTGATCTTATAAAAGATTTCAGTTATCTGTTTGGATTGGTCTTGCTTTTATGTCTATCGTCTTTTTCATGTTGAATTGAATATGGTCTATGTTAATTATGTTTTATGAATATGTCCTGAAGATGGTCTATTAAACCGAAACGTCCGACGTTGACATTATATTAACATTAAAACAGCATAATTGCATATTAGGATTTTTGTTTTTTCCGTATATTTTTCTTCATATATATATATATATATATATATATATATATAAAGATATATACATATATAGAAAGTAGAAAAGATTTTAGTCAATGCATTTAAATGCAGTGTCAATCGTTATCTACTTGATTTCTCTTCCTTTATTGTTCTCACTCCTTAATAACGTCTTAGTGGATTTATTGCCTTGATTAGAAGGGAAATGATCATAAGACACTAAACTTTTGTGTTTCTGTGACATTGATGTTCATCAGCTTGGATGTATATATTCTATAATATATACCATTCATCGGGGATCGAACCTGTATTCCTTTTATGGCTTCACACCACAAGGTATGCGTGTTTTACCCTATAATACTTTTGCCCCCGTTCTCAATATTGTCACATCGAAAATTGCTAGATAATTGCTAGAAAAGTGTGTCCAGTCTTCACAGAGTCCCAAGATTAAGGTAATCAATCAATTTTTAAAAATAATTTTACCCCAAGCAAGGCAATAAAGCGACTAGGATGCAAGGGGTTACTGAGTGCTAGAGAATATAAGAAAAACTACTATTATGCATTGAAAGTTTTGAAAATTAAAGTTGATTGGGAAGCAAGAAGCCGGAAAGAGAGTTCCACAAGTTGAAAGTGCGATAGAAGAAACTGTTTGCATACAACTTACGATTACATCTAACCATTTAAATTGTAAAATGGTGAGACCTTGCCGCCAATCTAGTACTGCGCGTAAATTTATAAAGGCTAGGTACTATAGCTGAAAATTCATCAAAACAATTACCATGAAAGTAATTATAGAAAAGAACAGAGGAAAGCTACATTATGGTGGTTGGAAAATCACTGAGGCCGAGATGTCATGCCAGGATCAATAACATTGCAGATTCTTCTTTCGATTTCATCAAGAATCTTTAAATATGTACCAGGAGTACCAGACCAGATGTGGCAGCAATATTCAAAGTAAGGACGAATGGTAGAAGTATATTTCTGGCTATAAAAATGGTCTAGCATATCGTCAACTAACTTTTTTTAGCTGCAGACTTAATAATTGACTCAATATAAACTTTCCATTTCATGTCATCTGAAAACGTTAGACCGAGGAGGCGCAACGAATCACTCACTTGGAGGTTAGTATCAGCCACGATGATGTATACTAAAAAAAGCTTCTCTCACATGTTTTTGAGGCTTTAAAGTTAACAAACCGCTCCTTGCTCCAGTTAACAACAGATTGTAGGTCATTTTTTAGATTAGTCACCAATTTGACATTATCTAACTGATCAGATTTACTATTAAGTGAGTTACTATTAAAACAAGGAATAAAACACTACTTATATTTATAGAACAGGATTAGTGGTTTATCCCTTTTTCCTGTTCAGAATATGGTTTACCGGTTCTTTCTTTCATGTTCCTAATGATTTAGCAAAAATCCTCTTCCTATTTTTTATCGATATATAGCATTAGGAGTGTATAGTTTTCATTAGCATCATTCAAAAAGATCGCTTTTGACTGTACTGTGACATGTGTAGTTTTTTTCAAAATTGACATGTTTTTATTTATTGATTCTAATATTGAAAATGAGAGAAAATAAGCAACATTTTCGGTAAACTATTCATTTGGTTCTACAGGAGGATGCTGAGAATACTATAAACCAAACATGTGAGCAACGACGAAGTTTTAGAAAAAATGAAAACAAAATGGACACATATTTAACATCAGATAAAGAGAGGGTTGAAATTACTATGACGCATAATGAGGAAAGAAGGCGTGGAAAATGTGATACCCACAGGGCAGAAGAAGGCAAATTAGAATAACGAAAAACCTACCTAGCGAGCTTGAGTAAATGGATGCCGGAACAAAGCTTCGGAGAGATAAGAAAATGGGCAAATTTATTAAGAGCTACAAAGGAGAGAAAGATGTGGAGAGCCATGATCGCCTACATTCTGAAAGGAAACGGTACATAGAAGTAGATTCTTTCTTATTTTCAAAAAAGTAAAAATGTAACTTTATATGTAAACAGAAGATTTGTTCGGTTTTTGAAGAAAGTATTTGAAATCATGAAACGTCTAAAAGTGTCTTTCGCGAATTAAGGCTGAAGTGGATTGGTTCCGGCTGATAGCATTCTCCATTGAAAATATTATTTGGGAATAATCAACGTTATGCATCGTAGGAGATTGCTAAGGTTCTCAAAATAGCCGACTCATGGGTTCAAGATCATTGACACCATAATTAGAGGCAGTAATGACTACGTGGTGGGTGTATCATGGTGACTCATATCATTTTAAGATCACACAAACACAGAGAGACACAGTAGGCCATCAGTGGAAAGTGGGACAACGACAATTCTAACTGAAAAAAAAAACAGTGTCAACAAATACACACAAAAAAAAAAACTGGATACAACGTCTTAAGTAAATAAACAAGCAGAATTTATTCGAGCGAATAAAAATGAGTTAATACTGTGAGAATTTTCGGTTTTGTTTTAAATTTTTTGCAACTCCCATAAATATAAATTTTTTTTACACCCATCGTAAACCTTGACAGGAGTCATAATATATACGTATGTGTGAAAGTCGATAGATTTTATCGATTATCATTTATTTTAACTATAATTTCTGAAGAAAATATTTTTGTCAGAAAAATCTGGTCATGGCTTGCTTATTTTCTTTTATTGCATCAACCATTTAAGCGATTTATTCTCCAGATTTTAAACAAAAGAGATGAAGTAAAAAAAGAACTAAAAGAACCTTGTCATGAATATATTAGAAAATGTTTCATTTGTCAAATGTTTTGCTTTCCTTGTAGGATAGCAGTAGAAAGATTGGGGCGCCCATGCCATTTCAATGGTCTTAGTGGTACTTATGATCTCTACTAATGAGATCTGTCTTGTATGATGATATCTGGATCCGCGTCGTTTGGGATTTATTTTAATCCTTTCACACTAAGCAAGGCAATAAAGCCTCTAATAAGCAAGAGGGTTACTGAGTCTTAGAAAATATGAGAAAAAAAATCTTTTAAGAAGAATAATAAAAGAACATAAATTAAGAAGACAGAAGATAACGATTGACATTGTATTTACATTTTTGAAGATCAAAGTTGACTGGGAAACAAGAAGCGGGTAGTGCGATAGATAAAAACTGTTAACATTGAAATTATGGTTACATCTAGCCATTTCAATCGTAAAATGATGAGACCTCGCCGCCAATATAGTACTGCGTTTAAATTCATAAAGTCTAAATACATTAGAGGAAAGTAAAATTTATTTTTAAAATACACAAGACCAAAAGATGATGGGCGAAGGTTGATCTTCAGTCTGTCTTATTTTGAACATAGCCAGCCACAATTACCGACCCAAACATACTACAGTATTCCTTGTACCAAAAGAACACATTCTTACTTACCATTCTTACTACAGCCAACACATTACCTCGAGTGGTGTTAGAACAATGTTCATCAGAACAATTACCATTAAAGTATTCAAGAAAAAGGCAAATGAAAGCTATGTTATTGCGGTGTGAAAGTGACTGAAGCCGAGATGCAAAGTCAGAACTGATAACATTGCAGATTCTTCTTTGGATTTTATCAAGAATCTCTAAATGAATATATAAATGATGCGGTATACGTAGCATATGCTTAGGATAGTTAAGTTTCATTTCATTTCTAACACTTCGCTGTAGATTGAATATAAACCTTTTTTTTTTAAATGTACTACGAAACCTGATATCCGCAGTTAATCTAATATTTTTGTCACATGCGCTATTTATATTTTACCTTTTTTATTTTTGTTTTTAAGAGTTCTTAATTTCTCTTATTTATTGCTTTTGTCAACGTGGAGTTTTATTGTCTTTGTTCATCGATTTTATATACAAAAGTTGCGGTGGAGTCGCCATCTGTCACTTGCCGAACGCTCTTGAAAGAGAAGGGAAAAGTGATGGCGACAATATCTTTGCGAAAACACATTGTGGCGGGAATGTGAATGAAGGGAGGTAATTCAAAGGATACGTTACTGACCTACTTTTCTTCTTTCTCTCCTCTAATTAATTTTCCTCCCTCGTTGAAGGGACACTCTGCATGTATAGAAATGACCTCATAAATGTAGATTAATAGATTTATGACTGTTTCCCGAATTTTAATTCATAACAATGTTTTTTTTTTTTTTAAATAAGTGATTGTGAATAGAATAGTATGTAACGTTATTATTTTTTTTATTAGTATTTCTTCCATTTTAATTTCGGTTCCAACAACTAAGATAGCCGTTAATAAAAAAAAAAATACATAGATCAGAAGTCAACTCATTTCCTAATTTATTTTAATTTCCGTTTTCAGATAGCTGTAGAATGACTGCGTGATAAGTAGCGATAAAAAGCAATTGAAAGTAAGATGAGAGGAATACTAGTTAGATGAATGAAGGGATCTTTTCTGTTAATTCTCCCTAAATAATGTACAATCGCAAATATTAATTTGATTTTAAATCAAAGTTTGTTTTTTATTAAATTTTTGGGACTCATAATAAAGGAAAACGAGAAAAAAAGGTCTAACCATCAAATGTTAGAATAACAGAATTTGTTTTTGCCAAGAAGAGGAACAGCCCAAGATATGAATTGCGAGTTGATGATGCCCAAATCAATCAAGTACAGAAATTTGAATATCTGCTAAATGTTTCGAATCTTTTCTGTTAATTCATCCCAAATAATGTACAACTACTTATCGCAAATATTAATCCACCCAAAGAAATTATAAATTTTAAATCAAAGTTTGTTTTTTATCAAATGTTTGGCACTCTTTTCAAATTACAAATTTTAGAATGACTGCCTGGGAAGTTGCGATAAAAAGCAACTGAAAGTAAGATGAGAAGAATGAAAGAATCTTTTCTGCTAATTCACCCAAATGGATGAATATTCTAACTCGAAGAAAAATTAATTCGTGACATCCTTATTCCATTTTTTTCATATTAGGGAAGGTTCCACCATAATTTAAGCTGCGTGCATTTTAGGATAAAACGTTTAATTTAAATATTTAATGAAAGGAGAGATGGGAATAAAAATATACCGGGTTGAATTTTCTATAAAAAAGAATAGTCTTCCCGCCCGTTTATTTGAAACTCAAATTTAAGGAAAGTGTTTACTTTTTTTACGTGTGTAATGGAGGATGTTTTACTTTTTTTACGTGTGTAATGGAGGATGTTTTACTTTTTTTACGTGTGTCAAAAAAGTTGAAGACTTTTGAATTTGAAAACACAATTGCGAAAAAGGATTTTGTGCAAACGAAGCAGAATTTAGATCTTTCCTATTAATTCACCCAAATAATGTAAAGTTACTTGTTGAAAATATTTATTCCCCCCTAAGAAATCTTAAATCAAAGTTTGTTTGATTTTTATTAAATTTTTGGCACGCTTTTGAAATTATAAATCTAAATTTTTTAGCTTGCCTCGCAGCAACCACAACTCTCAGAATGAAAAATTACCAAAAATCAGGGAGTTATTCATATTTGGTAAGTGCGGATGGTATTCAAGATATTTACATGTTTTTTTTTTTTTAATTTACGAAAAAATAAATAGAAATTAGCTTGTGTATTGGGGTGAGCGCGAACGGAGACCCTCCTCCAACTTAGAAGTAGTGCATCCGAGTCGCCCACATTTGAGCCGATCGCAAAGGTCAACCCAACCAGAGTGCAATGCTTGGTGTTAATTTTAGTAAATATAAATTCTTTTTATTTAGGGTGAATTAAAAATCTGAATGAATAATCATTGGCAATATTTAATCTGATAAAAAAAATTCGGATAATATAGTAGGAAACATTTTCTATATTAAATTGCCGCCCAAACCAGCAGTGGTGAAACATTTGATGAATTTAAAACTAACAACCGAGAATTTTAACAATTTCACTACTTGTACACGAGGAAAGTGTTTTTTAATTAAGAGGAATTAACACAAGCACCATTAAATGAAAGTAAGTTATTATATGTAGGCTTCCGCCAGTCAAGGTTGACCATGGGTAGTTTCCTAGTTGTCTGCTTGGCTGTGACGTCTGTGACTGTAGAGGCCGATGCGAGAGTGATAATCTCTGTTGCAGAGGTCGCATGTGTTTTCTGTCTCTGGTCTGTTGGAGCTGTCACTTTCCTTTCTGCGGGCCCACCTTTCAGTGACGACTTGTGTCAGCTTCTCCTCCCCTGACTTGAGGTGTTTGGTCAGGGTTCCTCTTCATTCGGATCGTATGGCTGCCAGACTCTCCTAGGACTCTGTGTTGATGTCCACAGCTTTCATGTCGCGTCTCACGACATCGCGGTGACGCAGCTGTGGCCGCCCGTCGGGTCTCTTTCCAGTGGCCAGCTCTCCATACAGGAAGGTTATTATAAGTTATTATACGTTTAATGTAAATGCACTGTTCATAGTTTTACAATAGAAATGTACTGACAATCAAAAGAAGAGGAATGACAATGGTTAGGAATTAGGCCCAAGAGTAATTTGTCACTAGCAAGGACGCGGAGGTGCTTTTGTCATGGCTCTATATGTACATTACTCATAATGTTACTACAGAAATGAATTGAGAATTAAGAAGAAAATAATGCTTAATGACCAGACATTACTCCAGGTGTTACTGACAGAACAGGGCTATTATATGTATATGTTAACAAATTCCTTTGAGAGAGAGAGAGAGAGAGAGAGAGAGAGAGAGAGAGAGAGAGAGACCCCGACCGACCTAACAGGGTTTCGGAGTAATCTGTGATGCGTTATCTATATATAAAATTCTGTGACTTCCGTTAGTCGGTCCATCACACCCTCTAAAATAGGCATACATTGATCGATCGAGACAAAATTTTGGGGAGATTACAGTTTATTTTACTCAGTCAGTAATGTGCCATGCGTGACACAAGCTTAGGCGATCATGTATCTTTCGATACATGACTGATGAGGCAGATTATTTCCCGCAGTAGGTTACCATTTCTTTCTGCGGTAGACCAGTTGCGTTCCAAGGCTATAGAACCCGTTCTCTTCTACTATTTAGCCATAGCCCTAAAGAGGATTCACACCTTCCCCAATGTTATTAGCACGTAAGTGAATGTAATGGATTTGACTGGAATTCGAACTCGGTTCTCTAATTCCTCAATCCGAGCCGCTATCCATTACTTCACCGTTTGCGTAAAAACCAGGAAGTTGGGGTTTTGAAAAAAGAATTTTCCAAACAAATCAACTTATTCAAATTTCATCGATTGGTATGCGAAATTGAACGAAACATAGAGTTTGTAAATCTCGACAAAAAATATTAGAGATAATTTCAACTAAATACTGTAAGGATTTTAACATGCGTCAGCGTGTTGCTAAGCAATTCTCGTAATCTAAAAATAAATCTCAATAAACATGCGTCTTATCAATCAGAAAATAGAGAAAAATCCTGAAATAATTTTAACCCCTACCATATGTATTTTTACAATTTAATTTTTTCACGACTACTTTCCCTACTTGCAAAATTCAAGCCTTCAGTTGCCGGTAATTTGAAATGCGTTTTATCAGCAAAGCCAATAGCAAATCTTTTCCGAAAGTGCAAAGTTTACTTTTGCAATTTGCTGAATAAAATAGATTCCCATAAAAACAGAAGGTTAAAGTCTATTGATCATACGCAGAAGTATTAACTAAATATTTTTACGGTCGTTACACGACGCTTTTCAAAATCAACGATACCAAGAAAAAAATGAATTTAAATAAAATGTTTTTTTATAACAAACTCTGGTCTGTCTTTGTGTGTCGAATATGGAAGATGTATATTAATCTTCATTCCAAGACCAGACCATTATTTGAAAAAAAAAAATGGATGTTGTCTCCAAGCAACCAAAATCAAAGTAGGGCTTGATATTAATAACGGAGTTAGACAGCACAGTTAAGAGATTTAGAAATAGGGGCTAAATCTTATGTAAATGATTTTCTTATGAATACCAAATGGCAGAATAAGATCCTTAGACATTGGACAAAGAATCATAATATACACATTGAGGAACGATATTAACAGAACTAAAAGGAATTCCACGAAAAAAATTGAAGAGCTTGGAAGACCTGCAGGAATTTCGTGAATTAATACAACATAGAGAGCTTTCGAAAGGACAGATAAGAAATATTTACAAAATTACTGAAGATGAGAAATCACATTGATTGATACATCTCCGTTGATAAATTGAAGAAAAATATAACTTATGTAAATAAATTCACTTTTACTGTTACGGCAAATGAATACGATTTCAGCAAAACTCAGAATAGGGAAAGATTAGATAGGCTGATTTGTTTTTGTTTATGTTTTGTCAAATAGATAGATAGATAGATAAGAGCAGAGATAGATAGATAGATAGATAGATAGATAGATAGATAGATAGATAGATAGATAGATAGATAGATAGATAGATAGATATTTTTTAATGAATTACATATCTATGAAGAAATCAGTGAGATTTGTACATAGTAAAATGTTAAAATGTATGTA
>CAHIKZ030005201.1:1992500-2007500 GCA_903632075.3 Acanthosepion pharaonis | reverse complement strand
ATTTAAATTTAGCAACGCTGAGTTTGATTTTAAATTTAAATTTAAATTTTAAGTGTGTGTGTGAGTGTAGGATGTATAATAGTATCCGAAACTAAATGCAAGTATATATATATATATATATATATATATATATACATAGAGAGAGAGAGAGAGAGAGAGAGAGAGAGAGAGAGAGAGAGAGAGAGAGAGAGTAAAGATCGACATAGACAGATCAGTCGTTCTCTCAACCATTCTCTGGGGTGCTGAAACTTGGACCCTGTACCGCAAGCACATAAATCAACTTGACGCCTTTCACATGCGCTGTCTTCGTGCCATATGTGATATAAAATAGGACGACAGGGTCAAGAATAGTGCAATACTGAAGAAATGTAACAACATTACAGGCATTGAAACCATTCTAACAAAGATACAACTTAGGTGGGCTGGTCATATTATGCGAATGGATGAGCATAGGCTTCCAAAAAGGCGCTGTATGGACAACTACCAAACTCCAAGGGTTCAGTTGGACGTCTGCAAAGAGAAATTGAAAGACAACTTGAAAAGTCTCAACTCTGATCTGAAAACCTGGGAAGCCCAAGCATCAAATCGAAAGGAGTGGCGTAAAACATGTTTCATTAAGTTAAAGGTTTTTGAAGACAGTAGATCACCATGATCAGCTTGGTCAAGCTCTGAAGCAGAGAACCCATCAAAATCCTGCTTTAACAAATTTCATCTCTCAGTTTGACTTTATCACCCGCAGCAAGATACTGGGCTAGATACACACTTAAGAAATCACAAATGTCTTTCCCTTACTTGATTTTCTCCACAATAACTCCTGCTAGCATGCATGTGTAAAATGAAAGGCACCATCCAATGCTGGCCCTCATTTATTGTTTACGATAGAGAGTCCATATATATATATATATATATATATATATATATATATATAATATTGTTTGTGTGTAAAATGCTAATCTTATCGTGTATAATTTGCAGACAAAGAAACTTTAATTTTGCATCTTAGCTCAACAAATACCATTTTGTTTATATGTTTCTCTCCGTGAACTTAATTAAAACAATTCCGGGCTGGATCCGTCGAAAAAGTTCATTTCATCATTTTTTCCCACGTTTTCATTACTGGACATTGTTTTTGATTCCGACATTTTGGCTTCTATAGATTTTTTCTATTAAAGGGACACTGCTTCTATCTATCAATATCTGAAAATGGGCTATCTATTCCCCAGTTTGATGTACCTATTATTGTGTGTGTGTGTGTTTGTGTGTGTGTTATGTGTGTGTAATAATATCTTCAAAATTTTTCCAGTTGCAGGGAGGAGTAGATTCATGCCTTTCATAATGGATAAAACTAAGTTTGACACAATCACTCCCAGTTGAGATTCAGATCTCATCAATATGCCTTACCATCTCATCCAGTCAAATATTCTTTTGTTTTGGCTAAAGACCAGCATGGACCTTTCCCACCCAACTTGACTTAAAACAAACCTAATCTGTCATATAATTTTTGAACATATCGTGGTTTTTTAAATTTAATCTTAAATTTCTAACTTATAATTCTCTATCTAAATTCTTTATTTTGCATTCAATAAAAAAACAATTTCGTTTATATATTTCGATAACTTATTCCAAACAACAAAGTTTGACAATCGTTCCATTTATTTCTTTCTTCTTCATTTTTTGTTAAATCTGAAAAAAAAAAAAAAACATTAGACGCAAAACTTAATTCACATTTCCGACATCGGTCCGTGAATAATAAAATAATAATAATTGCGAATAATAATTTCATAATAATCAAAATAAATAAAATAAAAATCTATCTAAATTTTGTCTTTTCAACTGAATTGGTCAAATGATACCAAGATGGCGTCCATTGTCCTGAATCCTATTTTCATAATTTGTTTGAAACCAACTGATATCACCTGTTGTTGAATTTCGGATTATCGGAAAATATTTAATTTTGCGACTTTCTTTTGAGTACAAATCTCTTAGAAACAATGGAAGTCATTAGTTTATTGATTTATCACTGTACCTCTGTCGGTGAAGTGGGAGTGACCAGTCGGTTTAATCTGAGGCGATATCTTCAAAAGGCTTGAGATAATTTTAATTTTAATACATTAAAAAATAAAGAAGAAAAACAATTGATTGATCAACACCTCAGTGAACTTTATGAACTTAACGTCTTTGATTAACTTAGTACAATTCCGGTGAACCTATATAAATGCTTCACGATTCCTTGAAATTTTGGTGCCACATTTTTGAATATTTTAATAACGTAAAGAAAGTTTATTGTCAAAAGAAATATCCATCAAGAAAATTTAATTAAAATTTTCTCATGTTTAATCATTTCCCAGCGATTGAAGGAAAACATCCTTAATTTTTCTGTTCAGCAGTTTGGCTTCCTTTCCTAAAAAAAATCAGCACAATCAATTATCCGAACTAAATACAAACAGACCATCTCGTTCTGATAAGTGACGTTCGTTCTATCTATTTATCTATCTATCTATCTATCTATATCTATATCTATATGTATATATATTTCAGTAGGTTCATAACTATCTATCTCAGTCTGTTCATATCTATCTCACTGTTCGTATCGATTGCATCTATATCTACTTCAGTCGGTTCAAATCTATATATATATTTATATCTCTTATTGTTTCTATCTATCTATCTATATATCGAAATATCTATCTCATTCTGATTCGATTTCTATCTATACATCTATCATTTTTCTATCTAAAAAATTCCTCTATGTATTTATATATCTCAGGTAGAACTCAATGTCTATCAGTGTCTTTTTTATATCTAAAAAGGTTTAAATCTATTCCATCTATCTATTTATTCCATTGGAATCTATCTATCTATTCATCAGACCTGCCTTGTTGTAAAAGAAAACAGAAAAACAACTCCAGAAATAAAAACATAAAACTTAGTGCCATGGTCGGTTACTGTTAGTTGAAATTGACTTCAAAAAAAAAAAAATTATATATATATATATATATATGATGAGAAGGTTTACGATTGTATTTAACAGAGAGAAGGTTAGAGACATTTCTAGTTTTCACGGAATATTTGAACTAATTTGTCCAATGTCTTTTAATGCTTTTAGGCATCCGACAACATCCATTATCAAAATTTTATATTTAAATATTTCAAAGTAAAATTTTTCGATATATATATATATATTTATATATATATTTATATATATATATATATATATATTATATTTTCAATTCATTTTAATTGGAACTAACCTTTGATCGTGCTTTTAAAATATTTTTCATTAGAGTTTTTAAACAAGCAATATTTTATTTTGCCTTTAAAGTAAAATGTCATTCCATCAGTAAAATTTTTTTTCTATATCAAGTATATTTATAACATTCGTAATTTTTAACTAAAACAAAGTAATTTAAATAATTTTAATTTGATTTTTTAATCCGACATCAAATACGTTCATTTCCTATTTTAGTAAAAAAATTTATTTTTTAAATAAATTTAAAAAGAATTAAATACGGGTATCTTTAAGAATAACGTTTTAAGTCAAAAAATATATATATATAAAAAAAAAAAAATATTTCATTTTAAATTTATCCGATTCTTTTTATAGATAATAAAATTTTAAGCAAATGCCTCATTTATAATAAACAATATTTACCAGACTGAATATCCACTAAAATTATTCGTAAAAATATTCGTCCTCCGACAGGATACGAACCTGTATCCTACACGGACGTGCCTTTTAACCGATTTGGCCACGGAGGAGCGGTCGAATTTACTGTATTTAAATTTCAATCTTCCATGAACGTCTCACGTAAAAAATGACGACAAATTACCCATCACACCCATATATTTGTATCTATATAAATAATGTCTAAACATAAAAATGTCTTATAAAATAATTATCGGACTTTGTCCATTTCATATATATACGTCATTGAATTATCACAGCAGATGGCATATATATATATATATGATATATATATTCAGTGTGATGGGTAAATTATCGTCATTTTTTTTCTTTCTTCTTTTTTTGTATTGGCAAGATAAAAATGAAATCCTGTCACTCTCGGTTCCAGATTTCATGCTCATCTTTGAAACAAGTGACCAGTTTTAGTGTCACGGCTCATTTTCTAGCATAAAATAAATTTTCTAGCTGCATTTTCGTTCATTGTCGGAAAATTTAAATTCATTCGTTTTGAAACGCGCTCATTTATGGAGTAAACTCAACGTTTTTCTGATTCCGCATTGAACTGGGTTCAAAAAATGTATTTCATTCCTTTTTCATTCGATTTTTCTCCAAATGTCCTTTTTATATATGATCGTTTTGTGTTCATTTTGTTTATACATTTTTCATATATTTATATTTATATATATATATTATAAAAAATTCGTGTGTGTGAGATAGGCAAGAAGTTTTTATCACAGCTATTTTGTATCTGCAAAGGAAATCTTTTTAAATGTGTTTCTGGACAAAAATATTTTAAGTCAAGTGATAGTGGTAAAAGTGTTGTTATTTTTGAATCATCTAAGAATGGACATTTTTTTTACTAAGTTCGGATATATATATATATATATATATATATATATATATTTCTTTTATATTATTCGCTTAAATAAAAAAAGAAAGTCTACATAAGGACATATAATTTTAGTTTCTTATAGACTTTTTTTTTTATAAAATATATATATATATATATTTATATATATATAATATTATAAATTAATTGATTTAAAATATGGTTTTTTTCGCTACACAGTTCAACCATGTTTCAAAAATAGAAGCTAAAAACCCCTAATTTAATTTTTTTTGCAAATAAATTAAAAGCATTAGTTCCATTTCATCTTCAAGCGAATTTTGGAGTAACTTTTAAAATTTACCGGGTTTTAAATACACAGCTAAAATCCCGTTTCCATGGTTACAGAATATTCTACTTAAATTGAACAAGGGATGTCTAGATTTTCCTTATGTCAATATCATTGTATCAGTTATTAGCTACAATTTGGTAAGGGGTGAGGATGTATTTTACAATGAAACCTGACATCAGTTGAATGGATGTCGTCTGGATTTAAAAAAAAAAAAAAAAATTGTTAACGGTAAAAAATTTTCAACGTCATTTTTTTTTTTATAAATTAAAATTTTTTTTCATAATACTTTTATTTAACTACGATTTGAAATATTTTCCTTTTTAATTTTTATTTTACTATATTCTTTTTAAGAACAGTTAAATGTATTAGAATCCATTATATTATGTAGGATTATTTTAACATCAAGTTTAAGTATGTATATGAGGTTACATTTTTTTTTTTTTTTTATTTATGACTATGACAGCAAAAATGGTTACTTAATTTCACTGATTTAGTAAACTTTTATTTTATATATAAACCTATTAATATAATATTTCTCATGTAAGTACAAAGGACATGGGTCATTCAAAAGCTTACATCTTATGGTATTTCATATTAATTTTATTTTACTATAGGTGTTTTTTTTGTTTTTTTTTTTTTGGATTCTTTTTAGTGCGTGTTATTATTTAAAAGAAATTTAGGTTAGAATTCATTCAATTTAACTACAATTTTAATTACAATTTCAAAATTACAACTTTAAAATTTTAAAATATTTTCATTGTTTAGTTTTAATAGACTATATTACTTTATAACAGAAGGAAAATTACTCATCGTAAGTAAAATTATTTTTCCATATCAAAGTATATGTAAATTTTTTTTTTTTTTTTTCCTTTTTCCATATTTAAATATTATTTAAGTAATATTAATGGCACTTACTACAAAACTAGCTAAGTCATTTCTCAGATTTAGTAAACTTTATGTATTAATTAATTAATGTATTTATTTGTAACCTGAGTAATAAAGTTTCATATGTATGTACAAAGAACAATGGGTCATACATTACCTTACATCATCTAGCTTTTGTTATAATTTCATTTTTCAGTAGGTGTTTTATTGGATTCATTCAAGTGCCTGTAGTACATTTATTATAGAGTTGTTTCGGTTGGCATACATTTTATTTAACTACAATTTTTAAAAGATGCTTATGTTTGAATACGTTTTAACTACAATTTTAAATTTTTAAATTTTAAATACAAGTTTAAAATATTTTCACTTCTAACCTGTTCTTTGTACATACATATGAAACTTTATTACTTAGGTTACATATATTTAAAATATATAAATTAATTAATTAATAAATAAAGTTTACTAAATCTGAGAAATGACTTAGCTAGTTTTGTTGTAAGTGCCATTAATATTACTTAAATAATATTTAAATATAAAAGTTTAAAAATTGTAATTTACATATACTTTGATATGGAAAATAATTTTACTTACTATGAGTAATTTTCTTTCTGTTATAAAGTAATATAGTCTATTAAAACTAAACAATGAAATTTTTTTTCAAATTTTAAAGTTGTAATTTTAAAATTGTAATTAAAATTGTAATTAAATTGAATGAATTCTAACCTAAATTTCTTTTAAATAGTACTACACGCACTAAAAAGAATTAAAAAAAACACCTACAGTAAAATAAAATTAATATGAAATGCCATAAGATGTAAGCTTTTGAATGACCCATGTCCTTTGTACTTACATGAGAAACATTATATTACTAGGTTTATATATAAAAATAAAAGTTTACTAAATCAGTGAAATTAAGTAACCATTTTTGCCGTCATAGTCATAAATTTAAAAAAAAAAAAATGTAACCTCATATACATACTTAAACTTGATGTTAAAATAATCCTACATAATATAATGGATTCTAATACATTTAACTGTTCTTAAAAGAATATAGTATAATAAAAATTAAAAAGGAGAATATTTCAAATCGTAGTTAAATAAAAAGTATTATGATCAAAAAACCCGAAAATCTTTAAATTTATAAAAAAAAAAATGACGTTGAAATTTTTTACCGTTAACAATAATTTTTTTTTAAATCCAGACGACATCCATTCAACTGATGTTAGGTTTCATTGTAAAATACATCCCTACCCTTTACCAAATTGAAGCAAACTGATACAATGATACTGACATAAGGAAAATCTTGGCACCCTTGCTCAATTTAAGTAGAATATTCTGTAACCATGGAAACGTGATTTTAGCTGTTTTTTAAAACCCGGTAATTTTTAAAAGTTACTCCAAAATTCGCTTGAAGATAAAATGGAACTAATGCTTTTTAATTTAATTACAAAATTAAATTCAGGGTTTTAGCTTCTATTTTTGAAACATGGTTGGAACTGTGTAGAAAAAAAAACATATTTTAAATCAATTAATTTATAATATTAATGCTCTGTAAATTTACATTGAGCACTATTTTGTAAAAATAAAAATATCTATAAGAACACCGGATTTTATATCTTACTGTTCTTTCTTTTTTTTATATACATATATATATATATATATATAAAAATTTATAATAATAATGTACATTTATTACTCACCGTTTGGTATAATATATATATATATATATATATATATATATATATATATATATATATATAATGCATTTTTATTTATTAATCTGTCATATTTTATCAAATTAAATGCTATTTTCAGTAGACACCCATATTTGTGTAGACGATCCATTTATTTTTTTAAAACACAATATTTATTTTTTGTTTGCCGACCAGAAAATTCTAGCAATTTTCTTAACGAAAAATTGCGCCCCTCCCGCAGTATTCGAACCTGTATCACCCTTTGCGGGAGAATAATATATATATATATATATATATATATATATATATATATATATATATATATATATATGATGCGCATGCGCCACATGTCTATCTTCATATATATATATATATATATATATATATATATATATATATATATATACGTTTGATTATATGTATTGATCGCAGTCTATCCACATCGATCTATCCATTAAGGCGACAGGTAAAGTGATATTATCAATGGCTGCTTTTGTAATTCTTTTATCTAGTTTCTCTCTGAATCACCCTAATATTTCCAACTTTCCCTCCCTCATCCTCATCTTTCACTGTCTGTCTGTCTGTCTCTCTCGTATTCAATTTCTGTCTCCCCCATCCTTTACCACCCGACACACCCAACGTCTCTCCTCTCAACACCTGTTCCCGCCTTTTGTCTCAAGTAGCCGTTTGGCCTCTTTCCATTGTTGTCGGCGGTTGACTTCCATTGTTTCACGCTTTCAAACGTGTTTCGCCTGACACTTGGATTCTTTCATGTTGGCCGCTCGCCCGCCCCGAGGGACCAAAAAGCAGCGGGTGAGGAGAAAATACTACACCCCTTCTTTTGTTTTTTATTTATCTTCTTTTTATCTTTCGTTCGTTCTTTCTTTCTTTTTGCTTTATTCTATAGTTTGTTTCTTTTTTGTCTCTTTTTCTTTTCTTTCTGTTATTTTTCTTTCCTTTTTTTCCACCTTATTTTTTTGTTCCTCTTCACCTTCTTTTGTTTTATTTTCGGCTTTGTTCTTTTTTCTTTTCTTCCTCATTCATTTCCAATTCTATCTTTAATTTTATTTTATTTTTCTTTCTTTCTCTTGTTATTTTTATTTTGTTTTCTTGTTTTTGTTTTCTTTTTTTCTGTCTTTCTTTCCTTTATTTTTTCTTTCCTTTCTTCTTTCTTTCACGTTTTTTTTCATTCTTTCCTTCTATCTTTCTTTCTTTCTCTCTTCCTTTCTTTCTTTCTTAATTTTTCAGTTCATTTATTTCTCTCTTTTATATCATTCTGCTTTTATGTCTTATTTTTCTTTCTTTCTTTCTTTCTTTTATGTTTTCTGTTTCTTTTTTTTTCTTTCTTTCTTTTTTCTTTCTTTCTTTTTTCTTTCTTTCTTTTATACCAGCTTGTCTTTATCCTGCTTACCGTTCTTCGACAATTTTGAGGCAGAAATATTCGCGTTATAGAAAAGCTAAAAATCAGGAAAGAAAATAAGAGGATGGAGAGGAAGATAGACTAAGACTAAGACTAAAAGAAAAGATACACAATGAGAATGAAAGGAGAAATGTTGAAGGAATTGATTGAAAGAATCAATGGTGAACAAGACGCTAACGGCAGCGGACCGAGCGAAAGCAGGAGAGATGGAAGGGGAATGAAACGGTAAGGAATTTAAAGAGGGAAAAGAAAAGAGCGATGCATAGAAGGCGGAGGAGAAGCTAAAAAGAAAAGAAAAATAAAGAGAGAGTATGGAATGGTAAAAAGGGGGAAAATTTAAAAAGAAACAAAGAGGGAAAGAAGTGATAATTGATAAATTAAAGAAAAAAAGTAGATAATATTCTGGTGGCAAAGTTGAAGAAATCGAAATAGCGAGAAGAGAAGGAGGAGGAGATCATAATATCTTAATTTAACAAGATGTGTATATCTGTGTGTACGTATGTGTGTGTGTGTGTGAGAGAGAGAGAGAGAGAGAAAGAAAGAAAGAGACAGAGAGAGAAGAGAAAGAGAAGGAAGGAAGTGAAAGAGAAAATTTGTGCTGGTGTGAGAAAGAAGAAAAACAAAAGTGGTCAATGAAACCGTTCGTATATTGAACAGCTTTTCGTATATTGAACAGCTTTTCGTATATTGAACAGCTTTTCGTATATTGAACAGCTTTTCGTATATTGAACAGCTTTTCGTATTTTGAACAGCTTTTCTTATTTTGAACAGCTTTCCGTATATTGAACAGCTTTTCGTATTTTGAACAGCTTTTCGTATTTTGAACAGCTTTTCTTATTTTGAACAGCTTTTCGTATATTGAACAGCTTTTCTTATTTTGAACAGCTTTCCGTATATTGAACAGCTTTTCGTATATTGAACAGCTTTTCGTATTTTGAACAGCTTTTCTTATTTTGAACAGCTTTTCGTATATTGAACAGCTTTTCGTATTTTGAACAGCTTTTCGTATATTGAACAGCTTTTCGTATATTGAACAGTTTTTCTTATTTTGAACAGCTTTTCGTATATTGAACAGCTTTTCGTATATTGAACAGCTTTTCGTATATTGAACAGCTTTTCGTATTTTGAACAGCTTTTCTTATTTTGAACAGCTTTCCGTATATTGAACAGCTTTTCGTATATTGAACAGCTTTTCGTATATTGAACAGCTTTTCGTATATTGAACAGCTTTTCTTATTTTGAACAGCTTTCCGTATATTGAACAGCTTTTCGTATATTGAACAGCTTTTCGTATTTTGAACAGCTTTTCTTATTTTGAACAGCTTTTCGTATATTGAACAGCTTTTCGTATTTTGAACAGCTTTTCGTATATTGAACAGCTTTTCGTATATTGAACAGTTTTTCTTATTTTGAACAGCTTTTCGTATATTGAACAGCTTTTCGTATATTGAACAGCTTTTCGTATATTGAATAGCTTTTCGTATTTTGAACAGCTTTTCTTATTTTGAACAGCTTTTCGTATATTGAACAGCTTTTCGTATTTTGAACAGCTTTTCTTATTTTGAACAGCTTTTCGTATATTGAAAAGCTTTTCGTATACTGAACAGCTTTTCGTTTTTCTTTCAGTTTATATATAACAGAAACAAAAAGCCAAACGATTCCTACGGATATTTTTACTCCATCATGAATTATATATAAATTTCAATTACGTCAGTAAACCTCTTGCGCTCACGTGTGTGTGTGTGTGTGTTTTTTTTTGTGTGTGTGTGTGTGTGTGTGTGTGTGTGTGTGTGTGTGTGTGTGTGTGTGTGTGTGTGTGCGTGTGTGTGTGTTTGTTTCGCCTAATATTAAAGCGATTAAAGTTATTGGCCCAACCAAGCAAGTATTCTACCCACCTACATTAAAAGGAGAAAAAAACTCTGATATTTGGTAGCTTAGTGAAATTTTGAGAAGTGGTTCAGGCTGAGAACTTTTCAGCACCTTTCGTACTATATCTGTGTGCCGGCTTGCAAATATCTCTAGCATACTGCGTGTGTATACATAGTAACCTTTTTGTGAGTACATGAATATGCTCGCGTATCAGCTTACATGTGTGTGTCTGTGTGTGTATAATGTTTGTATGTATCTGTGGTTTTGTGTGTGTCGGCTAGCTTGAATCTGTACTATTGTGCATGTGCATGTTTTTGTAACTTTTCATGTATATGTATGCATAGATGAGTTTTGTGCTCCTGTCTCTTCCTGGAGATGGAGATGTCGACTGTAATAGAACATTAATTCTTTTGCGAATTTTGTCCTAAAATTAACCTAGTAATTCCAGATGAAAAATTTTCAAATTATATTTTTCACCAGAAAACTTTTCTCATTTCACTTTAACGATTCGGAATAAAATTACTGCGCGACATGCAACAGTCTCTAAGCTACGGTTACGAGTTGAGATATAGTTATTAGCTTCTTCTAGCCCAGTGGTGACCAAACATTTTTTTTCTTTGAGCCGCATTTTCGGAATCAAAATTTGCTCGCGCCTCACCAAATTTTACGTGATAAAAATTACATTAAAAAAAACAAACAAAAAAAAACAGAGAGCGAGTTAAAGGGAGATAACCGCGGATTCGAAATCGTAACATTATCATTGATAACTCTCTCCTCCAATTTACAGAGCCTAGTTACTTAATACTTGATATAATGCAAAAATATCACAATGATAAAATCGGTCAATAATTATTTATAACTATTTATACTGGTGTTGCATAGCCCCTTGTTCGGGATAGACTTGGGGAGACGGTTTCATTTCCATAATAAGGTTGCATTCTTCTCACGCTCATCTTCTTCTGGTCGGTGATCGCTAATCAGTTTGGGTTCAGCGATGAACAAACTGCAACACAGGAAATTTTAAATTAGCTAGTTTATTAACGTCGGCGTATACATCGTCTATCTTCCGATCTGAAACGGATCCCTATCTATACGTCGGCGTATACATCGTCTATCTTCCGATCTGAAACGGATCCCCAGCAGAGGGCCCCCCCCCTCTGCTGGGGATCCGTTTCAGACACGAATGTCAAAACGTCTACATTGTTTGATGGTTAAGACTCAACTCACTGAAAACCTTTCTCTCTCCATCGTATTGCTCAGCCAATCAAAACCGACTTCCTTATTTTGTCTTGTATCTGATCCCTAAAGGTCAACCTGAGGAAGTCAGGGCAGAAATACAGTTCCCCACTAAAAATAACAGTCTGCTAACCTATTATTTAACACTGGAACTCATGCATGCAATTACAAGTAACTAGAGTCTGTCTATATTTCTGAGATGAGGTATTATGTACAGTATTTACATTAGTCGGACTATTGTCCTCATCTTTGTCGCCATATTTGTCACAACGTTTCGGCCGTTGTACGCTCCGGCCTTCTTCAGGTGGTTGGAATTTCGAACTGAACCCTTTATTTCGATCACTGGGGTAGACTGTTCTAGTTCCTCGTGCCATGTTTGATGGATGTCAGTTATCAGTTATCTCCTGTTAATTTTCCCTCTGAAAGTTCTCCACTGCCTTAACCAGGTATTGAACTCACCTTCTTTGGGTCTGTCACTGGATCTTTATCCACTGTGCCATGTGTCCTTGACAAATATGGCGACAAAGATGAGGACAATAGTCCGACTAATGTAAATACTGTACAAGTAACTAATAATAATATTTTAATTTTTGAAATTTATTTTTAAAACACTTTCTAAATATTTGATTGTCTTTCAGTCATTCCGCCTCACTTGCTATCCTCTTCTACCCCCCACCTATGAGGCGCGCTGTACTGTTTGGGACCACATAGGCGATCATGGATTTCCATAACTTCCTACCCCTTGTAAGCCTTAGTAGTTTTCTTCCTTTTCTTAAGGGCCCATTTCTGCCATCCTTTCCCACAAGTTTGTCAGGTAAGTAGTTCGTTGCTTTCCCCTATTTCTCTTTCCCTTCAACATGTCCCTGGACGATTAAATTTTCCAATCCCACCTCTTCGTTATATGGGCCAGGGAATTACAACCGTATTTTCCGGATTCTGAGTAGACGTGTTCTTTTTGTTGCCATTTTCTTTCAGATTTCCTTGCTACTTACTCTCTCCGTCCATGGAATTTTTAATATCCTGTAGAACCATATTTCACCTGCTTCTTGTCTTCTCCTCATCTGTGGGGAGAGTGTCGAGCATTCACTGTCATCTAAGAGGATGGACATCACATAGCAAATATCCAAGATCCGGAGAGAATAATAATAATAATAATAACGAGAAGAAAGAAATAAAGAAACTTTATTCAGTAATAAAGGAAGACAACAAATTCAAAAGGAATTTCAAGTAGGTGAAGAAGTACAAATAAATTATAATAAAACTACTGCAGTGACAAAGAACCTAAAAATAAAAGCAAAGGCAAATTCACTATACCAAATGCAGAAACGATATCAAGATAAGCTTTTTCATGGTCAATACTCTGCCCGAACCATAAAAAGCTGATGTAGACAAACCCTCAACCCATCAGCGGTTACGTTAGTGCAGGGTTAAAAGCTGAAACTGAAAGGTTTTATTCTCGCTGCACAGGACCGATATTTGCTAACTGAAAATTACCAAGCATACATACTGAAAAATTGTGTTAGCCCCAAATTCAGATTTAAAAAATCGGTATGACAGAGTGGGCCAATATCTGCACTGGAAAATCTGCAACTTTTACGGGAAGAAAACTGCAAGGAATTGGTATTAACATCTCTCAGACTCGATTACAAAGTGAGGGCCTGTAACAATCTTATGCGACTTTACAACACATACAGAACAATCAAAGTTAATCGCCCAGGCATCAAAGAGCACCAAAAACAACAACATAATGTGCTTTCTTATTGACATGGCAGTTCCTCTAGAGTTTCTTTGATGGTCTGCAAATAACTATCAAAATGCAAGGAACTCGAAGTCGAAATCTCAAAAATGTAGCACATGAGGACATCAATAATTGCAATTGTAATTGAAGCCCTTGCATTAATTAGAAAAAGGTTACGACAGACTCACTGAAGGGATGCTTGGCAATCCATGCCTTAAAGAAATACAAAAAAAATTGTACTTACAAGTACAGCTCACACATTACGAAGAGCTTTATCTATGTAAAATGTGTGTGATCTTAGGTTATTTTTTTTGTTTCTTTTTGAAGGAGGGTCCTCAAAAATGCTCAGTGAAAATGCCATGATGCCTTTTCAGACCTAAGGTCTCTGGTTGGGACCTGGAAAGAAATGAGTATATACTAGAAATCAAAGGAAATAATAATAATAATAATAATAATAATAATAATAATAATAATAATCCATGCCTCAAGGAGATACAAAAAATTGTTCCGACAAGTACAGCCCACACTTTACGAAGGGCTTTATCTATGTAATTTTTTTTTTTTTTTTTTTGTCAGTGGAAAGTGTCATGATGCCATTTCTAACCTAAGGTCACTGGGCGGGACCTGGAAAGAAATGTGTAAACGCCAGAAATCAAAGAAAATTAAAAAAAAAATAATAATTAGAACAACGTTTTTTTAACACATTTTCTTATTTCACTTTTAAGCTTCCCCATGAAATGACTGAATAATAATAATAATAATAATAATAATAATAATAATAATAATAATAATTTGTCCTAGAGAATACAAAAGGAAGTTTGGTATTCAAACGCATCCTCCAATCAAGTTCAGAAGGCTGTGGATCTCGTCGTTGCCAGTAAAAAGCATACTTGATGGTTAACTTTGCTATTCCTGACAGAGCCCGGATGTCGGAATGAAAGTGAAAAGTTAGAAAAGTATCTGGAACTTACCAGCGAGCTGACGAAGTTGTGCAATATGAAAGGTGATAGTCGTTTCAGTCCTTTTTGAACACTGGGAGCACCCCACTTAAAAATCTATGAAAAAGGCTACAGGAATTGAAAAGCAAGGGGAGAAGGGGGGTCATCCAGATTATAGCATCATTGAAAATAACTGGAACGAGAAGTTTCTTGAAAATAAAGTTAATGTCACTCAGTCGCTAGTCTAAACTATTAGGTATAGGGTGTTCCAGATGTCACATTGGGATTTTAAAAAAATTAGTAATTTCAACATTTGTTTATTATTCAAAAATATTTTTATACGGAACGAGAACTTAA
>CAHIKZ030005201.1:1942500-1987500 GCA_903632075.3 Acanthosepion pharaonis | reverse complement strand
TAAAAAACAAACAAACAAAAAAACAACTGGGCTCTGTGGGTCTTGAACAAGCGCAAATGTGCATGAATAGGCGTTTTCAACAGGAAACAGACAGACATGCTCGAATACAAGCGGCTAAGTTTGTAACTATGTGCGTGTTTTGTGCATTGTATATAGGTATATATATATAAAGATATATGTTGTTTACGAAAGTATAGCAATAAGTATATAGTCTTATGCCGACAGTCGTTCTGTGTAAGACGATAAACTACATCCGCGTCCTGGGTAAGACGATAAACTACATCCGCGTCCTGGGTAAGACGATAAACTACATCCGTGTCCTGGGTAAGACGATAAACTACATCCGCGTCTTGGGTAAGACGATAAACTACATCCGTGTCCTGGGTAAGACGATAAACTACATGCGTGTCCTGGGTAAGACGATAAACTACATCCGCGTCCTGGGTAAGACGATAAACTACGTCCAACAGCAAGGCCTCAGGAGATTTTGAGGAGCGTGGAACCACCTCTTAATTGCTGGTGTTCTCAGGTTCACCCTGACCCGATGTTGTAGCACTTGTTAGGGTTCCAGCTATTGGAAAATAGTTAACACCCCAAACTGGGGTAAAAACTATAAAAATGTAGAAATAGGTCTTAATACCAGAAATACTTTGTAAAAATTATTACCAGCAATAAATTTTTGAAGAAAAAAATTATTAACACTAATACATTTAAAAAAAAAAATAATATTACCAGCAATACATTTTTTGAAAAAAAAAACATATTACCAGCTATACATATTTTGAAAAGAATATTAATACCAGCGATACAAATTTGAAGGAAAAAATATTACCAAAAATAGATTTTTTGAAGGAAAAATATATTACCAGAAAAAGAGTTTTTAAGGAAAAAATATTACCGGAATAGATTTTTGAAAAAAAATATTACCAACAATAAAAATTTTGTCGGCATTAAATAATCCACTGAGGTTGATATGCCTTAAAACAAAACAAACCAAACCAAAAAATCTGTCAGCATTAAATAAACCATCGAGGCTGATATGCTGTAAAACAAACCAAAGCAAACCAAACCAAAAATTTTGACGGCATTAAATAACCCATTGAATTTGATATGCCGTAAAACAAACCAAGCCAAAAATTTTGTCGGCATTAAATAACCCGTTGAGGTTGATATACCGTAAAACATACCAAACCAAACGAATTATACCGTCAGTAGTTGAATTTTGATCGGAAATGTTCACTGTATAATGTTCGAACTATGCAGAAACGTTAAGGTTATGTGCAGTGACAAAGAAGAATATTATGTTCGAAAATGAGTATTTGTTATTTTATCATCAAGTTACGAACTTATTGATGAAGCAACCTACGTTACTATCTGTAGATTACTATGCATTCGTATGGGCCTGTCTATTTTGCGTGCGTATGTAACCCTGCCAAACCTTCTACGGAAGGATACTAAGAATACCATGGACTGAACATGTGAGCAACGAAGAAGTTTCAAGGAAACTGGAAACAAAAAAGACATTTATTTATACTTATCATCAGGAAGAGATAGTTGAAATTTCTAGGGCAGATATTGAGAAGAGAGGGCGTGGAAAATTTGGTACTCGCAAGAGAGATTAAAGGCAAGAGGAAAACAACGCATAACATAGTGAGGTTTAGAAGGGATAACAAAAAGGCAAAATGTATTAAGAGCTACAAAGGACAGGATATTTTAGAGAGCCATGATCGCCAACATCCTGAAGGTGCAAAGAAGAAGAAGAAGAAGAAGAAGAAGAAGAAGAAGAAGAAGAAGAAAGCTTTAGTTTGGTGTGCACTTAATTATTGACAATGGCAATAGGCACATCATGATCACGCGAAACTGACATTAGAACGGCAAAAAAATATTCCCCTATGTGTCAGGTGTGTTATCACGACCATAAAAATCCATTAAATTCACTGCTTTCTGAGTGCCACAATACCAAGTGACATATATGCATCGTGCGAAATCATTACTAAAAATAATAAAATAACTATATTATTATGTATACCCAGGGGTGGTGCCAGAGTCTTGTAGCTACACCCTTACGAATCTATGATACGCCCCCCCACACACACTCTACTACATCACGATTTTCATAAAGTAGTATTCACATAAAATATAAATTTCATTGTAGTAACCAAATTATGTACAATAATGGATTATATGCAATATAGGTGAACAATTCAAGTAGAAAAATTGAAAATAAATACAATGTATTTAAATACAAATTAGTGACATGTCATAATAGATCATTCCATCTTAAATAGATGCAACAATGTCTTGCGGCAATTTAGAACATCAACTTGAGATTTTTCTTGTTAAAAGTTTGAATAATTTTCACATATAATTTAAATAATTTTAACATTATGGATAAAAAAAATAGTGAATTTTATATAGTGTTTTTTCGAAATTTCAATTAGTTATGTGCCAAGGGTGATACACGCTTATCATGTATCTTTCGATATGACTGACGAGGCAGAATTTCTTCCCGCAATAGGTTGCCATTTCTTTCTGCAATAGACCAGTTGCCATCTAAGGCTATAGAAGCCGGTCTGTCTTGCTATTTACGCATAGCTAAGGAGAGAAGAAGAGGATTCATATCTTTCCCAAGGGTATTAGCACGTAAGTGAACGCAATGGATTCGACTGGAATTCGAACTCGGCTCTCCGATTCCTCAATCCGAGCAGCTATCCATTACTCCACCGTGAGCAAAACAATTTCACAGATATGGACGAAAAAGAAAGACTCCAGAACTTTGTCAAAATCCGCGAAAATTTTTCATCCTATAATAGTCACTCTTGCTTAGTTTAATTTGTAACGTATATAAATGTAGGTACACTATTTACATTAATCGGACTATTGTCCTCATCTTTGTCGCCATATTTATTACAACGTTTCGGCCGTTGTACGCTCAGGCCTTCTTCAGGTGGTTGGAATGTCGAACTAAACTTTATTTCGCTCATTGGGGTAGACTGTTCTAGTTCCACGTGCCATGTTTAATGGATGTCTGTTATCAGTTATATCCTGTCAATTCTCCTCTCCAAGTTCTCCACTGCCTTAACCGGGTATTGAACTCATACTCTTTTGGGTCCTGTCACTGGATCTAACTAACGCCTTTATCCTTGAGGATCTGTGTATGAATTTTTGGGTATTATAAGCCTAATGTCTTCAGCAACCATTTTTTACCATTGCTCATATTGCAATTTTTGCTGTTATAATTTCATGTTTTTACCAAAGCTCATATTGCAATTGTTGTTATTATTATCGCTTTTCTTTGGTACTCCTTATTATTGGTTCCCATATTATATTTATTTCTATGCTTGGTCGGCTCAGGAGATTTTTGTGGCCTATCATATGTGCTGATTCCTTAAGTTTACGAATTTTCCAATGGTGTTCTTTGTCTATGATATCAACCTGATCCCACAGAAGGCAGTGATCTCCCTTTTCTCTCCATATGTGGTCAGCTACGCCTAATTTTTCCACTCCCACTCGTGTTACAGCTTTTTTTGTTCGTGAATATAAAGGGGAGGCAGGATGCCCCCTTAAGGTAATTAAGGGGGAATCCTGCCTCCCCTTTATATTTCTTTCTGCAGCTGCATGGGATAGCGTACACACAGTCTTTAGTCATGTTGTCCTCTATGGGGGGTCTTACTCGGGAGAGATATCTGCGAAGTGTTGTCCAGCTTTTGAAGGTTGTCCTGATGTTATATTGACCGTAGATCCGTTGTATTTTCTCTGATAACCCCTTCACATAAGGCAGAGGCAGACTGTTTTCTGAGTGTTGTTGTCCTCCTCTTGTAACCGCCTATCCCAGTTTTTTGGGGCTGCTGCCATGTACCCAGGGTTGTTGTAAGGTACTACTTATACTGACCAATTTTTTATCTAAATGTAGGTAGAAAAAATCAAATTTTGATAAGATATTGAAGTTCACAAATCACTTTTCGGGGCTCTCAATCAATTTCAACCCGGCCAAGGAGTTCGGAAATAGTACGCTAGTGGGCCTGTATATACCAGATGGGGGCACCTCGTGGTGGTGTAATGGTTGTCTCGCTAAATCATACTTTCGGCCTTGTGCCACATCTAGGATATGCTTAGAAAAAGATTCTATATACGAGATGAATAATCGTTTATCACTACATTACAGTATCTTCTTGTGTATAATGCGACACAGTGTTTCTGATCTGAAAAAATGATGAATATTATTATATTATATCTTTGAATACAATACCACCACGTCGTAGATCCATCCATATGTAATTAAAAGTTGTACCATATTATCCATTAAAATCTCAATGTCCGACATATATTTCAATAAAATATCTAGTTTTTCACGGTATTAAAGAATAGAAATGAACCGGATGTTTAGCCATTACGTGTTTCTTTTCCTAACTTCCGTTTCAAAACTTATTTTCGAATTTTCTGGGAAAGGTGCTAACAGTAGACATACCCTGTAACACAATTTAAGGTGTTATATCTTTCTGTTTTAGATGACTTATATTTATATATATATAAATAAACTATGAAAAAAAAATATCTTTCATTAAGAAGGAAGAGAGAAAAAATTATAAATAATATATGAAAATGAAAATATAAACAAACGTTATCTTGTCTTTGAGACAAAAGACGGTCAATTAAGCTTTGTCTCAAAGAACAAATAATTCCGATATATCAAATACCTTTTGTAAATAATTGTTATCAACACCTGCCTACTTTGTCTTTTATTATCTATTTTGCTAAATGAGTCTATTTACAATCTTTTTTTTTTAAGCCGAGTAAAAATTTCTGAAAACGTGTATAAAATGCCACCTCTTTTTTTACCTTAATTTTCGTTTAAAATGAACAAGAAAATGCGGTACCCATATTTCTGAGCGTACCATATTTCAAAGAGATGAATAAGGCATAGTGTAAAATTCTTACTAAAAAGAATAAAAGTACTATATATATATATATATATATATATATATATATATATATATATATATATATATATATATATATATATATATATATATCAGATGAGTAATATATCAGACTTACTTAGGTCCTTCTTTATTTGTTCTGATTTAAACGAATAACGGGTTAAGTAAAAAAAGAATTTTCCAGTATTTTCTTGCAATCTTCTGTTTATATTTAAATGTTAGCATTTTCAAAGCGTTTTGGTTCAATTGGGTGAAAAGTTGACTTTATTTTTATATGGCATGTATAGCAATTGTATTATCGTACTTTCAAAAAGAGTCGAGAATCGAACTTGAGGAAAAAGTCTGTTTAATTCTGTTCAGGAGCTGTTTTGAAATAATTTCTGTAATTGCATTCTTGTGCTAACCGCAGGCAAGCGAAAAATAAAAAGGAAAAATATTCTGATATATTTCAGAAAAGGTTTTATCGATCGAAGATAAACGCAAAGTAAAATTTATTTTCTATTAAATACATTTAACAATGAATAATTCTGTCGCAGAGACTTTGGTAATTTTCAAAGAATCCGTTTTTAATAGCCGGCTATTAATAATACGCAAAAACACTTTGTTAACAGAATATGAAAGTGGGCAAATAAATCTACACCCAACAAAATTATTACAAAAATTTGATCTGATGCTTTTAGCATTTTTATCATTTAGTGACGGAGTCATTGCCACACACACACACGCACGTGCACACACACGCGCGCACGCACATATACACACACGCGCGCGCACACACACACACACACACACACACACACATATATATATATATATATATATATATATATTGGTGCGTGAAAAAGACTTCAGCAAAAAAACGTTTTTAACTGTATTCAATCTTTAGTTTTCATAATGACCTCTGTCAACTTTTACACACAGCGAACTGAAACACAGGCACACAAGTACCCGCGTGCACGCACACACACACACACACACACACACACACATATATATATATATATATATATATATATATATATATATATATATATGAGATATGAACGTTCGAGAGAAATCATAAGAAATTTATAGTTTTAAAAACAGTACTTTAACCTTGCTAGCCAGACGCTTCCTCTGTAGCTAGATGGTATAGCACGTCAGGCTATCTGGCGGTTCCGTGTAGAATAGAGGTTCGGAGGACATATTTTCTATGAGATTTATTGGGTATTCAGGTCGGTAAATGTTGTTGTGCTTATTATAAACAGAGCATTTACTTAAATACTTTTAGCTGTAAAAATAACTTATAAAGAAAAAATATATTAAAACATATATATAAACACACATATTAAATATAGGTGTGTGTGTGTGTGTGTGTGTGTGTGTGTTTGCCTTATAAGTCATAAGAGAATTTAAATCATCAAATTATTGTGGTCAAACAGGAACTCCATTTGCTGAAAATATGCTCTGAATCGTAAATTAAAAATTGCAATCAAACTAAGAAATTATTTAATTAGAAAAGCTTTTAATTGCTTTTATGAATGAAATATATTATAAGCACTACTTGGTGCATAAAATTGTTTTTTGGTTGAATATTGAATTTTTACAAGAAATTTTTCATTCTTAAAAGAATTTAATTAGAATAATTTATAAAATTTTAATCTTTTAAAATTCTGTACGACGCTTAAGTTATATTGCTATTAAATAAAAACTATTTCTTAATCATAAATGAAAAAGCTTACGACAATTCAACGACTGCCAATATTTTAAAAATAATTTTCATTTTGTGTGTGTGTATGCGAGTGCGCACGCGTGTATGTGTGTGTGTGTGTGTGTGTGTGTGTGTGTGTGTGTGTGTGTGTGTGTGTGTGTGTGTGTGTGTGTGTAAACGTGCCGATTTTTGTAAATACGATCATTCATACACGACATTATCAAAAAATAAGAACGGTAACTATAGTAAATTTAAAATTTATTTGTAATAACATTTCCTCAACAAGCGTCTTTGTAAGTTAAGCCAAAGCTCAATAACATATTAGAATGGTTAAAATATTTTAAATTTTAAAGACCGAGAAAAAATATCAAAAAGCGGCGTTTATCTAGTATTATTATAATTATTTCTCCTATACGTAAATGTAGCAAACCTCAGGTTATCGATAAATGTGTCAACATATCATAAAAACACCCACCTCCATGTTAAAAATGTTTTCCTGTAGTATTTTAAACTAAAAGTAAGTAATATTTGTTCCAATTAAGATTAATTAAACAGTTAGTTAATGTGACTCAAATGAAGTTTCAGAAAAGTATATTTTTAGTAAAGATAATTTTGTTGTGTTGACAGATAATCTACAAAATAATTCTATTCAATTTAAATTGGGTATGAAAGTATTTTGCTTATTGGAAATATTAAATTTGATTTATTAGCTTTAAACCTAAAATAAAAGATTCACGAAATACTTTTCATTTTTAAAATGCATTTTAAAGGAGAGATAGCGTTTTTGGGGGTACCGATATATATATATATATATAGCAAGTGTAAATATATATATATATATATATATATATATATATATATATATATATATATATATATTAGTATATTGATGAAAACGTAATTGATCTTTCTGTGTTTGTGTTCTCATTTTCAAAACATTCTTCTCATGTCAAAAAAATTTCAGCTCAAAAAAATTGAAGATATTTTAATTTTTTGTCGATATTGACATTTCCATCAAGATGTTATGGGCAATGGAGTGTTATGGATCATTTTTTTAACTTCCATTACTATCATTCATATATATATATATATATATATATATATATATATATATATATATATATATATATATATATATATGATATGTATGTATATGTATATGATACAGTATTTATGTATTTATGAACGAACGTGAGTAAATTTCGCAAGAATGAGATCTGGGAAAAGAGATTTTGAACACTTAAAATAAAGTGTCACTTAGACATAAAACTAGAATGGTTTTGTTTTTATACGTTTTAAATATTTCTTTTCTGTTAGGAAAGAATTTAATGAACTTTCATTTTAGTACCAGAGAATGAGAACGAGATAGGGTGTGCGAGGGATGGTGCCAATGCATGAATAATATATGAGAGAGAGAGAAATGTACTGATAGTGAGAGAGGGAGAGAGATGGAATGGAGGGAGAGAGTGAGAGAGGGTGAACGAGAGAATATGAAAGAACAAAGGCATGAGAGGAGAAAACAGGAAAAATTTCTTGTTTTCTATTGAGGGTGGACAAAATAGATTTATGTGGAAAATTTCTTCAAATTTCTTAACCAGTTTAACGATATCAAGTAAAAGCGGGTTGATTGAGCATTATACATTCATTAAACAACTTGAAAATGCTTTAGGAAATTTAAAAATAAAATGACGTAATACTATATAAATATTAATAACTAAATTCTTATAATGAGGAAAATTCACAAGTTGTGAATGTACTCGGGTAGGAAAGAACTACGGCGCCTTCTTTGATGAATTTCATCTTAACGTCAAGAAACTGATTAGAGAACAAGAAAGGATTATTATAAAAATAAATAGACTTCATTTTTCCCAATGTTGTTTTTCCTATATAAAAAATATATATCATTATCTCATTCTAAGATATATATATATATATATATATATATATATATATATATATATATATATATATATGTCTAGGAGAAGGACAACTCTGAATTCAAAACCTGCGGAGGGTCGTTTGGGGACCTTGTGGCACGTAGTGCACCAGGTCTCTGTATTCGGCCCTTCAAAAAGTGTGGATGGTCCTGCACGAAACCTTCACCACAATAATCAAATCTCATGTGCTGTTGTCGGGCTGTCGGTTCCCTTGGAACTGATCTACTTGACCCCCATACGTCGAATTCGACGGGAGAGTCGACTATATATGTATATATATATATAGGTTGCTTCATGAGATCGCTAAAAAGAGTATAGCATGACGAAAAAGACGACAAACTTGACGAAAACAAAACTTTATCGTGTAAATGTTTATGTTATTATTAAGACGAAAGATCAAAGTATTTTGGGGGTATGTTTTTACATTTTTTAATCGTTCCTAGCACGTCCAAAATTTTCGTTAAAAATGTTGTATTTTTAGTCAGCAAAATTGACAGATAATCAATCATGTCAGTCATTTTTTCCATATATAAAAGATGAAAATCTCAGTTTGACATTCTTTTAAAAATCAATTATAATTTTTTCAAAACTTATTTTAAGAAAATCAGAAATTATAATGTTTATTTGAAATATTTTGAAACAAGCTTAACTTAGTTTCTGCGCCGAAAAGTTGTAGTTTGAAAATAAAACAAAGCAGGTCATAACATTTCGAGTCACTTGACAGGTGACGAAAGACATTTTCATGACGTTTTGATAGCTTACGTGAGGATAATTCCTTCTACAGATGGAGCGAAATGAAGTTATTTAGATTTAAGTGAACAAATTATTTACCTCGTTATTTTTAAGGAAAACTTTCAGAGCTCTAATTTTTTTTTTTTGTACTTAGCTTTCACCTTTAAATTTACGATGCTTTATGGAAAATATATTATAAAGAAATTAAAATAAGACTGTTGAGAGTGAGATTAAATTTCATAAGAAAGGTATCTAATTAATTTATAGGTACCTTTCTTCAGAAGTGTATATAAAATACAAATTTAAATTTCATAAGATGATACTGATACTTGTAGGTACCCTTCCCAGTTAAAATTGAAAAATCAAATTAACTTCTCCACACGTGTTTCGCAAAAATAAATCTATCTCAAAAGGACATTTACGAAACTGAATGCAACTTTTAACTAATTTTATAATATTTTAACAACTTAAAGGTAAAAATCTATTATAATTAAAGAAATAATTAAAAATACTTTGATCTTTCCACTTAATAATAGTATAAATATTTAGACGCAAAAATTTTGTTTTCGTCAAGTTTGGCATTTATATATATATATATATGTGTGTGTGTGTGCGTCTGTGTGTGCGTGTGTGTGTGTGTGTGTGTGTGCGCGTCTGTGTGTGTGAATTTGGTTCAAATAAAGACAGAATGAAAGGCTAAAACAAATACGAAAGATTTATGAATCTAACATGTTTCCCTTTTTTATCAAGAAAGAAATTCTGGTGTTGTTTAATTTACATTTGTTAATTATGATTCATGTTCATTTAACTTGTTAAGCAACTTTAGTATAATTAATGGTTTTATAATTTATAGTCTTATAAAAGTGAAACATGTTAGATTAGTAAACTTTTTGTTGTTTCTTTCAGTATACTTATTGATATATCCGTCCGTCCGTCTCGAGAGACGATGAAGTAGCGCGGGATATATGGAGAACTAGGGCTGCCCCGACGTCTAGTCTCCTCTCTCGGCCTTGCTAACAGAATCCAAAAGGATAAACCAATAGAGTTTGGTACCAGCAGAAAGTGCCGTTTATATATATATATATATATATATATATATATATAGTCTAAAATGTCTATTACAAGGCATATGTGTTTGCATATATAGACCTATCTATCTATCCACACACACACACATATATATATATATATATATATATATATATCATTAAACATATATACATACACATATACACACACACACACACACACACACACACACACACACACACACATATATATATATATATATATATATATATATATATATATATATAAAACAAACTTAATATCTCTGTTGTATTACTTGGAGCACTGTTTTATTAGCACCAGCACTATCTGTACAATATATTATGATTATATATGTGTGTGTGTGTGTGTGTGTGTGTGTGTGTGTGTGTGTGTGTGTGTGTGTGTGTGTATGTATGTCTGTATTTCATTAAATATGACAAATATGGGTTGATATGTTTTTGGTGTTAGTTTTTTCCTCATGTTTTGACTATAATTTGTATTTCATTTTTCCGTTATTTTGAATAGAAACACCCCCACCCACCTTGAAAAGAAGTGGCCGAAAGTGCTTGGGACAATGAAAATTAAAGAAAATTTTTATACTCCCTCGCTCCTACAAAAAGGAAAATCGTAAGGATGCTGGAAAACTAAATAAAAAAAAAATAGTTAAATCTTGCTTGTTTGCCATATTTAATGAAAGATATTTACAGAAAAGTTGCATCCCAAAAATACATTAATGTATATGAATAAAAAGAAACAAAAGGAAAACTATTCTTAGCCGACGCGTTTCGTCCTTTGAGGGATTTTACCAAGGCAATATAGGAATTATTTTGTTGCATGTGTTTATATACAAAAGCAAGGATATCATTGGTTTATGAAGGCTTTTAAATTTGACAATGATCATGAATATTCATTAGGCGATTGAAAAGTCACTGAAAACACGTGACGAACAAAAACTGTCATAATTCAAAGTCTGGCAAGAAGTAATATTAATTTTCTTTTTTTAAATGAATATTTTTTAAATTTTGATTAGATTGTTATTGTATGTGTTGGATGTATGTGCCATACATCTTTAAAAACAGGAGGTGAAATATTTAACCGCTTTCTTTTGATTTTTTAGCATATTTGTGGTCGTGCATGTTGACTTGGGTACGTTGAAATTCTTTCAGGAAAGGTGAGATTTGCAATATATATATATATATATATAATTATTTTTTATAAAAAAAAATTATAACATAAGTATGTTATAAAATCACTACAAAAATAGCCATTTTGTTTCAACACACTGTGTCTTATCAAGTGATGATGTTGAAAATAAAATAAATGGTTTTATATATATATATATATATAGAGAGAGAGAGAGAGAGTTATGGATATTAAAAGTACATAACTATACAAACATTACAAACTACATACGCATATCTATAAACATATAGTTAAATAAGTATAGTTACAGTTTCTGGGAGAGAGCGTGTTATTATCTAGCATGATCAACAATTTGAACAAGGCCAGCACGTTCAACCCCTCGGCCACGATGACTTGCGACTTCGTACTAGCACAGCTATCGACGGCCCAAAAGAGTTCCGTCTACCCAATTTCATTCACAAGGCTTGGGTCAACCCGTGATATGATTTTCAGGCACTTTCCAAAGTCCCGTACGCTGGAATCGACATCGATCCAGTCCTATAAATAGAAGGCGTCTTCCTGACAAATCGACCATGGTTAGATTCGATATATATATATATATATATATATATATATAATGGACTCTCCCGTCGGTTTCGACGTATGAGGATCTGACAGCTTATTGATTCAGTTATGAATGTTTGTGCGATAATCCGCTAGTTATTTACAAATATATATATATATATATATATATAGTTATGCATCCGGGCATGTTTCGATGCCACCTGTGGCCGAGAACTTGTCGTTCGCGGATCGGCTGCTATCTCATTTGACAGCCCACAGAAGACGAACAGTGTTGTCGTTAGCAATGACGGACAACGTAAGATAGATACTTATGTCTGGATATTAAAATTACATAACTATATAAACATTACAAACTGCATACGCATATCCATAAACATATACAGTGTGACCCGGATATAAGAGACCCGGATATAAGAGAAACCCGGATATAAGAGAGATTTTCTCTGGTCCCAAATTAGAGCCTGTGTTAATGTATATATAATAGACCAAACCCGGATATAAGAGACTTACTTCTTCTCCGGTCCCGACAACTCTCTTATATCCGGGTTACACTGTATATATATATATATATATATATATATATATATATATATATATATATATATATATATATATATATATATATATATATATATATATATATATATATATATATACTACTATATTACGCAGATATGACATGAATTTAGAAGTAATGTATATAAGCAGACAAACATGCAGTCACACGTGCATATGCATTTAAATATTTATTTCTGCACTCAAGCTTTATACACTGGAAACATTTTCGCGAGGATTTTTTTTTTTTTAAAAAAAAAAAAAAGAAAGGCACATTGTTAGAAAGCCTTCCTTAATAGGTTTTTAAAATTCTTTCGAATGATGGCAGTTTTAAACAGACAAGCAGAAAAAGACTGAAGACATGGAGATGGGTCTGGGGGTGTGGTGGTGGTGGCGGTGGGGGGGGTGCTAGAATAAATGCTTGAATATTATTGTATTTACAAATAACAAAGTATATTTTTAGGTAACTTTTCCAAATGGGGATTTCGTACAGGCTATTTTTTTCTCACTCATTGAAGGCAGATACGGAAGACAAGAATGTAGGTAGTAAAATACACACACATACACACACACACACACACACATATATATATATATATATATAGATAGATTAAGTTTTAAGTTACTATAAATTTATTCATATATACATAGGTTTAATATACACGCATTAATATACAGATAATGGAGTCTGTTCCTAGCTAACTATTTCAGTCCGTTCATATCTATCTATCTATCTATCTATCTATCTATCTATCTATCTATCTATCTATCTATCTATCTCTGTCAGTTCATACCTATCCATCTACAGTGTAACCCGGATATAAGAGAGTTGTCGGGACCGGAGAAGAAGTCTCTTATATCCGGGTTTCTCTTATATCCGGGTTTGGTCTATTTTATATACATTAACACAGGCTCTAATTTGGGACCAGAGAAAATCTCCCTTATATCCGGGTTTCTCTTATATCCGGGTCTCTTATATCCGGGTTACACTGTACCTATACCGGTGCTTATCTATCTATTCAATCTGTTCATATCTATCTATTGCAGTCTGTATATATCTATCTAGATATCAATCTATTTATCTATTTCAGTCTGTTCATATCTATCTATCTATCTATGTTCATATCTATCTATGAATCTATTTGTCTATTTATCTATCTATCCATCTCTGTCAGTTCAGATCTATCTATCTATATCTGTTCATATCTATCTATTTCAATCTGTTCTTATCTATCTATCTATCTATCTATCTATCTATCTATCTATCTATCTATCTCAGTCTGCTCCTATCTATGTATGTACGTATGTGTTTATCTATCTATTTCTGATTCTTCATATCTATCTATCTATCTAGCTAGCTAGCTAGCTAGCTAAATATCTATTTTAGCCTATCTCGCTATCAATTTCTCAGCCTGTTCATATCTATGTATGTATGTATCTATTTCTGTTTGTTCATATGTATCTGTTTCAGAATTTACAGGACATTCTTATTTTATCTGTTCATATCTATCTATCTATCTATCTATCTATCTATCTATCTATCTATCTATCTATCTATATGTCTGTCTATGTCAGTTCATATCTATCTTTCTATCTATAACTGTTCATATATATCTATCAATCTATTTGTCTATTTATATATCTATCCATCTCTGTCAGTTCAGATGTATCTATCTATATTTGTTCATATCTATGTATTTCAATCTTTTCATATCTATCTATCTGTCTATCTATCTATCTATCTAGCTAGCTAGCTAGCTATCTCAGTCAGTTCCTATTTCTGTATGTACGTATGTATTTTCTATCTATTTCTGATTCTTCATATCTATCTATCTATCTATCTATCTATCTATCTATCTATCTATCTATCTATCTATCTGATTCTATATTTCTGATTCTTCATATCTATCTATCTATCTATTTCTGTCTGTTCATATCTGTCTAAATATCTACTTCAGCCTATCTATGTATTTCTGTCATTTTATATCTATCTATTTATGCATCTATTTCAGTCTGTTTATATGTATCTGTTTCAGAATATACAGGACATTCTTATTTTATCTATCTATCTATCTATCTATCTATCTATCTATCTATCTATCTATCTGTTTCCGTCTGTTATCTCTCTTTTCTCCTCTCTCTCTCTCTCTCTCTCTCTCTCTCTCTATCTATCTATCTATCTATCTATCTGTTTCCGTCTGTTATCTCTCTCTCTCTCTCTCTCTCTATCTATCTATCTATCTATCTATTTCCGTCTGTTATCTCTCTCTCTCTCTCCTATCTATCTATCTATCTATCTCTATCTATCTATCTATCTATCTATCTATCTATCTATCATATCCCTGCAATCTTTATAATATGATGATTTTATTATATGACAGTTGTGATTTCTCTGCTCTTCAAGTCTTCTATGAAATTCGACTGATCGTTTGATCTTCCATTGCTGTTACTTCATTGCGTACTTCTTTCCTTTGTAGTAAACGCTGAGGATGTTGCCGTCTACTTCTGCCACCCAATACCGTGTTACTTCAACCTACAAAGACAAAGAAATATAGACAACGAAAAGAAAGAAAGAAAGAAAGAAAGAAAGAAAGAAAGAAAGAAAGAAAGGTAAAAATGAAAATAAGAAAGGAAAAGAAAGAACGATGAAAAAAGAAAATAATATAGCGGGTGGAAGAAAGAAAGAAAGAAAGAAAGAAAGAAAGAAAGAAAGAAAGAAAGAAAGAAAGAATCGAACGAAAAAAAAGAAAAGGTAAGGAGATTTAAGAAAGAAAGAAAGAAAGAATGAAGGAAAAAGAATGAAAAGGAAAGAAAGAAAGAAAGAAAGAAAGAAAGAAAGAAAGGAAAATGATTAATAAAAGAAAGAACGAAAGAAAGAAAGAACGAATGTAAAAGAAAGAAAAGAAAAGGCAAGAAAGAAAAAGAAATGTAAATAAGAAAGAAAGAAAGAAAGAAAGAAAGAAAGAAAGAAAAAAAGAAGGAAAGAAAGAAAGAAAGAACGAAAGAAAAATGAATAATGAAAGAAAAAAATATAAGTTAGAAGAAAAGAAAGAAATATAGTAGATGGAAGATCTAAAGAATAAAAAAAGAAAGGAAAAATAAATAAATAAATAAATAAATAAAGAAAGAAAGAAAGAAAGAAAGAAAGAAAGAAAGAATGATAGGAAATAGAATAAGGGGAATAGGAGAACAAGAAATAAAAAAAAATTAAGTAAAATAAAGAAAGAAATAAGAAAATGAAGAAAGAGAAGAGAAGGAAACAAGACAAAGAGAGACGAGTACTGGAGAAAAATACATTAGATTTAAAAAAATACAAAAGAAAGATTTAAAAAAAATTACAAATTAGACGATAAGATTAAGAAGAATGAAATAATGTAAAATAAAGAAAACTATTTGATTAATTTGCTAAATAAATAAAAGAATGAAAAAGAAAGAAAGAAAAGAAAAAGAAATGAATGAAAAATGAAAATAACCAATAAATAAAAAAGATGAAAACAAAATAAAGAAAAAGAAAGAAAAAAGACAATGAAATAAAAAAAATAAAACCAGCAAAGAAACGAAATATAAATAAATAAATAAAAAGAGGGAAAAGATGTACAGCAAAAGCAATCAACAAAGAGAGGGGGGGAGGGAGAGAGAGAGAGAGATACTCCCTCTCTCTTTATGCTGTCAAAGAAGGGCGTAGAATATATCAGCCGAAAGACTGTCTTAATTTTATCAAAAGCAAAAATCCGTGAAAGTTGTTCATCAAGCACTAGTGCTATTGGATTTCCCCTAAAAACTTAAGGACATGGGATTTGATTTGCTTTGCTTTGGTTTATTTTACGGCATATCAACCTCAATGGGTTATTTAATGCCGACAAAATTTTTATTGTTGCTAATATTTTTGTTCAAAAAATGTATTACTGGTAATATTTTTTTCCAAAAAAGTATTGGTGGTAATATTTTTTCCTTCAAAAGTGTATTACTGGTATTAATGTAATGCTGGTAATAATTTTTTTCTTCAAAAATTTATTGCTGTTAATAGTTTTTTTAAAAAAATGTATTGCTGTGATTAAAACCTATTTTTAGACTTTCATAGCGTTTTGAACTCAGTTTGGGGTTAACTACTTGCCCATAGCTGGGACCCCTAACAGGTGCTACCACCCAGGGTCAGGGTGGACCTGGGAACACCAGCAATTAAGAGGTGGTTCCATGCTCTTCAAAACCTGCTGACCAGAGGTCTTACTGTCGGATGTAGTTTAGCGTCTTACCCAGGACGCGGATGTAGTTTAGCGTCTTGCCCAGGACGCGGATGTTGTTTAGCGTCTTACCCAGGACGCGGATGTAGTTTAGCGTCTTACCCAGGACGCGGATGTAGTTTATCGTTTGGGGTGAGGGTGAGGTTCTTACCCCCTCTGCAGAAGTTCAGTCGGCATATTCTGGAGTCTCAGCCGACAGGTTGGGTCATGGGTTTCGCAAAACGCTTCAGAAATGTGGATCTGCAGAAGGATGCTGAGAATTCCATGGACTGAACGTATGAGCAACGACGATATTTTTTGGGGGAAAATGCAAAAAGAAAAAAAAAATAAAATAAACGAACGCTTACACTTAGAATCAGGAAAAGTCAATTGAAATTTTTATGACACATAATGAGGAAAGAGGAATTAGAAAAATTAACCCTCACAGGGCATTGAAAGCAAGACGAACAGTGAAAAGCAACGAATAACTTACCGAATGGGTGTGTGTATATGACTGTCAGAACAGAGATTAGAGGATATAGCAAAAAGACAAACTAAGAGCTATAAAAGACAGGAAGTTGGGGAGAGCCATGATCATCCACATCCTGAAGGGACATAGCACACAGAAGATGAAGTGAGTTCAAATTTGGGTGTGTTAATATCTTTTCTGTTTTTTCGTTGATGTTGTTAATTTTCTTATTTTCTCAGTAGAACTCGAACCCTGACCGTCACCTTAAGCACTGCTTCGGATAAACGCTGTGACAGACGAGGAAGTACCCCAGTCTCGATCTTTCATAATCTGCTAAGACAGTTAAAAGAGAAATAAGAATATGGAGATTTTATTGCGCCAGCCTTCCTCTAAATAACAATATTGAAAATCAACACTCGAAGTATTGGCTTTTTTAAATTGAGTTCAACAATCTTGACCTTTTCAAATCTAGAGCTAACCGTTAATTTCCCTACATAATCACATGAACTTATACAACACTCACTGTGACCCTCCACCTTGAGTAGCTCTTGGGCCTTGTATTGTGTGAACATTATTAGTATAAAGAATAACTACACGGTTTTCCATAGCTCTGAGAACAAGGAATACTTTCTTTCTTAGAAACGAAATAATGTTTTATTTTGCAGGAAATTTTATAGTACGACTTTCTAAAATAATTTGCATGAAAAATAACAGAACTTGCTGAAGATACAAGATTTAAATTATACAAAAAAAAAAAAAAAAAAAAAAAAAAAGAAGTAAAATAAAGTAAAATTCGCTCGCCGGCTCCTGAGACTCAATTCATAGACAGAGCGGTGTTGGGTGTAATTCGAGAACTATTGCGTTTCTCTTTGATCTCAGTCAACCTGTTCCCCATTGAGTTCACATCCAATAATTATTGATTGGTTAAAACTAAAGCGAACCGAACTTTATAAATTATGACTTTGAATTTTACTCTTGTTTAATTTTAGTTGAAATGCACAGGAAGTAAAAATTTGTCTGATTAAGTTTGTTTGCTTTTAAAAATAACTCGCATTACTTTTGCTTTCTTTCTTTTTCTTCTTTCTTTCTTTCTTTCTCCTGCTATTTCTTTCTTTCTTTATTTCTTTGGTGTTTCATTTCTTTCATGTTAGATCATTCTTTCTTTCTTTCTTTCTTACTTTCTTTCTTTCTTTCTTTCTTTCTCCTGCTATTTCTTTCTTTCTTTCTTTCTTTCTTTCATCTATTTCTTTCTTTCTTTCTCTTGATATTTCTTTCTTTCTTTCTTTGGTGTTTCATTTCTTTCATGTTAGATCATTCTTTCTTTCTTTCTTTCTTTCTTTCTTTCTTTCTTTCTTTCTTTCTTTCTTTCTTTCTTTCTTTCACCTGCTATTTCTTTCTTTCTTTCTTTCATCTATTTCTTTCTTTCTTTCTCTTGATATTTCTTTCTTTCTTTCTTTGGTGTTTCATTTCTTTCATGTTAGATCATTCTTTCTTTCTTTCTTTCTTTATTTATTTATTTATTTATTTATTTATTTATTTATTTCTTCCTTCTTTCGCGCTGGTCTATTCTTTCTTTCTTTAATACTGGTCCATTCTTTCTTTTTTCCTTTCTTTCTTTCTTTCACGCACCTCCATTCTTTCTTTCTTTCTTTCTTTCTTTCTTTCTTTAACGCTGGTCCTTTCTTTACTTCTTTTTTTTTCTATTCTTCTTTCTGTGATAGTTCTTTTATATGTTCTTACTTTCTGTCTTTCTTTCATGCTAAGAATTAGTATGAAAGAAAAGAACGTTTTCTTTGATGTTTTCTTTCTTCCACACCATTCCTTTCATTTTTTCAATTGTTTTTTGTTTTTATTTCTTTGTATTTTTATATTTGACTTCTGTCCTTCTTTCTTTTCTTCTTTCATCACATTAATTTTATAAAAATCCTCATCAATCTGTAATGTTTAAAGTGTATGTGAAGAAACGGAATTAACTAGCAAATAGAAAAGCTCATGCCGGAAGTCAAGTCAGATGTAAGTAGGCTTGGCATTGCAGCTCGTAAATGTGCAGTCGACTGCACCCGCTGGAAAATATGCAGTGAAATATATTAGTGTGAGAAAGAGGAAGTGGGGGAGTCGAATCGAAGTGCACAATCAGCAGTTCAGTCTTGAGAAAGCTTTGTATCAGTAAAGAAGGAGAGGAAGAAAAAAGAGAAGAATAAAAAAGAGAAGAAGAAGAAGAAGAAGAAGAAGAAGAAGAAGAAGAAGAAGAAGTAGAGAATCATAAATAGGAAGCGAAAAGAGGAAGAAGAAAAGCAGAAAAGAAGAAGAGAAAAGATAAATAAAAAATAAGAATATATTAAGAGAAAAGAAAGATATGAAGACAAAATTGACGGAGGAGGGATGGTAGCGGAGGGTGTTAAGAAAGAGAGGGTAAGGTAAAAAGGAAAAAGAAAGAGAGGAACAAAGTAAAAAGAGAAACAGCCTGAAGAAAAATGAAGGGATAAAAATAAAGGAGAATGATTGAGATAGAGGAAAAGCAAGGGGTGGAAAATGTCCGTGGAAGGAAACCAAATTCAAAATAGGAATAAAAACTAAAGGGAAAGAATAGACGAAAACACATGAGAATGGAAAAGAAAGAGGAGGAGGTGAAGGCGATGAAGGTGGAGGCGCTGAGGCGGAAATGATGAGATAAGCAAAAAGAAAAAAAATAGAAGGAAACAGGAGGAAAGAAAGAGTGGATATAGGGAGAGGGAGAAGAAAAAGACGGAAACGAAAAACGAACAGAATAAAAAAAAAACGGTAACAACCAAAAAAAAAAAAAAAAGAAGAAGCAAATCTCATGGATGAAAACGAAAAAGTGGCAATGAAGAAGATTTACAGAAAGAACGAAATAATGGCGGAAAATGAAGGATTATGAATTAAGAAACATGAACAAATGAAAAGTAAAAATAGACGCTGAATAGGAGGAAGGAGAAATGAGGCAAGCAAAAAAAGTAAAATCCCTAGTAAAGACAAGAAGAAGAAGAAGAAGAAGAAGAAGAAGAAGAAGAAGAAGAAGAAAAAGAAGAAGAAGAAGAGTTGAATACGAAGCGAACTTTACAGGAGGAATAATGAGATAAAGAAGAAAATGTAAAAGAGTAAAAGAGGAAGAAGAAACCAATAATAATAATAATAATAATAATAGAAGAAGAAGAAGAAGAAGAAGAAGAAGAAGAAGAAGAAGAAGAAGAAGAAGAAGGAGAAGAGCAGGAATCAATTGTTAAGTTACTGAAAAAAAAGGAATTGAGAAAATGAGAAAGGAAATCAAGGGTGGGGGGAGGGAAGAAGGAAAAGAAAGGAAAAGGAAGAGGACGAGGAATAGGATGAGAAGGAAGAAATGGAAAAATGAAACAAACTTTAGATGAAAATGAGGAAAAGAGGAGGAAAACGAAAAAGAGAATGCGGAAGAAAAACCGAAAAAAAAAAAGACAAATATAATGATCGCCATATTTGCTTTCGTTTCTGCTTTCTCTTGCGAAATATCACCACATCTCACTTTCACTTTATTTTACTCTCTTCTAGCCTTTCCTTTTCTCACAGTTATCTCTCCTCTCTACTATTAGCTATCTTTTCTCTATCTCTTCTCCCGTCCCACTCTGTACAACACATCTTCCCAACCTACATTATTCGCCCTCCGCCATCACCGCCATTTTCCTTTCTCTTCTCTTCCACCCGACTCTCTATCCACACGCCGAGCGGCTTCTTTTGATGTATTTTCATTCCTGATACGCTTTTGGCGAAGTGATAGTATTTTTCTCTTTATCTTCTTCTTTCTTTTTATCTTCATTTCTACAATCTCTTACACACCCCGCCCTGCTTTCCTTCCTTGTTCCGTCGTCTATTTTATATTTTGATTATATTTTATTTTATTTTATGCATGCATTTTTTTTTTTTTTTTTTGATGCGTGTTTTGTCATTATCGTTGTTGGAGTGAAGTCTGTTTTTAGTTTTCTGTTCTGCTGAGTGTGTCGTTTGCTATCGAGCCGATGCCGGGTCGGCATGACACACACACACTGAATACCCCCGCATTTTGAGCACGACACCCGCTTCTCTGTCATAGACTCTGCACGCACACGCGCTTGCAAAAATGGCGCTTGAACAGGTCGCCAAATGCATTGGAAGCGATACAAGCATCGAAGGTACTCAACCCACTCCCCGTACGCACGTAGCTGCACAGGCACTGATACAACCTCCTTCCGTACACGCACACATGTAAATATATGTATATGCATTCGAGGACGTGTACTACAAAGACTTGCTTAATATTCTAGACAATTACTAGTGTAATTAGTACTTTTATCTGATGACGCTGTTTGATTAGCGAAACATGTCAACATAAAAGTTTTCTAAATTTTCTTATATATTTCTTATATATTTACCAATCAGTGCAATCAAAATTCTTTCAGTATTAAGCTTAGAATATATATAAGGCGTCTCTATCAATATTTCTGGGATGAGCTATTATGTACACTATTTACATTATTCGGACTATTGTCCTCATCTCTGTTGCCATATTTATCACAACGTTTCGGGTGTTGTACGCTCTGGCCTTCTTCGGGTGGCTGCAATGTCGAACTGAACCCTTTATTTCGCTCACTGGGGTAGACTGTTCTAGTTCCACGAACCATGTCTAATGGATGTCAGTTATCAGTTATCTTCTGTTAATTCCCCTCTCCAAGTTCTCCATTGCCTTAAGGACACATAGTACAGTGGATATACGCGTTAGTTAGATCCAGTGACAGGACCCAAAAAGTGTGAGTTCAATACCTGGTTAAGGCAGTGGAGAACTTGGAAAGGGGAGCTAGGACATATGACAACAGAGATGAGGACAATAGTTCGAATAATGTAAACAGTGTATATAAAGCGTCTATTGCAGAACTATGTAAGAAAGAAGAAGAAGAAGAAGAAGAAGAAGAAGAAGAAGAAGAAGAAGAAGAAGAAGAAGAAGAAGAAGAAGAAGATATCTGTCTATATTTCTGTTATTGTAACTATTTACACTATTTGCATTGTTCGGACTGTTGTCCTCATCTTTATGGTCACGGACTCATGTCGCAGTGGACACAAACGTTGGCTGAAGAAATCCAGTGACTTTAACCAAACAGTTGGCAAGTTCTATACCCGGCTACAGTAGAGGTGAACAAGCGTGTTTTTGTGCACAGGCTATGACAGAGAAGCGGGTGTCGTGCTCAAAATGTGGGGGTATTCAGTGTGCATGTGTGTCATGCCGACCCGGCATCGGCTTCATAGCAGACGACACACTCAGCAGACCAGAAATCTAAAAACAGTTGAAAGTGGAATTACTAAAGGGAGATAACTGTAACTGAGATATCCAAAAAAAGGCATGACACGGGGAACTAGAACAATCTACCCTGGTGGACGAAATAAAGGGTTCGGTTCGAAATTCCAACGTTGATCACCTGAAGAAGACCGCAGCGTACAACGGCCGAAATGTCGTGAATATGATAGTAAAGAAGTATTGACTCCAATACCTTTGGTGACATAAACTCTGTCATGAATTTTAAACCCATCGAGCTCGTATATATGTAGCCTTGTCCCACATTAAACTAAGTGAATAACTTAACCCTTTCACTGCTGCATTAATATAGCATTGTAGCCTGGCTGTGCTGGCCACTTTTAGGAAAAAAAGAAAATAAACTGAAAGTAAATGACGAGAAAAACGCTGACGGCGATTTCTCATAGGCGCTGTCATTTTAATTTCGATCGGATATTCAGAAGCTTAGACTAAACAACAACCCCAACACACGGTAGTGACAAAACGTGTCATGTGGTACGCCACTATATGCCTTCTTTTGTAACTCAAGCAAAAAACAGACATTTCACATTGTCTTGGGTATACGACAACAATATGTAATATACATTTCTTTAATACACGTAATCACGTCCACAGCAGCAGGTGTTAAATAATCTGCGTTAGAAGGATAATTAGGAAGATAATCAGGCAAGCCGCTGCTAATGGATTCATATGAAACCTAATTATATATATATATATATATATATATATATATATATATATATATATATATATATATATATAATACTGCACCTATAGCGCTGTTGGTGTTAATAAAATAGGGATTTATATATATATATATATATATATCCCTGTTTATATATATATATATATATATATATAAACAGGGATAATATATATATATATATATATATATATATATATATATATATATATATATATATATATATATATATATATATATATATATATATATATATATATATATATATATATATATATATATATATATATATATATATATATATATATATATATATATATATATATATATATATATATATATATATATATATATATATATATATATATATATACCATTATATATATATATATATATATATATATATATATATATATATATATATATATATAAATTATATATGTTTATATATATATATATATATATATATATATATATATGGGTGACTTTGTGTTTATTTAGGCAGCTAATGTTCTTCAAGGCAAATATTATTAAAGGCAAGAGACATTTTGTTTCAATTAATTTCCTGATCAACTTTTCCAAATTGCGAAGGATTCTTGTCAGATAAAGAAGAAATTCCGTCATAAAATTGTCCGAAGTTCATTTCGGAAGTAATATGGTCCTAGTTTTCGGCTTTCTTAAATCATCGTCAGAGTCGGTAGAGACAAATGGTGAGTGTTGTGACGTAGGCAAAGAATGTTGTGACCTAAGAAAGGTTTGACGTGTGTTTGTGTTTATTTAAAAAAAAAAAATTATTTAATATACATTGGCATGACGGCATGACATGACTGATCGTGAATGCGTAATGAGGTTCACGTTGCATTCTCAGAACGCGAGGTTTGCCGTTTTTCGGAATTTTCGTCAATTTAATTTCGCCGTTACACATTTGAACTAGTTTATCTACAACACTTGTATATCGTTATAATGGGGCCTCACATCAGTGAGCGGGGGGGCGGTGTGCAACTTAAACCGTTGAGAGGAAGGCCCCGAAACGGTGCACATTCTCTCCTGATGACCCCAGTTTAAATATAAATTCGAGAAGAACACATCAAAATTCAGTGAAGTCATATGCCGTAGAGAAGCTCAGTGGAAGTGTCATTGGCATGAGGAGCATTAGACATTCAGCTCGCTTCAGGTGAGTTTCAATTACTTTCCAGTAATTTCCTTCTTCTGGAGGATGCAGGCTCTTAAATTATAATTGTTTTTATTTATCGAGTGTTGTTTTTGTTGTATGAACCCTGCTTCAAGGATCATAAGTTTGTTTTTACTATTTGATTTGACTATTACTTTGGTATTGTTTTTCTGTCTAAAATTACTATGAATTAATGGTGTTTATCAATGCGTTATCTGATGCCACTCTGGTCAGATAGGTGGCAAGTATGTTTCTCTGGAAGTGTGCTTGTAGTATATCCTATGTAAGACGTGCTTTTATTTAGAGAGAAACCGTTCTCGGAATGGATGCACATATTCATACACAACATTGGTCTTATGTTGGAAGTATGGGATAAATTATTAAATAATCTATAAAAAAAGCAAAAAAAAAACTAGCAAATTAGTTATTAAAAATAATCATTATTTTTAATAACTAATTTGCTAGTTTTTTGTAGTAAATAATAAATCAGATATATGTCCATATTTCTGGGTTGAGGTATTATGTACACTATTTACATTATTCCTCATCTTTGTTGCCATATTTATCACAACATTTCGGCCGTTGTACGCTCCGGCCTTCTTCAGGTTGTTGGATCCAGTGACAGGACCCAAAGATTTGTGAGTTCAATACTTGGTTGCGGCAGTGGAGAACTTGGAGAGGTGAATTAACAGGAGATAACTGTTAACTGACATCCATTAGACATGGCACGTGAGTGATCGAAAGAAAGGGTTCAGTTCGATATTCCAACCACCTGAAGAAGGCCGGAGCATACAACGGCCGAAATGTTGTGATAAATATGGCAACAAAGATGAGGACAATGGTTCGAATAATGTAAATAGAATAAATCAGATGTATTTATTTTTATCGACTTGTTTATATATCTATATATTTTTTTTATTGCTATTTCATATTTTTTGTAATTGTGGTGCATTCACTGCCATATAAGAGGACCTATATATCAGATCAACACATTTCTTTGTTTCCAACGAAATTTTACTGTTTTTTCATACTTTGCTTAGCATTTGGGAAGCATGCTTTGTTTATTCTATCGGGTTTCAGTGTCACATTTACATCTTTTGTTAAAACACTTCGCAGATATTTCAATTCGTACTTCGGTGAAAAGATGATTTTTTTTTTCGAGAAAAGATTTCTCAATAATTAAAAAATGAAGTCTCGGTAAAATATTACCACAGATGACAGTGGTTAACTTACATTGTTGCATGTCATTTGTTTCTGATTTATTCATTCGGAAATACAAAAAATAATTTTAAAAATAAAAAATATATTTCTTCTTTATTATGAACGTCTTGTTTAAAAAGTTTTGTGATGTCAGCAAACACTCATTGCCACTCTTGTAATGTCAACGTATACTCGTTGTCACTTTCGTAATGCTTGTTGTAGTAGAGACTTTGTAATCGCAGATACAACTATAGTAACGCCGTTGAACAATACTGGTGTCAGACGTCTTTGAACATCACTTGTATTAGTAGTACTTACTCGATAATACTCGCTCAAATAGTAAGCACCGAATAGTGATCCAAATAGTAATCCATAAAGGGATCAGTATTGAGAAATAGTATAGAAATAGTATAGAAAATAGCGATCCGTATAGTAATAGAGGATAGTGTAGAAATAGTGATCACTTAGGCGCCACGCTAATTCCCATATATGCATTTTCTTAGCAATCACGTGATCTACTTATCCAAAATGGGAACGCCCGTGTTTGCTCTCTGGTGATCTGTATTCAAACTCCAGTGTCGGCAACGACATTTTATTCCTATATAACAAAAAGCTAATGATATTTACACGCATGGTCTTCCTTAGTGAAAATCATCAATCGTTTAAAAACGAAGAAAACGTTATCTTCAACGAAAAGTTACAAAATTCAAGAAACATTATATTTTGTACATTGTTTATGTATGAGAAAATGTGAGTGAACAAGTGAGGACGTAACAAAATAAGCAAAATTTTAATAAACGTTATTTTCCTCATGAACTTTGTCGTGCCATTCAGAAAACGAAACGGGCCGCATGTGGGCCTGAGCGCGGACCGCAATTTGCCCACAACTGTTCTAGAGAGTTACAGCTTTCAGCTTTCCCGGCAGCAAAGAGTATATGATCTGTCAGCTTGCCCTCTTCTTGTAAGCTGATTGCAACAATCTCGATTCCTGGTAATATCCACTTTCAGAGAACAATTAACTTAACACTGAGTGACGCCCCCCATGGTCTAGTTCTCTTCTCCAGGCGTTAGATTCTTCATTCTTTTGGTTATATATTTGCTCACGGATGATTTTTTATCCTTATTTAAATTTTTTATTTTATTAAAGCAAATTTTCCCAAGCCCACTGCTGGTGAAGGGTAAAATGGGTCACTCCCCCCCCCCCCAGCACTACAGATACTTTTTAATGAGAAACTGGTTCAAACGGACATTGCTTTTTTAGTTGCTAATTCATTCTAAGCCCATCCAAAAGATGCTGTCTTCTATCTTCTATCTATCATCTATCTCAACTCTCATATGCATATATATATATATTCCTGGTTTATTGGTTTTATTTTATTTATCATTCTTGACTTGTTCTAACCCCCACTTTTAACACTGTTTGTTGTAGTTCTAACCCCCCCCATACCCCCCCCGAAAAAAAAAAGGGAAAAATGTCTCTTCTCCAGGCGTTAGTATGTCTTCAATATTCTTTTGGTCCGGTGGCCTTGTCTTTTGCTTGATAAAATGTACTAACGTGGAACACTCACTGGAGACCACCAGAATGCTTGCGGACTACCAATATCACCCACTGCCACATTTGAGCTAGCATTTATGCCATATCCGCAAAAAGGTGGATGATCATATTTTTTCATTTCTCTCTTTAGAATAGAACAATGGGACTTATACTAAGTTAAAACTTAGTGTTGTGTAAATATAAAATACTAATAAATTCCATCCTAACCCCCTGAATACACATCTAGTGTCAGCCTGGGCACTGTCAACTACTTCCCCGCCCTTGTCCCTCTGTTTGTCTTTTGTCATTGTTATATGTGTTATATATAATAGGAGTAGGTAGACCCTCCTACCGCCCGGTCTATGTTGTCAGATATGCTATCTAGTATCCCACAGTCTTGAGAGGATGGAGAGCGATAGAGGAAGAAGAGATAGCTTACGGCATTGAGGAGAGTTAGTCGGAGACACATGTACGAAAGGTCTGGCGATTCCCCTGGACATGCGCAGAGGCTCACACCTTGTTTCCTGTCTAAGAAGGGGTTCCCGGTACTCTCTCTCTCTCTCTCTCTCTCTGGCCTCTGTACTAGTACTGATGTGTTTCTCCCGTGACGTGCGCAGTCTGTGGCATTGCCTCTTCATTTTGAGGGTACACGGTTGACAGTTCACTGGTTGCTGTTTCCGACTGGTAGTTAGGAGCCCTAACTCTTGCGTAGCGTCTTGAGCGGCCGCTCTGATCAACAGTTGTATAATACCGGGGTGTTTGTAGTGCCATGACGCGCATGGAACGGTGTCCCTGCAGTCACCTCCGGTGGGCAACACTGAGGCCACATTATGATGCAGGCTGTGCCAACTCCTCTCTGCTCATGTTGCGGTCGATAACCATCTTCTTCTCTTACTTCAGGCCTTCTCATCTTCCAACAATTACTCCACATGAAGACTCAAATGAACCAAAAAAGTAAACCTAAACCAGCCCCGTAAAAATCACCTAAACCCCTCAACATTTCATTCTCCAATATCCGTGGCATTAGAAAAAAACTTCTGCAGTATGGAATCTTTCCTCACTGCAAACTGCCCGGATATACTGGAACTGTGTGAGACAAACCTTGTCTCGTCTATTCCCTCCTCTGATCTCTCAATCCCCGGCTAACTTCCTCTCCTCAGGAAAGACTCTCTAACCCACATGCACGGCCTTGGTGTCTATGTCAAGGATCATCTCCCCCTGGCCAGAGAGTTGTCTCTCGAATCGCCAGACCTTTCGTACATGTGTCTCCGACTAACTCTCCTCAATGCCGTAAGCTATCTCTTCTTCCTCTATCGCTCTCCATCCTCTCAAGACTGTGGGATACTAGATAGCATATCTGACAACATAGACAAGGCCCTCTCTCTCCACCCGTTTGCTCACGTATTCGTGTTTGGCGACTTTAACGTCCATCACACCAAGTGGCTCGAGAATGCTACTACTGACCGGGCTGGCATTCAAACATTTAACTTCTCAATTTCTCAATGCCTCACGCAGATAATTGACTTCCCCACGCGTTTTGCCCTCAACCTGGCAGGTAAGGCCTCTCTTCTCGATCTGTGTTTTACCTCCATCCTCGAATCTTGTAGCGCCACACAGCTCTGCCCGCTTGGTAACTCCGATCACGCCGTGGTATCTGTCAACATTTCCTTCAACTCCACACCCCGCAAAGAACCTCCCATCACAAGAACCTCATTCTACTATCAACGAGCGGATTGGGACTCGTTCCATGACTTCCTCCGCGATGTCCCCTGGGATGTTGTCTTTACACTCCCTGTCCTTCTGAGGTCTCATGCTGGGTTAAAGCTGGAATCGACGCTTTCATCCCCTCTAGGAAATTTAAGGTCAAGTCGCACTCCTCCCCTTGGTTCTCCGCTGCTTGCTCAGCCGCCATTGCCCATAGGAACCACTTCTTTCACATATTTTGTAGCGACATGTCGGACTGCAATAGACGTCTCTTTGCCTCCGCCCGTAACGAGTGTAAGCGGGTCTGCAAGAGTGTCCTGAACAATAGAAAACCCTCCATACCTTCTTTATTCAACCAGTTCGAGGTCTTGACCTCCTCTTCCAACAAGGCTGAATGCTTTGCTCGGAAATTTTCATTTAATTCAACGCTCGACTCCTCCGGTGTACCCATACTAGACTTCCCTCCAAGAACTGAGGCCCTATTGAGCGGCTTACACATAACCCCGTCATTGGTACTGGGCATTATCTCCAACTTAGACCCCCACAAGGCTAGTGGTGGAAATGGCATACCAGCCATTGTCTTGAAGTAATGCGCACCTGAGCTAGCGCCCGCCCTCTCTAAACTGTATAATTACTGCCTGAAGGAATCCTGTTTTTCTGACTGCTGGAAGTCCTCATCCATTGTTCCTGTGTTTAAGAACTCTGGAGACCCCTCTGACCCCTCTAATTACCGTCCTATTAGTCTCCTACCCCTCTTCGGCAAAGTCTTCGAAGCCCTAATCAATGCCGAAGTGGTTAATCACCTTACATCCCATAATCTGCTCTCAGACAAGCAATATGGTTCCCGCTACGCCCGATCTACAGCTGATGTGCTTACGGCCATCACTGAAACCGTCTACCAAGCCCTTCAAAATAACGGTGAGGCTCGTGCCGTGGCCCTAGACATCTCCAAAGCATTCGATAGGGTTTGGCACGCCGGCCTTCTTCGTAAGCTCCAGGGTTATGGTATTACTGGTCGACTGTTTGATCTAATACAATCATTCCTGTCAAACCGAGAATTGAAGGTCGTTCTCAACGGATTCTCCTCCAGTCCCTATCCCACTAACGCAGGTGTGCCCCAAGGCTCCATCCTTGGCCCCACTCTTTTCCTTATTTTCATCAATGAACTTCCTGACGCCACAGATTCCCAAGTTGGCATCTACGCAGACGACACTACAATTTACTCCTGCCTCAAAAACAAATCTAGTGTCGGCGACAAAACTAACCTGGCCGTGCGTCTTGAAATGGACCTCCAATCGGTTGTTAGCTGGGGCAAGAATTGGCTGGTCAACTTTAATGCCTCAAAAACTAAATTACTCTCCATTAACCACCATAGAGATCCTTCCCTGCCCCCCATTAAAATGTCTGATAGTCAACTTCCTGAGAGCAACTCCCTGCGTCTGCTCGGTCTCACGCTGACTGCTGACCTGAAATGGAACAAATACATTGAGTCAATTGCTTCTTCCACCGCGAGGAAAGTTGGATCTCTGTGCCGCGCCAGGAAATTTTTCTCCCCTGAATCGATACTTCAAATATACAAAACAACCATTCGCCCTTGCATGGAGTATTGCTGCCATATATGGGCTGGAGCACCTTCTGTTTACCTCGGAGTTCTTGACAAGATCCAGAGACGGATATGTAATATAATTGGCCCTGATCTGGCGTCTCGTCTGCAGTCACTCTCTCACAGACGCGACGTCGCCTCTCTCTGTCTTTTCTACAAATACTTCCATGGTAATTGCTCCGATGAGCTGCTTTCACTGGTTCCCAGACTCCATGAATTCAAGCGCCCTACGAGGCTGGCATCGCGCTCCCACTATAGAAACTTTTAAGTGTAGCCGTCTCTTCTACTCCAATAGCTTCATACCTCGCACCTCTCGCCTGTGGAACACCATTCCCAATTACTGTTTCCCTGAAAGCTATAATCTCCAACTCTTCAAATGTAATGTCAATCGACACCTCCAGTTACCTTGATCTACCCACTATCCTTCTCCTCATCCTTTCTTCTATCACTCCTATCTGCTCTCGCTCCAAATCTTCCGATACCCCCTGCATCCTAGTGGCTTCACGCCTTGCTTGGGGCGTAATGCTTAAAAAAAAAAAAAAAAAAATGAAAACGACGTTTCACAAATTTTAAATTATCCGAGCAGACCCTAAAAATAAATGAGACTATAACGGATAAAATGCGAAAAGAGACAAAACCTTTCTACACAACTGTACAAAACCTTATAAAACTGGATCAGTATCAGCAAGAAGTATTACAAGGCGCAATCAAAATTCGGAAAATCATTAAATTTGATTGGCCCAGCCATATTTCATGACGTCATTTCAGTGACTCCTTGGAAGTCAAGAAAAAGTTGATGGTGGTCAGTACGTACAGCTTGATTGGGCAGTGCTTTTTTTTATAACTATCTTATCAACAATTGCATTTTCTACCTACATTTATTTCACTTAATTTTAGTTACAAATTAAACTAAACACAACTATTAAAGGATGAAAAATTCCCGGATTATGACGTCATTCTGGGAGCTTTTTTTGTCCAAATCCGTGAATTTGTTTTGTTCATGCTAAATCTCAGAAAAAAATATTATAAAATTCACTATTTTTTATCCATAATGTTGAATGTGTTAAAATTATTCAACTTTTTGAACGAGAAAAATCTCAAGTTGATGTTAAAAATTGCAGCAAAACGTTGTTAGATTTATTTAAGATGGAATGATCTATTATAACATCTCTCTAATTTGTATTCAGATACATTCTATTTATTTCCAATTTTTCTAGTTGAATTGTTCACCTATATTGCATACGATCCATTATTGCTCGCACAAGATTCTCCTAAAATATGTGATCAACTTTAAGGAAAATTATCTATATACGCACCTGTTGAAACTTGACTAATGCATGGAATAATAATACAACACAAAATGTACTTAAAACAAAATGTATTGAAACAAGAAAGTGTACACAATATTTACATATAGTCTTTTGTATATTCTTGGGAAGACCGTTCCTGGAGAATGGGCTGACTTAGTCGCAGTCGGGCAGAGTCTCTGGATTGAATCTCTTGATTCCTTCCACTCTCTTCCCGGTACCAACCATATTTATATGGTCGGTACTCCACTATGCAAATTAGGTGGATCCTACCACAACAGCACCTAAATAGCACACAGAGAATGAGGGCTTTCGCTGGATTTTTTTTATATAAACCAGCGAAAATTATGCGATTCTAAGCTCCATTTATTTATTGCATTTCTGAATGATGTTCAAACAGTTTACAGACGGTGATAGTATTAGTCAAAATACTAATTTACTTTAGTTTCTTTTTTTTTATCAAATGGTATTAATTGTTTAGTATATTATTATAGTATATTAAATAAAGATTACTTCGTCTTTTTCTTGCCTTTATTTGTTTCAATGTATATTTTAATGTTGAGAATTTTCTCAACTCGAAGATCCCATACTTGATGTGATGCATTGTTCTGATAGATCAGACTCGGAAGGTAGATCACGCAGGTAAAGTACCAGCTTGTTTTATTATTATTATTATTATTATTATTATTATTATCAGCTTGTCGACCTCTCTGTCTCTGGGCGGAGAGGAACACAGACGAGGCGATGCCGGAGGGCAGAGTCTCTTCTAGTGTGGTAGACATTTACTAGATCCCGTGTATACGGTGTCTACGGGGAATTTTTGTCCGCCCCTACGGGCTCGGAAAACCCCACATAAAAAACGGCCTTGTGCCACATCCCGCCTTATGTGGAGATAATGGGTAAATACCGTTAAATAGCACCTTCGTATTTTATATGAATACTACATCATGACAGTTGAGATGTAGTAGAGTGGGAAGGGGTTTATTATTGGGAGGCAGGACACCTTTGCACCGGTCCTGGATGTTAGGTAAGTTCATTAGCCACAGATCATCTCTGGGCTAGTTCCTTCATCTGTGTCCTCATGCTTCTCATATTCCAGAAAGCAAGTTTGTTTTTGTTTTTTTGTTTTGTTTTTTTGTCGAGATTTCTCGCGTGACCGTTTTGAAGACGCCGAATAGTCGTTGTAAACCAACAGAAATGGATGGCAAACATGTTACACTTAGTAGTACTGACTATAAAAAAGCCTACCCCAGGGGCTGCCGAATGCTGCAATTCTCTCCCCCGTTAAAACTATCACTTTTTCTTTGGTTGCCTAGAAACAGGACTAAAACAATGACTGTCAGTCGCATCTTCCATCTGTCGACTTTGCCGAGTCGACATCTTTGTAGGTTTTTGTAATCATTTAATGCGTGAAGTCCCTCCGGTCTTTGAAGAGATAATTTAATGTAGAATATGTTTGAAAATATTTAAAATTATTTCTTCTTAGGTAATATATATATATATATATATATATATATCATGTGAATTATGCTTTTTTTCGCTCTTTCAATTGATGTGAATTTTAAAGTGAATTATTTCGGTACATTAATGTCAATTTGTCAAAACCAATCTAATGCCATTTTTGTAATATAACAGGCACAAATCAAACAAATAAATATCGGAATTAAAATTAATATTTAGCAGGATAATTGTAATATTTCAATATAGCATCAGATTTACTGGGTATCAATTAATTGGACGCTATGCTTCTCTCAATGGAGACATTTCTCTCTCAGAATCGTAACATTACATAAATCATTTGCATTTGCACATTTATATTGGATGGTAGATTTGATCCACAGTTCCTGATGGTTTAAAGGTATCGAAATAGGGCAGGTCATCCTCACACCTCAATGTTTACTATGAAAGTTTTGACTCGACTGATGCCGTAAGTTCCTGATGGGTTAAAAATGCTGAGATTGGGTCTGTTATCACAGCGCCTAAATGTTTACTTTGTAGGGTTTGACTGAACTGATTCCGCAAGTTCCTGAATGCTGTAATTAATGATACTGTGTTTCGGAGAGCATTGGGATAAATAAAAACGGAGCATAGAAGCAACGAGAATGTTTTAAGAAAGATGGAAACAAAACGAACGCTTATACTTAGAATCAGAAAGAGACAAAATGAGGGATTAGAAAATTTGACACTCACATGATTTATGGAATACTGAGTGCGACACTGGAAATCAGCGAATAAGCTACATAACACTGAGTAAATGAAGGGCAGAACAGGGAGTGTGAGGGATCGCAAAAAGTAAACAATCATTTTTAAGATCGACAAAGGATACGAATTTGTGGTGAGCCATGACCGCTCACGTCCTAAAGGAACGGATACAGGGATATTCTCATATTCAAAAATATCAATTATTTAATATATCTTTAGTTACACAATAAAAATTAATGTTACTCAGTGTAAATTTAAAAGTAAAAACAATTTATTTATTTACAATAATTTATGTGAAAAGAAAGATGAATGCAAAAGTCTTGCTCAAAATATTCTTTTGAGAGCCTAATAAAATTTAAGCTAGTTTTATTTTACTTGCTAAAGGCAAAAGGTTCTCATAGTTTTGTTATTTTGCTGACCCGTTCGCGGTTGATATACCAATGTTGTAGCGTTCGTGTCCGTAGTTGGATGAAAGAGGTGCCTAATGAATGTTGTTTGTGATAAATTTGTAACAGTTGGTGGCGCCTTGAAGAATTATGGTAGCAGCGTGTGAGTTGTCTTATATCAACGAGGAAAATCGATGGGTTTGTTTCACAAAAAAAAAACTGTTGTCGTTGGTTGGCCTCGGGGTATGCTAGAGGTTTCTTCACACTACTGAAATGTTAATTGACATGCTGTGCCTATCTGGCCTGACTATCTATCCACTCAGGGTTGTGTCGTGAATGAATTTAGTAGACTGCGAACCGCTTTCAATATATATGTGTCGGCAGGTTCACAAAGCTAACTTTCAAAATTGTCACAGGTTTCAAATTCTGTTATGATTGGTTGAAAATTATTTTGAGAAGGAGTTCTCTTCTCAAAAGTTTTTTTTCTTTCCGTTACATTCCTTTTTTATTACCAGACACAGCGTCGCCATATCCAGGCTCAGAATCAAGGTTTATCAAAATAGTCCCATCCGAACACTTTGGTTGAAAATATCTGCGTTTAGTTAATGAAAAAGAGTAGATTTAGATTAAAAAAAAATATATCAGTACGCTCATCTCAGTTGTGTGCTTAGGCGATCTTTCGATACATGACTGACAAGGCAAATTTTTTTCCCGCAGTAGGTTGCCATTTCTTTCTGCGGTAGACCAGTTGCCATCAATGGCTATAGAACCCGGCTATTTACCCATAGCTAGGGGAAGAAGAAAAGGGTTCATACATTTCTCAAGAGTATTAGCACGTAAGTGAATGTAATGGATTCGACTGGAATTCGAACTCGGCTCTCGGATTCCTCAGTTCGAGCCGTTATCCATTACTACGCAATTATAATGTTGACGGCTTATTTCAAATTAATATCTGCCTTATTTTGTTGCAATTTAAAAAAGTGGTTGACCTATTTCTTCAGTAGAGCCCTTTAAATAAATTCGATTTCGCAAAACTAAATAAAATAAAGTTCACAGTCTGTCAGTCAGTTATTTGGCATGCATGACACACGCTTAGGTGATCATGGATCTTTCGATACATGACTGACAGGGCAGATTTTTTTTCTCTCAGTAGGTTCCCACTTCTTTCTGCGGTAAACCAGTTGCCATTCAAGGCTACAGGACCCGGGGTATCCTGCTATCTGGGGGAGAAGAAGAGGATTTAGTGCTAATATCCTGTAATGTAATGGTGTGACACCCACCGGTGATCGAGGTCGAAGTCCAGCGCCAATATGTGACGTCTACTGGTCGCGACGTCAATATCTGACACTGCGCCGTCGGCCCGTGGTCAACTCCCAGTTGCGGCGCAAAGCTGTAAGGTTTCTTCCACCAGCCTTTTGGGGTTGACTCCTTGTCGCTGCCACCAGCCTGTGTCCCGGTCAATCTGGTCGTTTCCGGTTCGATACAAGCTTTGTCGTTCTCAGCTCGCCTCCAACGCTGGTCACCGAAGTAACTGCTTTGATCTCAAGTCTAACCTACCCACGTTGTGACTTTGATCTTAGGTAGACGAAATCAATCAGGCGTCGAGCCATAGTGCAAGCTGAATCCGGGATAAAGGTGATACCGCACAAGCATAAGTAAAAGAAAAATAATAAAACAATCTCATGAGGTTCAAATATGTTGAGAAATAACAATTAACTTTATCTATCTGTTGAATACAGGAGTGTGTTTGTCTCCTGGCCCGTTTCTATGGATTCGTGAACACTTTTTGTGTTTCTTAAGCCAGTTATTGTATCTTAAGTCGTTCATCAATAAAAACTTGCTTTTTGTAGGAAGACTAAGTCGAAAAGGACGTGGAAATCTTTCGGTCAGCTTCTGCGAGGCAACACTCTGACTTTGTAATTCCAACCGTGTCTGGCACTCCACCGAAAACACTACCGAAACTCTGCTAGCTGCTTCGAGACGGTCGTTTATATGGACACCGACCAACTTTGATGTGAGGGCCTGTCGTGGTTTGGGTTCTTTGACAATATTTAATTCCCAATAAGAATTCTCTTTGTTCTTAGGCCAGGAAAATTAGTTACTTCCCATTTTTGGAAGATTAATCACTTTCCACTTCGGGGTTCCTCCCTCGTCCGTGAGGGAAGGTCAGAGGAGAGTTATCCTCCTAGACTCTTCCTCTCTCACATTGGTATCTCATACCAATCCCCTCAATGGGTGTTAACAACTTCTCCGTCTTTCTCATACATTCACCCATGCTACCAGTTAGCCAATGATCTCTCGGCAGTGTGGGCGTGGCTAGACTGGCCCTCTTAGAAATATTATCGAAAATTTTGTTTACAAAATCCCTTTTTCTTCTTTTCTTTTTCCTTCTCCTTCGGCCAAAACATTTACAATTCCCAGATTGCCAATTAATTCTTTATCACATCCCAAATTCACTTTAGCTCGGACCTCTACTAACTCATTAATCATTCTCGACACTCCACATTTGGCTTCTCCGCTGGTCAACCTTCAATCCGGTGGCCGTGGCCACCCGACAATTAAATTCTTTATTTTTCTCATGTCTTAAAATTCTCTTATCACCAGATTCTCATTTTTGAGTCAACAGTTTGAATAAGCAATAATAATGATCCTCTTTTCGACTCTCTTTTTTTCATGTCAAGATTCGTACATAGACCAGATGGCTTCCCTCGCTGGAATCAGGAATTAGTTAAATGATATCTCTGAAAGATAATCAATGGCTATTCTCCAGGGTGGTTCCAAGCCAAGTTTCCTCCACGGTCGCATGCGTCGGCCGGCTTTGTTTATCTTTTAGAATTCTGTTTCGTTTGACGCGTCACTCCCTTATCGTGACATTAATTAATTTGACAGAATCACAGTCTCGCTCCTTCTTACTGATTTTCTGTCTTTTACGAAAAGTATCTTTCTTTTGTAAATAAGATAAATTCTTCTTTTTAATGTTGCTCAGTCTATCTTTCGCTATAGCTCTTTCTCGCTTTAAGTATTTCCTGTTTTTAATTTCTATGGTTAATTAGTTAGCCAATTACCATAGCTAAATAGTGTCACAATGGATTTGAAAGACGAACTAGGCACTGTGCCTCATCTATAAAACCGATAAAACCCCCTGCTTCATAAACACATTATTAAACACGCCTGAACACGGGTCGGTCAAAAAGTACGCTCCACATGCATATATCACCATACAGCGACGAAACAAAAGAGGAACTGGTAGCAATAGCGGTTTAAACAGGTTATTGATTATCGATTATTTTCGATTACACTTGGATATAGCTGTAATTTGAGGTTCGTGCTTTGGTCGCGTGGCTTATATAGAGTGCAAGTAATCTGAGTGGGTCGGGGTGGAGAATGAGGGGAGAGAGAGGTCTGAGGGAAGGAGGTCTGAGGGGAGGAGGTCTGAAGGAAGGAATAACATTCCTCCTACGATTACTTCGCCTCTCATTCTGTCTAGAACGAACACGTGTGTAAATAAATGGCTCAGTGAACAAAATCCATCAGAAATTTCGCTTTAGACATTACAGCGTGTAGACAAATTTTCTAAAAAGAGATCGACTGATAGACGGGTAGCCAGACAGCAGGTGAATCACTAAAAATAGATTAAGATATAAAGAGAGAAAGAAAGAGAGAGAGAGCTGCCAAAAGACATGAACAAACTGAGGCAGATACAAACACATTTGTTAGATAAGCATATGTTAAGATAGATAACTAGTTAGAGAGATATGAACACACACATAGACGTATATATATTTATTTATGATCTTTATCAATACAATATCTACATTTATATTTATGTAATATATATATATATATATATATATATATATATATATATATATATATATATATAAAAATCATTTCACTCCAAGAAAGACGATAATGACACCAAGACGCAGAGGGTTACAGGGGGTGAAATAGAAAGAGATGAATTTAATGAGGAGAAAGGATAATAAAAGATCAGGTCTCAAAAAGACAGAAGATGGCGATTGACGTTGCATTTGATTTTTTGTAGATTGTAGGTGGCAGGAAAGCCATAAATCGGAAGGGACTTCTACAGGTGAGAAATACGAGAAAATAAACTGTTAGAATAGACGTAGTTGCCTCTAGCTAGTTCAAAAGTACAACGGTGAGATCTGATATAACGCCGATCCTCTCGCACGGTGTCAGTTATAATGCGATCTCTGATCAAGATGTCGATGTGACACCGTGTCCTAACCCCACTGGTCCAACGTCATCCACAAGACCGGCTCTTGGTCCCGTATGGTCCAGTATTACAGGTTAGACCTAAGTCTCCGGTTTCAAATGTCGATTCGATTCCACTCACCAGCAACGTTATTTTTTTTTATTCTGGCGACTATTATTGGGTCGGAGAATTCCGAAAGCTCTTAGTTGGCCTACCTGTGAGCTTGTTGGGTGAGAATCGGATTAACAGCAAATGAATATGGCCAAGTCGATCCAATTTTAGAGGGACAAAAGTTTTACATATATATATATATATATATATATATATATATATATATATATTAAGACATTAAGAATACATATAATAATACAATTATTATAGCAAAGAGTTGAATGTCTCTTGTATCTGAACGATAATCAACAAAAGAAAATACTTCGTGTAATTTCGTTAAAGGAGAGAGGTAGCTTCTTTTTAACCCTTTTTGGTTTGTTCTTAGCACAACTACTATAATCGTCGATGTCCTGTCCTCAGAAGTAGTAATAGTAGTAGTAGTAGTAGTGGTAGCAGGAGCAGCGGCACTTCTATCGATAGCACATGTTAGTGGTCGCTTTGTTCCAATCTCTGACGTCACTTCGTCACTGTCTCTACTCCAACTATGCTCTGCTCTCAACCTAACTATGCTCTGCTCTTTATATAGAGAACTGGTGACGTATTTGTTTTTTTGTTTTTTTTTCTAGAGTGAACGTACTGACATACTTTTATTAGGAACGGGATCGACCCATTTCCCGTCACACTTAATTTAAAACTTCACACTCATTTCATTTTTCAGTACCCTGACCGTATTGCCATTGTTCTAAGTTTATCTATTAATAGCTCAGAGCAATTTTGATAACTTTACATAGATTCATGCTGTCTTGTTATCGATAAAATTAACCTTTAGATCAAGACATTCTGAATTCTATTTTCTATTAATAATCTGATATCTTTTCTACACTTAAAAAAATTTCGTTTTCTAAATAAAATCCCTAACATTAATATTTCAAAGTTTTTACAGCACATCTTGGTTATTCGAAAACGCCTCTCTTCACTTGGTGTTTTCTGTTTCATAGCATCCAATTTTTTTTTCATTATTTGGTGGCATTATCACCTTGACTGGGGTGGTGCCTTTTACTCTGTAACCCTCTACCTCGAATGGTACTCGAACCTTGGACAGAGCGAACATCATAGTAAAAACAAAAGACTCCCTGTACAGAGATCGTCTGTAGATTGGTCCGCCCCTTTGTTAAAATCACTACACCAGATCGATACACGTTTCCTGTATATTTACATGTTCGCCATATGCAGCAATACTTTCACTGATTTTTTTGTAGGATTTTTGTAATTTGTATGCAAGAATATTATTACTCCCTTCACGTCTATGTTAGTTTACGTTTCTTTTTTATGAAGGCCGCCATCTTTTTTGTGACGTCACAAAAGCATACGCTCAATATTAAGCTGTTCTGGCTGTTACAAAAGGTATTGTATACCTCCAACCCGCACTTCTTTGTGCTTACAGCTTTTGTAATGCTTTAATACCGGTCTATTTATCGATTTATGCCAAACTGTAATTTACATTTCGGACATAACATAGATACGTACATTCATGGTGGACGTCAACTCGTGATCGTGTAAGACCACCTCCAGGACACATAACTTCAAAAAGAACATTTCAAGGATGATTTTCATATTGACGACGTCTTAAATGGTTCAAAAGACACGCAAGTGGCCAACAAACCATTCCACATTGACCTGATCAACTGACCATCTGGGTGTTTCCTTTTATGATGCCGAGTGTGTCATCTGGCTGACCTACAAACTTTATTACAAATGCTACACGCAAAGTCTTTCTGGGTAGATGGGTGTGTTTCTGTGTCCACATTCGTGACTGAGGAGGTCTGCCCTCAACAAGCATACACGGCCACATTCATCACACGAAAGGGACGTCATTGTATCCTTCTCGGGAAGAAGTTTGATGTCTTCCATATATCTACCAGCTCGTTTCAGTTCAGCATAACTAACTCGGCTGTTCTCAAATTATGCAACACTAACTTTAAACACATTTCTTTGCACCACTCAGTCTGATGCAAGATGTTCTAAGTTGCTAGTAACTAAGTTGACCTTTTTAAATGTGTGCATACATACATGGGGAAAATATATGACAATTTCGAAAAGATTTAGATTTACATATTTCACCAATAATTTTGCGGTATCAGATAAACGGTTTTATCTGAAAAACAAAATTTGTAAAATAAAAATAGATAAAAATATTAAAAATAATAGAAATGTTAATAATAAAAATTAAAAAAAAACATATATGTATATAAGGTTGTGTGTGAATATGTGTTTACAAGTCATTTAAAAGTTTACCCTGAGGGTCACTCAGTTATGTGCCATGTGTGATACATGCTTAGGCGATCATGTATCGAAAGATACATGACTGACGAGGCAGACTTTTCTCCGTAGTAGGTTGTCATTTCTTTCTGCGGTAGACCAGTTGCCATCCAAGTCTGTCCTGCTATTTATCCATAGCTGGGGGGAGAAGAAGAGGATTAATACCTTTCCTAAGAGTATTAGCACGTAAGTGAATGTAATGGATTCGACTGGAATTCGAACTCGGCTCTCCGATTCCCCAACCCGAGCCTCTATCCATGATGCTGTTAACCGTGAGGTTAACAGCATCTATTGTTGAAAGTGAATGTGTTGGACTTATTACAGACTGAAGTTGTTCCAAAATCTTCTTTAGTGCATTTGTCCTTGACTCATGATTTTGGTCGATTTCTCTCTTGGTTGTCTAAAAAGAGATGTTCATTTCCAAATATTGGCAACAAAATTCTTTCTATGGGTTCACTCGTATCTGGATTTTTATATTTCATTCTGATTCTCTCTATTGATATCAAAGAAAACGCGAAAATAAAGCGTTGAAAGTTCTTCGGCTTTTATCAAAGTAGGAAGTCAATTTTACCGGAATAAAATGTTAATTCAAAGTAAAAAAATATTATTTGTTTTTGAAAAACTATTAAAAACCTGTGCTTAATTAGCGTTTTTGGGTTTGTTTTTTTTTTAGATAAAAGATGATTTTTTCTGTAAATTATAAAAATTCGGCATTAATATGACTTCTTAAAAAAACTCTGAAAAAACGTTTTAAATAATTTAAATACCATCTTTGAACTTACATTTCGGCTTTATTTGAAACATAATAGCCTAAAGCTAATCCGGATTAAAAGAAAAATCCCGTATATAAATAAAAATTTTAGGCATTTTTAAAACATAAGCACGTTTTCTCGTTTCTCATCGAACCGCAATTATAGACGAAAGTTTTAAACAACAAATTTAAAAATTCATCTTAGAGATATATTTCGAAGTCATTTAGTAAAATTAAGAATTAATTAACTGGATTTTTAAAAAGTAATGTTTACTTTTGACTTAAAATGTAAATGAAAATAACCTTTATTTACGCACGGTGGCCTGTGAGGTTTTAGGTCCAAAATAAAAAATATATAATCATATCCCTTACTGAAAAAGCGCGCAAAAGTAAAAAATAAAAATTAAAGAAATACGGAACATCAGCAACGCAGTAATCGAGACATTTTTATTTATGTTTAAGAATAAATTTTCTTTAATCTTATATAACTAATAGTTCAAGAATATAATTTTTTATTCTATACGATTTGATGAAATTTAGTAGAATGAATAATTTTTATAGTACATTAAAAGTAGTTTTGTCTAATGATACTAAGTTAAATGATACTAGTTAAATGATAGTTTTGAGTTTAATACTTTGCTTTTATTTAATATTATTATCGTACCTGTACGATGTCATACATTCTAATTACACACAATATTTTTTTCTAATTATTCTGAATATAAGATTTATTGAATTATCATATATCAGTAGGGAAAAGTATTCAAAGGCGATAATTTAAAATTATTTCCTTTTTGAACATCCATACCAAAAAAAATCTAACAGTTGCTAAATTGATAAAGAAATTAAAATTAATTTAAAAAAATTTCACACTCGAAAATGGCATTAAACTTTACATTTTTCGATTCTTCGGACATATCTCAATTTAATTAAAAAAAAAAAACTCTTCTCACAGCAACGAAATGATTTTCAAAATCGCATTGAAATATAATTAAAAAAATGAATATTAAATATAGATTTGTGTTTTTTCTTTCTCTGTTCACTCAGAAAGCAAATAGCGTGTTTTATTAAATTATGCAAGCACCAACTGCAAGAAAAATGTATTTTTGAGTTTTATTTAATTATTTTTGGTAAGATTCGAGGCGAATTTTCTATGAATAAGTATCTCCACAAAGTTTTCTAATAGAAGAACCCATTCCCTATACAATTCATTCCTTAATGAATAAGTACTGAAAATTCCGCTTAAATCGGATAATTCGCTTATCGTTGGCAGATATTTTAATGGGATAGCGAATTTTGGCTTTCATTTCGGAAAAAAAGAATCCATTTTGGTGATACCTAATAACATCGTTTATTTTTACCTCATCAGTAAATAACAACACTTGTTTTCCACATATACAATCGTTTCCAAATTATGCGATATATATATAGATCCTATATATGTATATGTACTTACTTTTGTTTCTACCCTTGGCGAACTCTACTCTTCTCGAATGAAATGAGCATATATATATATATATATATATATATATATATAAATAAATAAATGCTCGTTTCATTAAGAAATTTTTATAGCAAATTTTCGTCCTCCGATTTACTGATTTGGCCACGAAGGTGTGTTCGGTTAGCAAGGTAAAGGCACGTCAAGCTAAATGACGGTTCAGTATAGGATACAGGTTCGAATCCTGTTGGAGGACGAATATTTCTGTGAAAATTTCTCGGACATTCAGGCCGGTAAATGTTGTTTTATACTGTTTATTATAAACGGAGCATTTACTTAAATATTTGTATCTATAAAAAGAATGTATAAACATAAAAATGTCTTAATATATATATACAGTGTAACCCGGATATAAGAGACCCTGATATAAAAGAGATTTTCCCTGGTCCCAAATTAGAGCCTGTGTTAGCGAAACAAAATAGACCAAACCCGGATATAAGAGAAACCTTCGGTCCCGACAACTTCTTCTTCGGTCCCGACAACTCTCTTATATATATATATATATATATATATATATATATATATATGTAAGATAAGAACAAATGGTAACATTGAATTTAAAAGAGGGCTCAATACAGAGTAAAGCTAAATATTATTATTTATTGTCGGAGACAAACACAAAAATATGTCAAAAATCGCGCACTATAGAAAATCGTGTTTCAACCCTACTAATGTGTCACGTCGGGCGATGATAAATTACTGGTGAGTGAACGATTAAGTTCAAAAGCAGAATACTTCCGCCATTTTTTTTTTTTTTTTTTGGGAAAGAGAAACACCCTGATCAAGAAGGAAGAAATATGCTTTCCATCTCATTCTTCTAATTAGATCTTCAGTCTTCAAAACCAGTTTTTCAAAATATTCTCATTTGTTTTTATTGAGAATATTTTTAGCGAAATCCCGAAATTGTTTTTTTCCATATTTGAGTAATAAATAAATGTAAATAGTGCTCTACCGTAGAGAGAGCGAAATATCCAGGTAAAATAAGAACAAATAGATTATAATTCCACTGGCCGTAATTTAATATAAAAGAGTGCTCAAAACAGAGTAGAGCTAAATATTATTATTTATTATCGAAGATTAACACAAAAACATGTCGAAAATTGCTGCACGATTGTTTCTGAAAATTGCTAATAATATTGACAATAATATTGATAATTTAATAATAATAATAATTTTTAATAATAACAATAATAATTTGATTTAATATTCGATAATAATAATAATAATAATAATAATAATAATAATAATAATAATATTCGATAATAATAATAATAATATTCGATAATAATAATAATAATAATAATAATAATATTCGATAATAATAATAATAATAATAATAATAATCGATAATAATAATAATAATAATAATAATAATATTCGATAATAATAATAATAATAATAATAATAATAATAATAATATTCGATAATAATAATAATAATAATAATAATAATAATAATAATAATAATAATAATAATAATTATATCGATATTCGATAATAATAATAATAATAATAATAATAATAATAATAATAATAATAATAATAATAATAATAATAATAATAATAATAATAATAATAATATTCGATAATAATAATAATAATAATAATAATAATAATAATAATAATAATTCGATAATAATAATAATAATAATAATAATAATAATAATAATAATAATATT
>CAHIKZ030005201.1:1877500-1937500 GCA_903632075.3 Acanthosepion pharaonis | reverse complement strand
AACGCAAACATAGATGCATGTCCGTACACCCATTGAGGTACGCAGACACACATACACACTCGCTTGTCCGCCGGGGCTTCATACAGATATAAACATATGTGGACAGTATGAGATTTGACATATGTATATATACGTATGTCAAATCTATAGAACATACATATGTCAAATCTCATATAAAAACCTATGTGGACAGTATGAGATTTGACATATGTATAAGTGTGTATCCAACCAAATATGTTCGCTCTATCTCTGATATTGAGCGCTTTCTAATAAGTACCGCGCGTATTATATATAAATAATATATATATATATATATATATATATATATATATATATATATATATATTTATATACACACACTTTTCACACACACATATATATTATAAATTAATTGATTTAAAATATGTTTTTTTTCGCTACACAGTTCTAACCATGTTTCAAAAATGGAAGCTAAAAGCTCCGAATTTAATTTTGTAATTAAATTAAAGACATTAGTTCCATTTCATCCTCAAGCGAATTTTGGAGTAACTTTTAAAATTACTGGGTTTTAAAGACACAGCAAAAATCATAATTCACGTTTCCAAGGATACAGAGAAATCCAATTCAACCAGACAAGGCGTGTTTGCGTGTTCATTATCGCTATATTTTGATGTATCAGTTATTAGTTACGGTTTGGTAGGGGGTAGGGATGTATTTTTCAATGAAATCTGACATCCGTTAAATGCATGTCGTCTGGATTTTTTTTAAATTTATTGTTAACGGCAAAAATTTTTACGGCATTTTTTTCCTATTTTTTTATATTTAAAGATTTTGGGTGGGTGTTTAGGTTAGAATACGATTTATTTAAATACGATTTGAAATTTTTTCACTTTTAATTTTTAATATAGTATATTTGTTTTAAGAACAATTAAATGTATTAGAATCACTTAGAGTATGTAGAATTATATTCACATCACGTATAAGTATGTATATTATAAGGTAACAATTTTTTTTTAATTATATTTAAATATTATTTAAGTAAAATTTATGACAATGACGGTAAAAATAGCTACTTAATTTCACTGATTTAGTAAACTTTTATTTTTTATATAAACCTAGTAATATATTGTTTCTCATGTAAGTACAATGGACATGGGTCATTCAAAAGCTTACCTCTTCTAGCATTTCATATTAATTTCATTTTACTGTAGGTGTTTTATTGGATTCTTTTAAGTGCTAGTAGTACTTAGAGGGAGGTCTTTAGGTTAGAATACGTTTTATTTAATTATAATTTTAAAAGATGTATACAGATATATATATATATATATATATATATGTGTGTGTGTGTGTGTGTGTGTGTGTGTGTGTGTGTGTGTGTGTGTGTGTGTATGTATTGCTGCATTTCAAACAGCATTTAAATTGATAAATCTGTCAGCACAATATAATTCTCTTTAAAAAAAATCTTTCAAAAATAAAATATACTTTTCTGAAACTTTATTTGGAGGACATTAACGGATTTAAAGTTTAATTAATCTGAATGGAAACAAATATTGCTTTCAGTTTAAAATATCAAAGAAAAGTATTTTTGACACGGAGTGGGGGGTTGTGAGGTGGGTGTTTTTATGAGGTGCTGATACCTTTATCGATAACCTGATATTTGAAGATTTACTTGTACTATAATTACAGGTTAAATAGAATGTAAACGCAATTTTTATTGTTTTTAACTACTCAGTAATCCTAAAAATTAAAAATATTTTAAATATTCTAATATTTTATTGAATTTTAGGCACTTTGACTTAGTCTTACGAAGATTACCAATAAGTTTTAAATTTACTATAGTTACTGCTTTTATTTTCTGATAAAGTCGTGTATAGACATCCGTATTTAAAACACTCAGAACATTTATACACACATACAAAAAATCCATTTTTTTTCTTTAAAATACTGGGATTCAGTGAATTGTAGTAAAGTTTCCCATTTATGTTTAGTAATTACAGTCTTTATTTAATAACAATATCGCTTGGCTTACAAATACAGGATTTGAATAGATAATCAATTTATAAATTTACTGTAATTGAAATTTAAAAAGAATGAAAACAATTCTTGTAAAAATTCATTATTCACCAAAAAATAATTACTTAAAGATTAAAGTGTCCATAACATATTTCATTCATAAAAGCAACTAAAAATATTTCTAATTAATAATGTCTTAATTTTATGGCATTTTTCACTTTTAACAAGATTTCCTAAACAGGAAAAAAAAAATCATTAATTTCTGAATAAGTCGTGAAAGTTTTATCAAAGTCCGACAATTATCCGATTTTGGCAATACTTTTTCCAAAACAATCGGTACCGCCATGGATTTTCTAAAAAAAAACGGAAACCCATTTTAAATAATTTAAATGCCTTTTCTAAACTTAACTTTCGGTTTGTTTGAAAGATAATGGTCTAAAGCTAATCCGAATTAAAAGTAAAATTAATTTCCGTATATAAATGATCTTTTTAGGCATTTTAAAAACATTGGCACGTTTTTTCGCCACTTATTGATTCATCTAACCAGTATTGTATACGAAAAATGTTAACAACAAATTAAAAAATTTCTTTAAAATACAGTATTTCTCTTAGAGATGTATTTGAAAGTCTATTAGTAAATTTAAGGATTAATTAACTGGAGTTTGTAAATTAATGCTTACCTTTTACTTCAAACAATGAAAATAACGTTTTATTTACACACGGTGAAAGGACAGTGTAGAAATATTCTAATTCCACCCCTGTCCGAAAAAGCGCGCGAAAAGTAAAAAGAACAGAAAAATTAAATAAAACGTCATTCTTCAGACACACTTTATCGAAGGACGGAAAGTGAGTAAAGCAAACGTCAAAAATTCTATTACAATAAATTAAATAAAATAACATCGTCTTTTGAATTATTTTAAAATTATTTAAGAGAAATATTCGCAAGATGGGGATTTAGAAAGAAAGAAAGAAAGAAAGAAAGATGTGCTTAACGTCTGTTGACAGTGAAATTAAAAATGTTTTCAATTTCAAATCTTTTCATTTGTATCCCCTTACTTCTTAAAATAACGACCATCATTCATATTTATGATTGTTATTGCAATATTTTATTAAAGTTGTTAAGCTCAAATATTTAACGACCAGATAGGGGAATTTCTACAGATATTTTATTGTAGAACTCGCCAGGAGATTATTCAATGTTTAAATGTTAAGTTAAGAATTAACTTAACATCAGAAAATTTAAATAGGAAAACAGTGAAATTTTCACAGATCTTTCTAGTCTGTAAATAAATGCAGGAAAACAGACACCCAAAAAACAAAAAACAAAAAACAAAAAAAAACATACCGATGGATTAGAAAATAGTGCTTTGATGACACAAAAATTGGCTGAACGGGAGATATGAAATTAATATAATAATACTATTCCGATATTTAATAGTAGTCAGTCAAAGCGAGATATCAGAATTATGTCTTTTTTGTACACCCATACCAAAAAAATTTGTTAAAAGGAAAAAATAAAATAAAATATTTTTAAAAAAGTTCTCACCCGAAAATGGCATTAAACTTTACATTTTTGAATCTTCAACCGCGTCTTTCTTTAATAAAAGAAACTCTTGGCACGAACAACAACGTGATGAATTTTTTTTTTTTAATAAATGCTTAGTGTAGCTTTTTTCTGTCCAATCCCCAAAAATATTTTTGACTTTTATTGAATTATTTTTAGCAAGATGTGAGCCAAATTGTCTCTATGTTCACAATTGGTATTGCATAATTATTTTTAAAATTCTCCTTTTGGTGGATTTTAATGCGAGGGTGGGAACAAATCATTAAATATGGGACCTTGCAAAGATTCGCTAAAAAGTGAGCGTACACGATGAAGAAATGTCCCAAACTAAATAAAAACAAAGTTTTATTGTCAAAATCTTTATGTTATTAAGAGTAAAGAGCAAAGGATTTTTTGATTAATAAATTATATTTTTGATCCTTTTCAGAAATTTCAATGCTATCATAAATTCCTCAGGCTGATAAAATTCTCCTTTTAGGCGATTTTAATTCGAGGTGCGAACAAATCATTAAATATGGGACCCTACAAAAATTCGCTAAAAAGTGAGCATACATGATGAAGAAATATCCCAAACTTAAAAAAATACAAACATTTTCGTCAAAATCTTTATGTTATTATGAAGAGGAAGGAGCAAAAGATATTTTGATTATTAAATTATATTTTTAATCCTTTTTAGAACGTTCGAAATTTTGGTTAAAAATCTAATTTTTTTTTTGTGTTGTTTTTTTTTTTTTTTCGTCAGCAGGGAGGTGACAGAATAGTATAAGACATATTAGCGTCTTTATTTGCATGAAAAGACACATTGATTGGGATATTCTTACAAAAACCAAATAATTGTCAGAACCCAATGAAACGTTCATGACTTATTAATGAAATTATTTTAGAAATATCTTTTTTTTAGAAAATTCTTGTCTTACCTTTTTTTCTTTTTTCTTTTTTTCACATTAGTTATCCCCCCTACCCAATTATTTAATTTTATGAAATTTCAAGAAATTATATTTTAACTTTTTGTGTATAATAGGATGAGAAATAGGAGCAGTGTTCGAATTCCAGTCGAGTTTATTACTTTCATTTACGCGCAAATATCTTTCGGAAATGAATCCATCTCTTATTGGGTTCTATAGCATTGGTTGGCAATCAATCTACCGCAGAAAGTAATGGCAACATATTCAGTCACGGATCGAAAGAGACATGATCGCTAGAGCATGTATCCCGTATATCAATGGCTGATATCAATGTTCACCGAAAAAAATGTTACCAAGCTAAATATGGTATGCTCGGCCCGGAGGCTAGGATCAAAGTGTAGTACGCTGCCTTTGTGAGCTTCCGAGTCGGCGTCTGTCGAACTCTCTGCTTTGGCAGAGAGGAACCCGGATGAAGCTTTGCCGAAGGGCAAGGTTTCGTCCGGGGAGGTAGACAGGGCCTGAATCCGTCTAGGCGGGTTTTCAAAAAGGCTAAATTTTCGGCCGAGCCTACGGGCTCGGGGATACCCACATTAAACCGGCCTTGTGCCACATTCTATCCTCGTGGGTAGATCGATAAATACTAAGCTAAATATGGTATTTTTTTTTTAGAAATGTTACGGTCTCCTCTTTTGAAAATTGAAAAATCTTCATTTGGATCACCCGGGGAAATTTAGTTATGGGGGATAATTTGCAAACCAAATCTGAAATAATGAACGTAACACGTAGCCATATATCAGATGGCATAGATCAGTAGCCATTTCTATAGCGGTGAAACAGTAAATAACAATAAACTACCAGCTTTATATGCCTCCTAGTGAATGAAATACTAACCAAACACTCACAATTTGGGCTGTCAAATTGAATTTAACAAATAAAATGATCTGCAAGGAGAGATGGAAAGAGAGAGGTGACAGTCAGACAAATATTTTAGAATATTTCCGATCAGCCCGTATGTTGCTCTCAGACCGTGCTCTCACTGTATGGATCTTTCAAGATGGTCACGTAATATCTGTATATTTTGAAGATCAAACAACAAAGTAAGGAAGTTTTATATCTCAGGAACCACCAATGCTTAGAATATGAAAATTTGACTGGTTATAAGTGATGTTAATACAAATTGGGAACATAATTTTATCTTCACTTTGACCTCTTCCTTTTTAGCAGTTTGGTCAGTAAAAAATAGGACCTCTTCGAAAAAGACTTGACGGTCTTGTATGCTACAAGCAAGGCATGACTAGAGAATGAAGAAAACAAAAAACATAGAAATAACTCATTACATCAAGCAACCGACTACGCAACTTGAGGCCTGAAATCCCTGTTTTACTAAACAAACTGATGACACACCCAGACAATGGAGGTGCATTATTAAAAAGGTTTGTATATATTTTCACTGTTTTATATATATATATATATATATATATATATATATATATATATATTTATTTAAAATTTATTTATTTAAAAAATATGATTCCAACACGCTACATAAGAGTTCTCATGTTTCAAAACAAGAGTCGAAAACTTCAATATAATTATTTGAATTAAATTGAATTAAAGTACTAAGCTCTTTTCCATCTTCAAGCGAAATTCTTTTTTTTTTTTTGAATAACTTATTTCTGAAATTTACGCGTTTCATAAGCATATTCATTATTGAAATCAAAATTTCTATGGTAACGGCTAGAGCAATTGTTTAAAGAAAAGGGGCGTAAGGTGTTAATAATTTGTATCAATATATATATATATATATATATATATATATATATATATATATATATATATATATATATATATATATGTGTGTGTGTGTGTGTAACTTACGTGCTAATACCCTTGGGAAAAAGTATGAATCTTCTTCTCTCGCCTACAATGGGTAAATAGCAGGACAGACCGGGTTCTATAGCCTTGGATGGTAACTAGTCTATCGCAGAAAGAAATGGCATCCTACTGTGGGGAAAACAATCTGCCTCGTCAGTCATGTAGCAAAAGACACATTATCGCGTAAGCGTGTATCACGCATGGCTTACTACATCTCTGAGATGAGGTATTAAGATTAATTACATTATTTCCATTATTCGGACTGTTATCCTTATCTTCATTGCCATATTCACAACGTTTCGGCCGTTGTACGCCCCGACCTTCTTCAGGTGATTGGAATTTCAAAGCGAACACTTTATTAACTAGAACAATTTACCCCGGTACATGAAATAAAGGGTTCGATTCGAAATAATTTTTTGTCTGCCAAAAATGTGATCGTTGGTATAAAAAACAGAAGATTGTAGAATTTGAAATCTTTAATTCAAACACTATCGCAAAAATACTAGGCCCAGTAAATAGGAATCCATCAAAAAAGGTTATAAGATATCACAAACGAGTATTGAAATGTTTCCAACTCCACCACCAAAAATAGAACAATGTAAATGACCTGATATAATTCGTCCTCTTCTTGTAGAACCAGACTAATGTTGCAATCGATGCCCCTACAATCACTGCATGCTGCTACGTAAGTTAGACCCTGTTTCCGACAAGAGATGATGTTTGTGCTGCAAGGACTCTTGGTCATATTATTGAACTTACAATAGTTCCTCGGAAGCAGGATCTAGATCGGTAAGAACTTGTGCTGAAATACAGTCTCTTATTTACCAACCCCAGCTGCGAGTATCAAGTTGACAATGACCTAAAATCTTCCAAATCATAACTTGAACACAAAGACTGTGGAACACAGTTGACCGTTCAGTTGGAGGTAGTTTTTCAGGTTGTAACTTCTTTGTCGAATCACATATACTTGATGTACATGAGAGTGTTCAATTTATCATCTGGTTTTCCTCCATACATCTTAGCAAAAAATCTACGACTCCCCAAATGCAGCATGGGCAGTAGAAGCAGTTGTGTCAACTAAAGGAGCTCAACAAGATTGAATCTCCTTTGATTTATGAATAAGCCTGATTATCTCACATTTCCCATGTCCCAAATACAGCTGACGTTGAGTGATATCCACCCCACCCCCCGCCACCTCATGACTGGCAAATTTTGCAGGATGTACGAATGTATCACTTGGTATAGCACTTAACTGACTAAATGTTTATATTAGATAAAAGCAGAACTCCTTGAAGAATTTAAATCATCAATTTCTTTACGTAAAACTGGACCCCTCCTCCAGTAACCGAATATTTACTCTGAATCGTAAAAAAAAAAAAAAAAAAAAATATGGAATAATGCTAAGAAATTATTTATTTAGAAAAGCTTTTAATTGCTTTTATGAATGGATACTATTGTCTTAAGAAAAAATATTCGATGAATAATGAATTTTACAAAGAATTATTTTCTTTTTTTTAATTTTAATTATAATAATTTGTAAAGTTCTAAATCTTTTAAAATTCTGTCTTAATTTGTTCTGGTTATGTGTTATTATTAAGCAAAAACTATATTTACTAATCATAAATGGAAAAGCTTGTTCAATTTAAGGAGCCAAAGTACCTAAAATTAAAAAAAAATATAGATTACAGGGAATATTTTCTAATTTTTTAAGATTACTGGGTAGTTAAAGATTATATAAAAAGAGCACTCACGTTATATTCCCTAAGTAATTTTTACAGATATATCCATAGAAAAAAAAACTTTCATCTATAAGTCGTCAGCTTGTAAACACCTTAAAATGAACACTTATCTCCGTGTTTAAAAATGCATTTCTGAGATATTTTAAACTTTAAGTAATATTTGTTTCAAATCAGAATAATTATATTTTAAATCAGCTAATAATTTTCAAATAAAGTTTCAGAAAAGTATATTTTACTTTTGAAAGATTTTTTTTTAATAAGGAGAATTATATCGTGATGGCGGATGGCTAAAAGTGGCGGTAAAATTAACGATTTTAGCAATTTCAAAACAAAAACTCCTTCCAGTTAATTTAAATTAGTTTTGAAATACAGAAAAGTATGTTGCTTATTGGAATTATTAAATTTAATCTATTAGCTTCAAATCAAAACTAAAATAAGAGCTTCAAGAATGATTTTTCATTTTTAAAAATAATTTAAAAACTTAGGCATCGCGTTTCTGTGAAGGGTTAAAGTGAGTGAGTGGTGGACGCTTCTGGTAAAGGATTTGTTTACAATTTATTCATTCTTTATTTCAATTCCACCTTCTTTGAGAGCCTTATTGTTGCAGCCTTGTGTCTGACCAGGTCTAGTAAATGTCTATATACTGACTGACTGATTAATATATAGCCATGAATAAATCTACGTAAAAGGTGTTTCGGTGATATATGAAATTAATGGCATCGAATTATTTTCTTAACTTTTTTCCTTCTCTATCCGAGATGTACGTTGTGGAAACCAGGCGGGTCTTTACTAAATTCATTTTCTTTTTATTACCTTATTGACCTTCATGTTCACCATTTGTGCATTTTTTTATTATTTTTCATACTTCGCCTCTGTTGGGATTATCACCTTCAAGGTCATAAAAGAAAGCCAGTTCTCAGCGCTCTATTTCCAACCCCACCGCAGCCTGACTCCACTCCCAGATCATCTGATCCTGGTTGGGACTTAGAGACGAACGGTTGTCGTTGCTGGCGCCATTTTGAAATATGTCCTGTGTTTATTAGTCACCCATTTCCGGTGTCTCACTGTTTTCCCGCGTCTGACGCACAGCGAAGCGGTCACTTTGATGTGTAAATGGACGCCGAGAGACAAGCAGACGGCCAACCGGCTTAGCTAATATTAATTAGCAGATGAACCATCAAAAATGACAGTTCAAACAAAGGAACTTATTTATTTATTTTTGGTAAAATAAAAAAAAGATATATTTTCTCCCCATAATAATTAATAAGTACAATTTCGAAATAATCTTTTAATGATATAATTGCTGACACGCATTTATTGAGTTGTCAGAATAAAACTTGATTGAAAGAATTAAAAAATCTCGAGAATTATTATTTGAAACTCTGAGGTGAGGTGAATCAATATTATTTCACCATTTGCTCAAATTTTGTCTGTTGCTTTTTTTTTTTTTTAAAGATTTCGATCGAAAAATACTTCAGCCTGTTGCATTGTATGAGGCAGTATTTTTTCATTCGCCTCTGTTAAAGCGTATGATGGTCATAAATGGATATTGGCCGATGAATTCATGACAATATCCCAGCGGACAAAACCCTAACGGACAAAAACCGAGCATCTTATCCTTAAAACCCAGTTTTACAGATAAAAGTCACATATAAAAGAGAAAATATTTAACATTAGAAATTCAAGGAAATTTTAATTCAAATTTTAATGTCAAACTGAGACATTAATAATAATATTCGATATATCCACTTAAGAAATATGTATTTCTGTCGGGTACTTCACGAGTTTAGGGGTCCAATCTGTTTGCAATATATATTCATTAAGTAAATCGATCCAACCTCTAAAACATTTTCTAACAATTCTACGGTAATATATCCATTATAGCTCATAGTGAGAGAGTCCCAGCATACCATAATACCCGGCTTTCTGCGAAGAAAGCCTTTAGAATCTTGTCTTTCAAAGTTTGCGCTAATATGTAAACAAAGCATGAAGATCGTACGTATACGGAAATAGAATATGTCGAATTAATGGCTGAAATAAAATCTTTATTTGCGAAATAACCTTTTTGTGTACAGTGTAACCCGGATATAAGAGAGTTGTCGGGACCGGAGAAGAAGTCTCTTATATCCGGGTTTGGTCTATTTTATATACATTAACACAAGCTCTAATTTGGGACCAGAGAAAATCTCTCTTATATCCGGGTTTCTCTTATATCCAAGTTACACTGTATATAAGTGTATATATTGCATATAATTATTGTCTCAATTTGACATTAAAATTTGAACTAAAAGTTCCTTGAATTTTCAGTACTAAATTTGTTTCTTTTTATATGAGACTTCTCTAAGGAATCCTGCTTTTAACTAATTAAACTTTATCATCTTAAAAGGGGCCTTTTTCCATCATGCTATGCTGTTTTTGTTTTTTTTCAGCGAATAAGTGGAAGTACAGTGTAACCCGGATATACGAGACCCGGATATAAGAGAAACCCGGATATAAGAGACTTCTTCTCCGGTCCCGCCAACTCTCTTATATCCGGGTTACACTATACCTACTTTTATTTATGAGATTGGGATTTTGTTCACTTTTTGAATACAAGGCTGTGATTATAATGAAGTGGCTGACATTTTAATTTCTCGAAATTTCATAGAATTAACTAAATGAAGGTAACGGACGTAAAAAAAATATTTTTTTACCAAGATTTTCAATAAAAAAAAAATCACACACAACATTTTTAACCAAAATTTTGAATATGCTAGAAAAAGGATTAAAATATTTAATAAAATAATTAAAAAATACTTGATCTTTCCTCTTAATAATAGCATAAACATTTTGACGATAAAACTGTTTTTATTAAGTTTGTAGCCTTATGCTATGCTGTTTCAACGAAAAAATGGAAGTACCTACTTTTATTTATGAGATTGGGATTTTGTTTCACTTTTTGGGTACGAGGCTGTGATTTTTTTCACTGGTTACAACTGTTTCCCTGGCTGATTACAACTGATTTCTCTTCGGTAGCCTTCCAGCATGTGACCTAAACATCTGATGGCGATTTGGAATAACAAAAGATGCTTCAAAAAGTTCAAGAAAGTACAGGGTGACCCCCCCAAAAAACGGGAACTGTTTAACAATCCAATAAAACCAAGAGTGATGGAAGAAAAATACTTTATTCATGGTAATTGAAACTTTAAAACATGCCATTTCAGAAACAATGATGGAATTTTCATTTTTTCAAAATTATGTCCTGTACATGGCGTCATCCTGTACGAATGTATTCTTGAGATCTGCTGTTGAGATTCCTCATTGACTGCTGCTACATCTCAGCTGGGATACTGTGAATTTCATCTTGAATTCTAAATGGCGAAATGTTAACTTGCTCAAGGTCACTGTCTTGCAGTGTTGCCATTTGCTCATGTTTGGCAATACGCACTTAAAAAATTCCCGTTTTTTTTTTTTTGGGGGGGGGGGTTCACCCTGTATAAAGAAACTGGAAAATTCCGTCAGAAACAAAGAAAGTGCTGTACTATTAATCAATCAATTCTATATGGCCGTAAATGCTGGGTAATTTTTCACTGACGAAAAGGAAGCTTGAGGCAACAGAGACGTGCTTCTACAAAAGAATGTTGAAAATACCATAGACGAAGCATTTGAGCAACGAAGCAGTTTTTAAAGAAAATGGAAACAAAAAGCACACATATCTAGTATCAGAAAGAGATAGTTGAAATTTCTGGGGCACATTCTGGGGAAAGAGGGCTTGGAAAATATGACACTCACAGAACATATTGAAGGCAAGAGGGACGGCTGATAGCAGCGATTAACCTATCTTGCTTGTGTGAATGAAGGATAGAACAGTGACTGTGAAGGCTAGTAAAGGGACAAAGACTGATTAGGTTTACAAAGGATAGAAAGTTCCAAAGATCTATGATAGCATACGCCCTGAAGGAACATGGTACATAAATGAAGCCTCCCTCTTGAAAGATCATGGTTAAGAGAACAGAATGTAAATAGAGTAGGGATCATACTTTCCCAAGGGGTACTGGTCAGGGCCGGCGCTAGGGTCTGGCCCCTAACTCGAAACTTTGATAGGGGGCTCTTCTCTCTACTACATGTCGATTTTAATATTTCCCAAACTGGAGGGCATAAAATCTCGACAGAAAGTTGGGGAGGGGGCTGTGTTTTTTTTTCAAATACCAAAATTCAGGGAATTATCCAATTTAAATGAAAATGTCAGTACATATTCATTATTTACTTTTATAATGAATAGTTTTTTATTTTTTTTAAAATCTGAGAAAATGTTTATAATAACCACCAATATTTTCATGATTAAATTTTACTCGAAAAAAAAATTTTTAAGTCGTAATTTTTTACAATTTCATAAAGATTAATCGTCGACGCATCTCCGCTAAAAAATTTTTTTTTACAAAGATTCCAACACAACACAAACGGGATTGTCTTAAAAATTTGTTTTTAAAAACAGTATTTCAGTTTTCGGGAAAATTTTTCATGTTTTGAAATTTTTAAACATTTTTATTTTTTAAGCGATCATTTTCTCGGTTTTATGTTTCTAGAAATGTAAAAAATAGGAACTAAAAATTTTATTTGAATTACTAGTCGGAAACTTCTGGTTAGTATAACTAGTAGTTAAAAAACAAGAATTAGAGATTAGGGGATGATCTCAGAATAAAAAAATGATTCTACCGAGATATATTAGACTCTTAATTGATTTAAAAGAACTGTTCAGAAAGAAAATTACAATTTAAACAAAAAATAAGCGCTACTGAATTTAGCATTTCTAACCCCCACTCCATAGTAGGCCTGGGGCCCCACGCGGTTGAGAGGTTCAGTGGAGTAAGTACCGGCCCTGTTGATTATTATAGTTGATGACTGACAATATAACTTAAGTACAAAAAGTACAAAAAGCACCCCCCCAAACCCTGCTGAAACTAGTCCTTTTGAAGCTTTAAACTAGTCGGGGTTCCTGCGTAGTAAGGCACCTCACCAGCCATACACAAATGCAGATTATTAGTTTATGACTGACAATGTAACATCAATTTAAAAATAATTCAAACATGGCGGATGGCCATAAAACAGTGCTTAAAAAAATGGCAGAGGTCACAACAGGACCCCCCCCACCACCACCACCACCACCGGTCAGGAGTTTTGGGGGGACGACCCGCCGACCCTGGTATTGGTGCAAATATGATATAAACACTCTTAGTTTGAATTTGAAATAGGTTAGCCGATTTTGTGATGTAGCCTGTTAAGCATCATTTTGCTCTTTCGCAGAAAGTGAGGAACACAAACGGGAGGTAAGAGAAAAATAGCAATGGAATTATTTCATGCTTTTATCATTTAGAAGGGATTAACTTGCAAATCTATAAAGAAAGACAAAGACAGAAACAGAATGGGGGAAGAGAGAGAGAGAAAAATGAAAGAATAAAAGAAAAAACAATTTGCATATCAAAAACTGCAGGAAGCTTGCTTGTCATCTGCTTCCGGTAAATTTCATTTCGCACTTCCGTTTGGACTGATTGTCACGACAAACAGCGATGATTATTGTTGCTATGGAAACTGTCAAGCTTATTCTTTTCACAAATCTTTCTTTCTTTTCCCTTCACAATTTTTCTTTCTTTCTTTCTTTCTTTCTTTCTTTCTTTCTTTCTTTCTTTCTTTCTTTCTTTCTTATTTCCTTTTTATTATTTCTTTCTTTCTTTGATCTTTCTTATTGCCCTTTCCTTTTACTTACTAATTAGTCTTGCCTTTCTTTCTTTCTTTCTTTCTTTCTTTCTTTCTTTCTTTCTTTCTTTCTTTCTTTATTTATTTATTTATTTATTTTTTTTTTACCCACCGCTTTCATTTCTTTCTTTTTTATAGAAATAACTTTTGTACAGTGAAAAAAGTAAAAGTAAATTTACGAAATCTAACAACCACTCCATTTAGAAGTCATATTTCCCACAAAGCAATGCACATGCGCATTTCGCAGTATCTCTGTTCCTGTAAATGATAACTTACGCTAGTGGTTCCCAAACGGTGCGGCGGAAGAAAAATAGCCGGTGAGGCAGAATGATTGAAAGACAAAGATTTAGAAACAGTTTCAAAAAATTCATATGCCAAAAAGAAATATGATTTAAAAATTTAAAATATTATTATGGATTATTTGTAATTGCATGCATGAGTCCCAGTATAAATAGTTATAAATAATTATTTTATCATTGTTATATTTTTGCATTATATCAAGTATTTGAAATATAGTAACTAGGGTCTGCAAATTGGAGGAGAGAGTTATCAATAATAATGTTCTGACTTCATTTGGCACCATTTTTAAAAACAATGTTACGGCAAATCTTTCAAAAAACTTCTCGAAATATTCCATCATTTTCTTGAACCCCTGATAACTGCTTAAAACAACAAATCATTCAGTCCGGCACAGGAGTTAACTATTGTCAATGAGGGTTAGTGATGCGTGGTTATCGCTCTTTTGATGGAAGCGGGACTATGTTTCTCCTCATTTTAGATGGGAGAAATTGCTCAACCCCGGGAGTTCCTACCCTGCGTCAGCACCTTCCGCGTTACACTAAAGAGGTTGGGTCGGTGTAATATTGATGCCAACTTAACAGCCGCTGGGTGAAAATTATAAGTGTCAAGTGTCTGTTCCCTGGGAACAGCTGCACCCACTCCTCAGTGCACTAGAGAGGTGGGTCGGTTGTCATACCGATACCAGCGCAATCGACGGTTGCGGGAGTTGGGAATCCTTGTCCTTGGCCCGGGTGTACGCGCTCGGGTTCCACACATTAAACACAACCTTGTGTCACACCTCGTCTCAGTGAGGAGACCGTGGTAAATAATATTCCGCAGCCCAGATATGCGGTATTATGTTATTTGTTGGATTGAATGGCGATGAATGAGTTCTTGTGGTGAATGAGTAAATTGTTGTGGATGAATGGGTTTTGAATCAGATGAGTTAGGTGTAGGATAGTCAGTGACGGCTACCGCTTAAGTCATCCACATCTTCAGCCAACAGTAACGATATATGATAAATTGTCCTTTCAGGACAACGCTCTTCACAGATTACAAAATTGTCCTTTTCAGGACAACGCTCTTCACAAATTTCATAATTGTCCTTTTCAGGACAACGCTCTTCACAGATTTCAAAATTGTCCTTTTCAGGACAACGCTCTTCACAGATTACAAAATTGTACTTTTCAGGACAACGCTCTTCACAGATTACAAAATTTTCTTTTTCAGTACAACGCTCTTCACAGATTACAAAATTGTCCTTTTCAGGACAACGCTCTTCACAGATTACAAAATTGTACTTTTCAGGACAACGCACTTCACAGATTACAAAATTGTCCTTTTCAGGACAACGCTCTTCACAGATTTCAAAATTGTCCTTTTCAGGACAACGCTCTTCACAGATTACAAAATTGTCCTTTTCAGGACAACGCACTTCAGTATCATCAAAACTGTCCTTTTCAGGACAACGCCCCTTTCAGTACAACACTTAAACAATTAAACAACACGTACCTGCGATAATACTAAACAAAAAATTTTCTTCGGGCGATACCATTCGTAACACGTATGGGTCTTCCATTGCGGATCATTTTATAAAGAATCCAACTTGTGCGATGGATTTCAGTGTCAACTGGTTTTCCGTCTTGGCCAGTTCGCACTCACTTTTCCATCTTAAGGTGTTGGAGTCGCTTTACATCAGGTCCAGGCAGCCTTCTCTTTGCAAACAAAGAGATTGTTTGCTTGGACTTGCTGTTCTGCGCTTCTAGCAGCTTGGTTGGTATAATTTTATTTTTATTTTTATTTTTTTTTTTTTTTTTCCTTCCTTCCCTGTCCATTCATTCATGTCACCCATGACAGACTTTTTTCTTTTCCTCATAATCTAAATTCCCCGTTAACAGTTCTGACGAGAGGGGACGAAACCGGTCGACTGGTGTGTGTTTTATTTTAAACTTATCATGGCCTGTAATACAACATTTCTAGTTTTTAATGCCTTAATATATATATATATATATATATATATATATATATATATATATATATATATATTACTCAAGTCTTTTTGTTTCTTCTCGTCTTCTGTCATTCAATATTTGTTTGGGGCGAAATATACCACCCACACCAGGCTTAGTACAGCTTATCGCCGGAAGTGTTTGGTTTTCTTCATTATCCATGAATTGCTATGCATTTCTGGGAAAGAAAGTTCCTGTTTGCCTTCTCCATGGTTTGGAATGAAGAATAGGCCTTCTCCAAGACCGACTGACCTCTAAGCTTACAGGATTATTGAACACATAACTAGCTGGGAAAAGAGGAAACGGATTCCTAAGGGACTCTTTACCAAAATGAACGCATACGGAATTGGAACTCAGCTTTCCGAGTTCACTTTCCGTGATGATATCAGATCTGCTATCCTTACGTCAATATGAAGAATAGACATCCCAAATTCGATTCAATGCAAATCACACAAATTATAAGCAGACACCATTGACATATGTTGTAATTTAGTATTCTGATTTTCAAACTAATTATTTTAAAAACAAGAAATAAATTAAAATTTAGTTGTGGTTTAATTAAAATTTTATTTAAGTTAATCAAATCATGGAAAACTATCTGAAAACTAATTAAAAACAGTTACATTAAAAAAAATATATTTTCGTTTTCAAGCCTTATGACCGAACTTAATTTTTCTCAAAAATGTCGAATTTCCAAAGGTAAGTAATGTCTGTTTTAATTGAAAGAAGAAATTAATCACGAAAAATAGATGTTTTATTTTTTATTTTTCATTGACTTTTCCTCTTTATTATTATTTTTTTTAAATAGTTAAACTTTTGGTAGTGATATCCTTTCTTTGATTATATTAGATATAATCCTGATTAAATTATAGCCATTAGAATTTGTCACTTATTAACCTGGGATTTATTTATTTCCTTTTTCAATAGGAATGCTGATTTCTCACCAGACAAACGGTGTTAGCTAAGAATTTTACCAAATGAATTGAATTCATTTTTTATGCTTACCTCAAAAGATCAGCTTTTAACGTATTTTTAAAAATTCCTTTTCTGAAAAAAATTAAAATTGCTCCCTACAATAGATCGATTATTAAAATAAAGTTTCATAAATAAAATGAATTGCTAGTAACGCAGAAAGTAGTTCAACCACAGCATCTAGTCGGGATACAGGGATTGCAAAACCCGTTCGAATAAGACACACACAAATCCATGACTGGATTAACTATTAAGCGAAATAAGCAAGTGCTTGGAGCATCATGGGAAGGCGGCACCACAGAAATTGTAATGATATGATATTATTGTACACATCTAAAGAAATAAGTTGGACATGATTAGCATTTGAATCAACAGGGCGCCATTATGAAGAGGGAGTGACAACTGACCCGCAGTGAATCTTTATTGACATTCTGATTGATTAATAAGGGAATGAGCTAAGGGAGATAATGAGGACTGTATTTACTCAATACAACACATCTCCTCTCTTGAATAATGCGACTTTTCTTTCCTTTTTCTTATTTGCTAACCGGTTAATTTCTGTGACGGCAAGGTCTTCATTGGCCCAAAGAAAATTTTACAGAAGCACGCGAATTCCTTTCCTTCTTTTTCCTCGGTTCTCTGAATTTGAAGGGGGTGGGGGAAGAGAGTTATTATTATTTCGCAATCACTACACAGGTATTTAATACCAGTAGAATTACGGTGTTATATAGAAAAAAATCTTCCGACTTATAAAAGCAAAGATATTTTGCCTACTTTTTGAATTAAGCATTATCATGTGCATGCATCAGATAAAATCGCTGTAAAAGTCCGTGCACGATTTCCATTGTTAATATTAAATGACAGCAAAAAGAGATTTACGTTTGTTTTGGTGCAGATTTCTGGTGTGTTCAAGATTGAAACCCTTCATCGTTCCGTTGCGTGACTTAGTTGACGTTTTGTCCAATAATGAATCCCTTAAAGATGGAGGATAAAAAAATAATAAAAAAATGATACTCTCTCTATATTATGCTCTATGAATTTCGGAAAGAAGAAAGCGTCGGAATTGCGACCAAAGAAACATTCAGAAGGTTTATTTTGATTGTGCTCCAGCAGTTCGGACACTCAAAAAAATGGTTTGACAGATTTCGCCCGGCTGATTTTAACTAAAACGATCAACCACACTCCCGGCGCCCGTCCATGAAGACGCCCCGCTTGCCACGGTGGAGAATAATCAGAAGATTTCGATGGAAGAGATTACTAAGAGTTTGAAAATCGATTATCTCAACTGCCTTTTGCCATTTGAAGAGACTTATGCTCTATAAAAAGGGCCGATTTTGGCAAATCGAAAAGCTATCATCTTCCTCTGCGACAACGCAAAACCGCCTGTTGCAAAAGAAACCCTTGCAGAAGTTTAAAGAGTTGAAATGGGACACTCACCCTCAAGCACTCACCGTATTTTCAAGAATTGGTTCATTCGGATTTTCACTTGTTTCTGTTTCTGCATAATGATTTAAATGACAAAAAAAGTTGACTTTGTGATAGTCGAAAGCTACCTCACAAACTCCTTCCACAACAAAACACACGAAATTTCTACGAAAACGGTATTTCTACAAGCTTGGAGTACGATGGGAGACAGTTGTTAAAACCAATGGAAACCGTGTACTTGACTAATAACTACTTTTTGTGAGGATCTAAAATTTTGTTTTTAATTTTCTAATCGGACACAAACTTTTGCAGTGTTCTAATATACACAGGAGTAAACATATCTGTCTAAAGCGTAAATTAAGGAAGGAAGAATTCATTAAATTCAACGGATACGGTCTGTCTGTTTAATTTAATTTTTTTCTGACTTTTAAAAATGTTGTCATACATCCTATTCAAAATGGCGGATAAACTGCCCAAATTTTGTTTTTCTTTTCTGTTTTGTTTGTCTCAGACATTATCAAAAAGTAAATTTTGTCCGTATCACAGACAAGATTTTGCTGGTTACGTACTGTCATTTTTAGAACAGTACATTTCAAATTGAGAAGGCACGGTGGAGTAAAGGATAGCGGCTCGAATTGAGGAATCGGAGAGCCGAGTTCGAATTCAAGTCGAATCCATTACATTCACTTACGTGCTAATACCCTTGAGAAAAGTATGAGTCCTCTTCTTCTTCCCCCAGCTATGAGTAAATAGCAGGACAGACCGTGTTCTATAGCCTTGGATGGCAACTGGTCTACCGCAAAAAGAAATGGTAACCTACTGCGGGGGAAAAATCTGCCTCGTCAGTCATGTATCGAAAGATACATGATCGCCTAAGCGTGTATCATGCATGGCACATAACTGACTGACTGATTGACATCATGTGACGTCATGTGCGAAACGGTTTCACAGGGCTTGACAGCACTGCAAAAGAATATATTGAATATTTCACAATAAATAGATTTTTTTGTTCTGCGGGGAGGGAATGAGAGAAGAAAGAACATTATTTTTCTTATACAGGGTGCGAGGGATAAATTGTCGTCCAAATTACGCAAAAGTGAAAATTAGATGTCAGTACTTTTTTTTTTTCACTTTTGCGTAATTTATTTTCCAAAGTTATACAAAAATATCTTGAAATACGAAAGAGTAGATTTATTCAATAAAATCGCCATTGGCTTCAACCACGGCCTCCAAACAACTTCGGAATCTCCTGCAACTCTTTTGGGTTGTCTCGTTGTTTAAGTTGGTGAATGCTGCCATAATCCTTGCCTTCAGTACATCTTTAGTGTTACAAGGAATGTTGTTGGTCTTTCGCTCAACTGCGTCCCACACATAATAATCAAGGGGGTTGCAGTCTGAAGAGTTAGGTGTCCAGATATAAGGGGTGATGTGGTCGTAGAAATTGTCTGACAGCCATGAATTGTTTCTCCTGCTTGTGTGGCATGGTGCAGAGTCCTGTTGCCAAATTCGTGAGTTCTTTTCTTATCAGAACGATCAGAGTCAGTTTTCCGCGCTGCCGTACCTTCGTAATCACCATATCAGATTCGTCAAACTCTTTCCGAATCCTCTGCACTGTCCTTAGATTGACACTCAAACACTTTGAAATGTTCGTATTGGAGTTTCCGGCACGAATGCCAAGCAGTACAGCATACCGTTTCGAAATTTCTGTCGGAATGAATTGCGTCATAGTGTTCTTTTTCTCGCAGACGGTGAGCTAAAAATACTGTGCAGTCGACAAAATAAAATTAAAAAAAAAACGCATACGCGAAATTAAAAATATAAAATGGCGACAATTTACCCATCGCACTCTGTTTATATGTCTGCATGTATGTATGTATGAAACATTTATATCAACCTATTAAGAGATCTGTTCCACGTTTAGCAATTTTTCAAAATGCGTCTTTGTTTATTATAAACTCTTCTGAGCTCTATTGTTCATTTCGTGTTTTTCAAAAAGAATGCGTTCGCCTGCCAACAGTTCGCAATAATTTCATTCTTTTACTGATTAAATTATTGAAACTTAACTCAAACATGATAAAATTTTAAATAAATTCACGGATAAAGTGACGGCCATTGTAATAATATAAACACCTACTTTAGAACGTATCTATAAAAGTGCAGCAAAGTTTCGATTTGCAAACAGACTATTGTAGACTCTCACAGGCACCTTTTCTTGGACGCAAAGTGATTCGGTTTGAGCAGCTTTTGACTCAAATGTTAAAATTACCGGTACTAAGAAGAAAGTTTTTCTCGTCATTTCGACGCCTTGGACATTTAAATCTTTTAACTTGGGTCGAAATCGTTCAATGAATTGAGTTACCTACCTTTCATATTAGAATTAAGTTGGTCAGTATCCATTTAAGCTCTTCACTTTAGAGTTAAAATCGATTGGGATCAGTTTATTGATGCTAATAAGTTCGTTTTGGTCAAAGGGACTGTACTTGTCATCTTATAGTATCAGCGACTTATATCTAAGGTAGACAGATGCCGTCATGTTCTTGCTTTGATCAAGCTTAACGAGCATATAAGGAACTCTATGTAAAATTTCGGATCAATTCCTTTCATCAGAAATGAAATGCAAAATGGTTGATAAGTGTCTTAGCAAAAAAAGTATTGGCTGTATACCATTTTAAAAGAAGAGTTTTTAGAGAAAAGATTTAAAATTTTGATTTCTTACTGACATTTTTTTTTTTTTTTGATTTTTTTAATCGGTATCATTCCATGCAAGGCAGTAAAGCCACTAAGAGGCAAGGGGTTACAGGGTGTGGAAGAATTAGGAACAGAAACATTAATGATGAGTAGAAAGAGAAAAGAGTAACCAGGAGGATAACGATTGACATTGCATTTAAATTTTTGCAGATTATATTTGGCTGAAAACAATGGAACCGAAAGGGAGTTCGACAAGTGCGAGAAAAGAAACTGTTAACGTAGAAATTACGGCTACATTTAGCTTTGCTCAACTCAACTTGATGAGACCGCACCGCCAGTCTAGTACCGCGGTTAAATTAAAAAAGTCTAGGGGCCATAGCGAAGAGCTCATCCAAGCAATTACCATAAAAGTATTTATAAAATAAATAAATAAATAAATAAATAAAATAAAATAAAAAAACACAGAGGCAACATTACAGAAAAGATTCAAAATCCTGCATACATTAGTCGATTCAGTAAATTAGCGTAGCACAACGGGTTCAAGACCAGAAGAGTGTGAGGGGGATGCTGCGAATGATTCTCGGTTCGATGCTTATTTTAGGCATTCAAGAAGAATTGACGTTGTTCATTATATTAAGAAGCACTGTGTTCTGATGAGCCATGTTGGTAAAGCAGCTGTCGCGTGAATAATATGAGTTCGAGTTTCGACGGAAACTTATCATTGTCAATCCACAAGGGAAGCGAAAAGTGGGTCGACCAAACCAAAACAGACTTGGCATAGAAGTGTTGACACAGAGGTGAAGGCAGCCGGCACGACATGGGCCGAGCTGATGAGGATCACCTGGGACCGCGTCCGTTGGTGAGGTGTTTTTGCACCTGAATGTTCCCCAAGAGGAATTATATATATATATATATATATATATATATATATATATATATATATATATATATATATATATATATATACGCATTGCTGACTAACGACTGTAAATGATAAAAAGCTACTGAAATTAAGATAGGAAATAAATACCAGTCAGAATAATAAATAAAAGCTATCAATGGTGTAAGCTTAGTATTTAAAAATAACATTACAAAAATAAAAATATTCGACAATCTTTAACCTTCATACACACACAAAACCCCGTGTCACAAGAACGTTTTTTGTTTTGTTTTTTCGGTGACACCGATATTATTTTAACTACCTTCACTCCTTGACACTGTGTATTGTTTTAAAAAGCGATGATTAGAATTTTAATGAAAACTTAACATATGATGAATGGTAATTTATATATTCTTGCAATGTTATTGGTTCTGACCTAGCATCTCGGAATCATATTCCTATCACCGTAATCTAACTTCACTGTATTTTTCTATAAATATTTTCATGGTAATTGTTCTGATGAGCTTTCTTCTTTGGTTCCTAGATATTGTGAATTTTAGCGCTGTACTAGATTGGTGGCAAGGTCTCATCTTTTTACAATTGAAATGGTTAGATGTAACCGTAAGTTCTATGCTAATAGGTTCTTCTCTCGCACTTCTCGCTCGTGTAACTCTCTTCCGAGTTGCTGCTTTCCAGTCAACTTTGATTTTTAAAAATTGAATGCAATGTCAATCGTTATCTTCTGTCTTCTTAATTCCTGTTCTTTTTTTGTTCTCTCTCATTAATAATGTGCCAGGTCAGGACCAACAATATTGCTGTTTCTTCTTTGAATTTTATCAAGAATCTTTAAATATATAGCAGGGGTACCAGACCATAGGTGACAGCAATATTCAAAGCATGGATGAATGGTAGACTTATTGATATGTAAGATAGATTCTGGAGAGAAAAAATTGTCTAACACGACACAGGGAACCAACTTTCTTAGCAGGGGACCTGACAATTGATTCAATATATATATATATATATAAACAAAAATGATCTCATCAGCTTCTACTCAAACCACCCTTCAAAAATTAAATCTGGAATTATTATAGGTTTCTATCTAAGAGCATTAAGAATCTGTAGTCCTCAATATTTATTTAAAGAAGAAACATACATAGAAAACACATTCAAAAAACCTACAATACCCATATCATTTCATCCACAATGCAAGAAGAAAGGCATACAAAATATACAAACGAAACAAAACTAATAACACAATCCGCAATAGTAAATCACATGAAAACAGATACATAATACTACCGACCAATTCTGCCACGTCCACGATCCAGAATAACCTATCCCATCTAAATAATCTTGAAATAGTCACAAACACTTCCAAAACCATTATAGATATACTAAGATCTTCAAACAATAATAGCACTAATATTTCTGAAGCAGGCATTTATAAAATAAATTGCCAAAACTGCTCCTCCCAATATATTGGAGAAACAAGTAGAAGTTTGAAAAAAAACGCATATATGAGCACAAAAAAGAGACCTCACAAAAAACAACTTAGCTAATGCAATAGTAATACATAAAATAAATACAACCATAATTTTGATTTTAAAATGCTACACTCATAAAAAAAAGAAAATCACTCACTCAGAAGGAAAAAATTTTGGAGAGTGCCGCCATAGAAAATTATCCAAATATAAATTTACGCCCAGGCTTTTTCCCTATTTCACCTTTCTTAACAAAATTAATGCTCTTACAAACAAACATGCACAACAGATTCATAAAATCGAAAGAAAATGGTTGAATACATCAACACAGATATAATGACAATATTCTCCACACGTGACAATCTCTGACGTTATTTCTCATTTAAAAAAATATGAAAATAGCGTTTCTCTACATTCCAGTTGCTAGGTACATTCTGTTTTTGTTTTTATTAGTTACGTTGTTCATTTAATTTCATTTTCGTATTTTGCTTTGATAAAGTCCATATTGGACGAAACGCGTCAGCAATTACCAGTTTTCCTATTGTCATTTTTATTCATAATATATATATATATATAATTATTTATTTAAAAATTATAACATAAATAACAGCGTTTCCCCTTACGAGGGGTGGTTAATTAATTTGAACTTTTTAAAACCTTTATTCTGCAATCTACATTCAACATCATCGTTTGATAAGACACCAGACGTGTTGAAACAAAATGGTTATTTTTGTAGTGATTTTATATCATATTTATGTTATAATTTTTAAATAAATAAGTATATTCGCTCTACTTGAGCACTCTTTTAAGAATAGTAATTGTTGGTTATTGGAATTTATTCCGCATACACGTATCATATACTTGGATATATATATATATATATATATATGAAATTAGGAGATAAGCCGGTTCCACTGCCCTGGTTTCAACCTTTCTGTATCTTCAGGCGATTTCAGTCAACTGATTTCCTAACGCTTTATTAAAAAAAAAATCTATGAACGCTATATTGTTTTAAAAATAAATAAATGAATGAATAAGCGAAGGGCGTGAGCTATGTTAAAACTTTTTAAATACTACCGTTTTCTGGTCTAATTCAACTCTGACCATTAACTTTTTATTATATATATATATATATATATATATATATATATATATATATATATATATATATATATATATTGTAAATTTCAGGAATTAGTTATTCCCCAAAAAATTTCGCTTGAAGATGGAACAGAGCTTACTACATTAATTGAATTTAATTCAAATAGTTATATTGAAGTTTTCGGCTCTTGTTTTGAAACATGAAAACTCTTATGCAGCGATGGAATCATATTTTTAAATAAATAATTATATTTATGCTCTACTTTTGTATCGAGCACTGTTTTTTTTAAATAATAACAAAAATATTAAAGAACTTTTGGATTATTTACCTAACGAGTTCTTTCCTATTTTCTATATATTTTTTTACACACACACACACACACACACACACACACACACACACACACACACACACACATTCACATATATATATGTGTGTGTGTGTGTATTATCTAATAAGAAAGAACAGTTAGATTAATAATCCATAGTTCTTTAGTATTTATGTTTATTTTTTCAAAACAGTGCTCGATACAAAAGTAGAGCTTAAAATTATAATTAATTTTTTAAAAAAAATGTGATTCCATCGTGACACAGAAATTACTATTTCGAAACTGATTTTCAAGTCCCAAAGTTTAATTTCAAAATTAAACTTAAAATTTAAACACAGTTTCATTCTCAAGCGATGTAATGAAACTGTGCTCTAAATTTTAAGTTTAATTTCAAAATTAAACTTAAAATTTAAACACAGTTTCATTCTCAAGCGATGTAATGAAACTGTGTTTAAATTTTAAAATTTCAAAATTAAACTTAAAATTTAAACACAGTTTCATTCTCAAGCGATGTAATGAAACTGTGCTCTAAATTTTAAGTTTAATTTTGAAATTAAACTTCAGAACTTCAGTTTCGAAACAGTAATTTCTGTTTCGCGATGGAAACATATTTTTAAAAACGATATATATATATATATATATATATATATATATATATATATATATATATATGAAAAGGATGAGAAAGAGACTCTCAATACTTTCCAAAACTCTTTTGTGTGTCACATATCTAAAAAGATATGCAAGAGCAGGGCTGGTTTACAAAGCCATCTGTAGTGCCCATGACCGCTCTAATTCAATGTTGAAGGGATCGCGGTCTTCTGTAAAGAAGTGGTACTTAGCATTTCCTGACTAACGTAACAGAAATTTAAAAAAAAATATGATTTGATCACCAATTTATCACGGTCCTGAATTCGAGCAATTGAATGACTTCTTTCTGTGTCCATGTGCCAGACTAAGCTTAATGAATCTGTTTATCGCACGTATTTGATGAGTATTTATTTGTTTATTTGTTAAATTCATTCAGAAATGAGAAAAGAGGAAGACATTTCAAAATCGTTCTTTGTAATCAACAAGCCTGCTTACATTCCTCAAGAATAATCGAATTCTCTTTTTGTTGTCGAACGGATGGTTGGGTTGGAGATGTGCGCAGAATCTCATTAAAGTTGTTTGATTGGAAAAGCTAACCTTACATGGCAAACCGATTATTATTATTTTGGTCTTCATTAATCGCCAAACGAACCTTGTCTCCTCCTTCCAACTTTTGGACAAAAGGTCATGGCACATTTTATAGAGAAAGGACATCGACACTTGACAATTAGATACACAGAAACAATTTGCAAAATGTAATAGCGAGACAAAAAAAAGATGAAATAAAAGAAGGCGATAAATATAGAGGAAAAGATGGCAAATAATAATAATAATAATGTTATGTCTTCATTCCATTGAATGATGTTAACACAGTCATGAAATGTAATGTCTCATGTAGTCGACATAGTCTTACAGAATTCTGTAGTAGGATATAAGGTTCGCTCCCGGCTAGCTCTCTGCGGACGATTCTCGACGTCAGTATAGATGCTATTTCGACGAGTTCAAGACATATTATAGAGAGGTGTGTTCATCTCCACAATAAATACAATATCTGCAATGGAGAATGCGCAATTTTTACGGAAAGCAAACTGCAAGAAACTGGTATGAACGCTACCCAAACCGGGTTACACACATAGGACCTGTAATGAAAAATCATGGGTCTTTACAATAGACACATATAAAACAAAGCTAATCGCCGAGGCATCGTAATCAGAGACCACAAGAACAGAATGTGCCTTCTTATTGACATGGCAGCCCTTACAGACTATAATATTTCTTTGCAGATCAAATACTAGGATCTTGAAATTGGACTCTCAAAAATAGGCATCAACAATTCCAGTTGTAGTTGGAGCCCGCCGGATCGATTGGAAAATGTTCCGATCGATTCACTAAAGGAATTCCTGGTCGCCCATGCCTTAAATAAATACCAAAAATTATTCTCACAATTAAAGCTCACACCTTACGAAGGGCTTTATCTATGTAAAATGTATGCCATCGTAGGTTTTTTTTTTGTTTTTTTTTTATAAAAATGCTCAGTGGAAAATGTCATGATGCCATTTCTGACCTTAGGTCTCCGGTTGGCACCCGGAAAGAAATGAGTACACACCAGAAATCAAAGGAAATAATAATAATAATAATAATAATAATAATAATAATATCCTGTTTAATATCATAGATTTGCTTATCAGTTGCCTGGACTTAACACGCTGACGCACTGTGTATCTCTGTTCATGAGAGGGAGTAGGGGAGGAGCATTATGAGCGGATGTTGAAGGTTTGTTTTCTTTTTCAGTCTGGAGGAAGAGGCAGTCAAGATAACATGTGAATTATATCTAAATACTTGGGAACACCCTCAATCGAGACCGTCTGAGCGAAGCAGATAGCCGACCTGAAGGTATTTCAGTTAGTTTTTATTTTAGAAAGTTGTTTTTTTATTCGTTATTTCTGTTCCTCACCTGCTGCTTTTATCAAGAACTTGTCATCATATTGCGCACATTTGTTTACTAACGGGTTGTCGTGATGAATACATTGGGCTTCGTATATATGTACCCCAGCGTTACATTGTTGGATGGCTGCTCTTTCAACAACAACAAAAACAACAACAATAATAATAATATTGCAACTCAGGACTAAAGCCTGGCAACCAGATTCTATCACTGTCACATAATCAAGAATAGAATTAACCCGAAATGCAGAATCTGCGGAAAATATGATGAAACTGTCGACCATATTATCTCAGGAGAATTTTCATTTAATTGATAGCACTTTTCTTATAGTATATTGGATGTCCCTAGTAAGACGATCTTCTGGGCAACTTGGATGTTGATGTTACCTGGGACACTGTTAGTAAAATTGTCCATTCCTTTTCTCACAAGATCCAGAGCTTCGATTACTATTGGTACAGTCTCAGACTTCATTCCCCACATTCTGTTAATCTCGATATTCAGATCCTTGTATTTGAACAATTTCTCGATAATGTTCATGGAGGTGTTTCTCTCTGCTATGTCAATAGGCGTATACTTCCTGAATTTCTTGTCTTTTATGATAATATCAGGTCTGTTGGCTTTTCTAATAATATAACGTGGAATGATAATATTGAGCCAATTTCTAGTTCTGCTGCCAGGGAAGATGTTTCACTGTGTTGTACCAGACATATTTTATTCGCCGGAAAACGTCTTGCACATTTATAAATCTAAAATTTATCCTTGTATTGAATATTGCCAGATCTGTTCTGGTGCTCCTGCTATATATCTCGAGATTCCTGACAAAATCTAAAGAAGGATCTGCAATGTTAATAATCCGGTCCTGGCATCTCGACTTCAGTCACTTTCCCCACCGCCGTAACGTGGTTCTCCTGTGTCTTTTTTTATAAATATTTTTATGATAATTATTCTGATGAGTTCTCCTCCTTGGTACTTCGACCTCGTGAATTTAAGCGTAGTACTGGCAACTAGGTTTCATCGTTTTACAGTTGAAATAGCTAGATGTAACCGTAAGTTCTATTCTAGTAGCTTCTTCTCTCGCACTTCTCGCCTGTGAATCTCACTTTCTTCTTCCCTGCCACCGACGATCTTTAAAAATTTAAATGCAATGTCAATCGACATCTTCTGTCTTTCTAATCCGTATTTTTTATCTTCATTTTTTTTTTGTTTTTTTTTTGTTTTTTATTGAAGCTATATCACGTTGAAACACCGGTAACCGGACGATTATTGAAGTTAAGCATCGTCAAGTCTGGTCAATACTGAGATGTGTGGCCGCTCAGGTGCTGTAAGCTTGGATGTTCGGATGGTGTAATGTATAAGGGCTCGGAATTGTTAATCGGAGAGTCGAGTTCCAATTCCAGTTGGGTTCGTTATAGTCACTTATGCACAAATAGGCTTGGAAAATGTATGAATCCAGCTCTTCTCCCCCAGCTATGGGTTAATTAGTAGATTAGTAGTTAATTGGAGGGATTATATTGCTAGTCCTACTAAATCATTATTATTTCTAAAAACTTCTAAAAATATTTTCTGGCTTTAAATAACCTGCAAAGGGTTGATAAGCTGTAAAAATCGAATCTATCAATCAACCATGTTCTTTTTTTGTTTCTGCTAACGTTTTCGTTTTCTCATATATTTTTTTTCACTTTCAGTAACCATTTGTCTTTTAGTGATATTAACAACTTATTGGGGTGAGTTTGTTAAAAAAAAAAAACAAGCTTTATGATTCGATCGAGATTCGAAATGCTGAAAAAAAAAGAATCTCTTTGGAAAAGTTTTTTTTTTTTCTTATCTCCTGTTTTTTTTTTTAAATTCCTTCTTTATCTACGCTCTTTTCCATCACTTTCTCTTTCATCTCAATCACTATGGAGTGCTACCATTCCTTTCTCTTCTTTTTAGATTGCCTTTACACAGCTCGCCCCTATGCGAGCCAATCCCAGATTTCCGAATCTCTACAGCCTGTCATTTTCATGGCACACAACTGAAGCTCTTAATTCCTATCTCCTCCCAAATGTTACAATTAGTGGGTCACAACAGTTTAAACAACTGAATACAAACTTTTCTCAAACATTATTTGGCTTTGCAATATTTTTTCGTTATTGTTTTTACCTTCCAATTGGTCGACTCCGCCTCCACTGCCTGATTTCTTCTTCGTCTCTTCATGTCATCAGGAAGTGACGGCGGGTGTGTGTGTATGGGGGTATTAGGATTGTTATCATTATTTCGATTAGCAGTTTCATAATCATCACTTTCATTCCAACATTATTATTAACATTCTACCTTGCCATCTTAACAGCGCTGTTTTTTGCCTAAATTTGGTTCGATGCTTTTACAGTAATTCACTATTATTATTATTATTATTATTATTATTATTAATATTATTATTATTATTATTATTATTATTTCATGTTTCTACGTTAGCGAACTCAAGTGAAAGCAAGTTTCCTTGGTATTTCCGAATTCCCATTTTGATTATAGCAATGCAGTCGATTGGGTGATTTCAGTTATCAATTTTCAATTTTTCTTTATTTTTGAAATAATAATAATAGTACATATTATTATTATTATTATTATTATTATTATCCATCTCCCTGTCTTCATGTTAACTTTTTCTTCTCTTTCTATATATCTTTTTTCTTCCTTTTTCTTCTCACTCTTCTTCTTACAATTATTATTATCGACTTTCTTTGCAGTCTTCTTCATAGCTACCTTCGTCTTATCCTTCTCTACATCTACTTTATCTTCTCATTATTATTATTATTATTATTATTATTATTATTATTATTATTGTCGCCGACCTTCTTTGTCGTTTTTTTCTTTGCTACCTTCGTCTCCTCCGTTTACATCTTTTTCTTCTCACTATTATTATTATTATTATTATCGACTTTCTTCACAGTGTTCTTCTTGGCTACCTTCGTCTTCTTCTACATCTCCTTTTTCTTCTCACTGTTTATTATTATTATTATTGTCCTTCTTCGTCGTCTTTTTCTTGGCTACCTTCGTCTTCTCCGTCTACACCTCCCTTTTATTCTTACTATTATTATTATTATTATTATCATCTTTTTCTTGTTTTCAGTGTTGTTAAAAATTAAGAATTATCATTAGCTCTACGATTAACCGTTATGGATTTGCTCTAAGTGATATCATGTAATTAATATATAGTCCGCAAGGATTACAACCTTTAATTCTCGGGTTGTCAATGTAAGACACAAATTAACACGCCTTATATTCTTTCTTTTCTTTTTCAGAGTCTACTTTCTTCAACAATTCTTCGGTTCCTCTATACTTCGCCACTCCATCTTCCCGTCCGAGTCTGAGCAATCACTAATTGAGTTGCTTGTTTTCTCGCGAACAAAAAATAAGAACTACCAACGCCTCCATTCACTGTAATTAAGCGACCATTCCATAACTTTCCACGCTCCTTGCTATTTCGCGCTCATTTTCAGAGCCAAACATGGCCGCTGTAATTACGGGTGCGCCAATGTGTCGCCCAGTTGTCCGCCCATCCATCTACGAATTACAGCCAGTAACGTGCACTTAGCACTCAACGCTTCCCAGCTCAAATAAGAACGATGAAGACCGACTACCGTCTCCTTCCATTGAAGAAAAGAACAAACCAAAATAAATAAAATACCAGCGATTATGGTTAACATTACCGAGAAAAACATGCCAATGGCTTTTTTAAGCTCTTAATTATTATTAATGAGACTATTTTCATTATTAGCGGATTTAGTAGATACGATTGCGTTGATAAGCTTACAATCATTAGGATAAAAATGTCTATGACTAATGCTTGTTAGACATGGACGTTTTGAGAAACAGTAAAGTGTGTAATAATGAAAAGCCATCAACGAAAAAGACGGTATGATTGTAGAAATTACCCGAAATAATGGCAGAATGACCACAAGAGTAATGATATTAATAATTAGTTTAAATTTAATGTTGATAATGAGATGAATAAAAGATGTGGACAAGATGAAGATAGACAAGAAGAATACGATTAATAATAATAATAATAATAATAACTCATTCGGAAACCTGGGTATTTCTCACTGGACCCAGACTGCAGGGATATGTACTGATAAACTTGTTACCATATTGCACATATTTGGCTGTGATGTATGTGTCCTTTATACTACTGTTTGGAGGTAATTTTTCAATGCTGTTGTCTCTTTTACTTTGTCGGATCTGTCGTACTTGCTACTAAGACAAGAGTTGTGTCATTTGCATAGATTCCTAGTTGGGAAGTGATGATACCAATAAAGTTATTGATGAAGACCAGGAACACTGCAGGTCAGAGGATAGAGCTCTAGGGACCCCTGCATTAATATGAAATGAACTAGATTTGTACTCCGATGTCATCTAGCTGATATTCCGCTCTCTCACACAACTACTAATAATAATATAAGCAGAAGAAGAAGAATGAGGGAAAAGGGGCCTTAGGGAAAGATAAGTTTATAGAAGAAGAAGAAGAAGAAGAAGAAGAAGAAGAAGAAGAAGAAGAAGAAGAAGAAGAAGAAACAACAACAAAAAACTGGCTCATGTACTATCCAAATTTTACAATAAATGTTTCGTTACTTCTTGCTTTCCAATTTGTTGGAAATCTTCTCTGTAATTCTAACCTTTCAGAACTCTGCGGAACCATCTGACCCTCGGATTATCCCTCTGTTAGTTCCTACCTCTTTTTAGCAAAGTATTACAGGGTCTAATCAACGCCATATTGATAAAGTATCTTACTTCAAACGACTTCCTTTAGGATAAACAATATGCCTTCCGTTTCTCTGGGTTTGCCGCCAATGTGGGCGCAGCCATCATCGAATCTGACTATCAATCTTTAAATAAATACAGTGAAATTCGTGCTGTGGCTCTAGATATCTCAAAGACTTTCTACATGCTGGCCTTCTCCAAAGACTAAAAGACTACGGTGTCTCTGGACAAATATTTGGTCTAAATCCAATCGTTCCTAATAAATCGTGTAATGAAGGTTGTGTTGAATTGACACGCTTCTAGTTCATTTCATATTAATGCAGGGGTCCCTAGAGCTCTATCCTCTGACCTGCAGTGTTCCTGGTCTTCATCAATAACTTTATTGGTATCATCACTTCCCAACTAGGAATCTATGCAAATGACACAACTCTTGTCTTAGTAGCAAGTACGACATATCCGACAAAGTAAAAGAGACAACAACTTTCAAAAATTACGTCCAAACAGTAGTTAACTTGGGGCAAGGGATGGCTTGTAAATACCTCCAAAACAAAACTACTTTTATTTAATCATCATAGATAACCTTTTCTGTCTGCTATCTGGTTCACTCTGTCATGGTAGATAATTCTTCTCGCAAGAATCCTTTTTTAAACATTTATAAATCTATCATTTCTCCGTGCATTGAATACCGCTGCCATATCTGGTCTGGTGCTCACAATATATATCTCGTGATTCTTGATGAAATTCAAACATTTATCCTGAATCGACTTCACTTAGTTTCCTACCGGCAAGTCTTCTGATGAGCTGTTCGCCTTAGTCTTTCGACTGCATAATTTTAAACGTGCTACTAGATTTGCAACTCGGTTTTACTGTTTTACTGTTGAACATGATGCATGCAACCGTTAGTTCTATTCTATTCTTCCCGCCTATGAAACTCCTTTCCGATTTCTTTCTTCCCTGCCAACTACAGCCTTCAAAAATTTAAATGCAAAATCAACTGCCACCTTCTGTCTTTTAATTCCTTTCATTCCCAGTAACCACATGCGTCCTAGTTGCATTATCGTCTTCCTTGGGGTGAAATGATTAAAACAACAACAATAATAATAAACAATAATAATAAACAGACAAGAAATTATAAAAGTTAACCCCAAATCCAGATTCTATGATAACTGTCAGAGGAACAATTTACCATTTTGTATTAGGTTCACGTAGCACACACTGAATATAAAACTCGGCATGATAGAATGGGCTAATATCTGCACTGGAAAATATGCAACATTTACGGGAAGGAAACTGGTATGAACATCACCCAGACCCGGTTACAGATGTAAGATCTGTAACAATTTTATAGGACTTTTTAATACACACAGACAGAACAATTAAATCAAATCGCCCAGAAATCGTGATAAAATGCCACAAAAACAGAATGGGCCTGCAGATTGTAATGTTATCTTTGAAGATCTTGAAAAAACTATCAAAATACAAGGATCTTAAAGTGAACATCTCAAAAATGTAGTACATGAGGACATAGTAATTCCGGCTGTAGTTGGAGCCCTCGGATTGATTGAAAAAGGTTCCGATAAACTCATTGTAGGGATTCCTGGTAGCCTAAACCTTAAAGAAATACAGAAAAAATTGTACTTACAACCGCAGCTCACATAATACAAAGAGCATTATCTATATAAAATGTGTGTTCATTGTTTGTTTTTTTTATAAAAATGATCTGTGGAAATTGTCATGAAACCATTTCTGACCTTAGGTCTCTGGTTGGGACCCGGAAGGAAATGTATATACAAAAGAAATCAAAGGAAATATTACTACTACTACTACTACTACTACTACTACTACTACTAATACTACTAATAATAATAATAATAATAAAAACAGACAAAAAGTTATAAATCGTTATGGAGAAGAATAACCCTACACACTGAACTCAATGCCAGTAAACGGAATATGATTGTAAATTCGTGAGCAATATAAGTTGTTACAAATAGTTTCAATCTTATCAACTGGACATTAGCTGAAATAAAGAAGTTGCGAAAATTAATTATTTGCCATTATACGAAGACGAATGTTGACAGCTGGAAGTAATGCTGGTAAGAGCTTCATCGAATTTGAGTTGACTCAGAACACATCTTTTGATTTTAAAGATACTTATAGTCTGCATCTGACTGGATGCTATAACTTGTAAATAGTCATGAGAAAAATAAAAAAAATCTTCACACATTTCATAAAACAAACAATAAATTCTTAAAGGAACTCAACTTAAGGCCATAATTAAAAATCCCCCCGACAAAAAAATTCTGTTAAAATCATTTTGAAACAAAATGGATCCCCCGCTGTTTGTCTTAGTGTCCCCGATAAAATCCATGTGGTTGGCCCTGATCTGGCATCTCGTTTACAGACGCTCTCTCACAGACGTGCTGTTGCTTCCCTCTGTCTTTTCTACAAATACTATCACGATAAATCCTACGACGAGATACTTCCGCTAGTTCCAAGACTGCATGAATTTAAACGTGCTACTAGGTTGGCATTTCAGTCCCACCCTTTCACTGTTACACTTTTCTCCAATAGATTCATGTCTCGAACTTCCCGTCTGTGAAACTACTTTACTCTTACTTGCTTCCCTGATAGCTATAATCTCCAGCTATTCAAATGCAGTGTCAATCGACATCTCCAGATGCCTTGATCTATTCCCTGTCCTTTTCTTCATCCTTTCCTCTTTTACGCCTCTTTATTTTTACTCCCACTCTCTGTAACCCCTTGCGTGTTAGTGGCACTCCCGCCTTGTTGAAAAAAAACCCACCAGCTACACAGAAAAAGAGACTGGGAACAAAACCCATATATGGCCAGAAGTGATTATTATGATCTCGATATGTAACAGAAAAACACAAAACCCATCAGTGATTAAAGTGTGTCCAGCTAGAAGCAGATACGGAGGCATTTATAATGATTGCGCAGAACCAAAGTCTATTTACCAAGAATTACCAGGCAAACAGAGTTTTAAAAAAATGGGACACACCCAATATATAGATTATGTAAACAATATGTTGAGACTATTTACCATTTCATGTTTAGTCGTCCAATCCTAACATTGAAGGAATGCAAATATCGATATGATAAAAAACGAGCAGTATATTCACTGCAGCATATGTCAGTATTACAGCGTAATACATACTGGAGACACGGTGGAGTAATGGATCGGATTGAGGAATCAGAGAGCCGAGTTCGAATTCCAGTTGAATCCATTACATTCACTTACGTGCTAATACCGTTGGGAACAGTATGAATCCTCTTATATGCTATGGGTAAATAGCGGGATAGACTGGGTTCTATAGCTTTGGATGGTAGCTGGTCTACCGCAGAAATGGCAACCTACATGATCGCGTAAGCGTGTATCACGCATGGCACATAACTGACTAACATACTGGAAAATGACATAACCAGTATTTTGAACCAGTCATAAAAACCACTAGTTTTGGAGACTTTAATAATCATACTGATAGACATCTAAATACTAATACACCAGCCATTGTGATTAAATACTAAAATAAAAAAATGCCTTCCTATAGATACTGCAGTGTCACCTGATAAAAAATAAATATATGTGAAAGAATTTACAAGAGTTTCAAAAAGACACCCTGTGGAATTTACTCATCGATTTAGTAAATTATTATCAAGGTAAAAAAAAAAAAAATAAACACTGTATATATTAAATATCACTTAACATCAGAATTTGTTCAAACAGAATGACGTCCTGGGTATAACGATTAACTACGCCCGGCAGCAAGGGCTCTGATCGACAGGTTTTGACGAGCGTAGAACCACCTCTTAATTACTGTTGTCTCCAGGTTCATCCTGACCTGGGGTGGTAGCAACTGTTAGGATCCAAACTACGGGAAAATAGTTAACCATAGCAAAATAAAAACCAGCAATACATTTCTGAAAAAATATTACCAGCAACATATTTTTGTAATACTCCCAATAAAATGAAATTTCGGCATTAAATGACCCATAAGGTGTTGATATGCCGCTAGACAAACAAATAAACAAATCAAAGAGACTGCATATATTTACTAATTTGACTCACGCTGGATCAAGAGCAATAGCACAGTAATGAATTGAGCTAAACAGTAAAAGCAACTACTACTACTATTACTACTACTACTAATAATAATAATAACAACAACATCGACAATAACAGCAAGGGCACTTGGATAGAGCATTTCGATGAAAACAACAATTGACTCATCTTTTTTTTGTTAAATCACGAGAGTTGACATAAAAAATAAATTTTTTACCAGCAACCAACAACATATGTTACATGGAAGTAATAATAATAATAATAAAGTATTTGGGAAGAAATGTTATAGAACGATGACGAAAAAGACAATAATAATAATAATAATAATAGTAGAGAGAAGAAAAAGAGCAAAGGAGAGGTTTAGGAATAATAATAATAATAATAATAATAATAATAATAATAATGCCGCAACAAAACCCCAAACAACTTCAAAATACGCAAGTCTAAAAGATCCTCCATTTTGACACTGCTCACATATTAAACAAGAACTCTATGCATCAAATAACTTCATTACATTCTCAAAGTAGCCACAAGTCCAAGGGATGGATTCGGCTCTACGAGTGAGCAGAGCAGGACATTAAGAAAATAATAATAATAATAATAATAATAATAAGCGCCCAGACCGAGTTGTCAAAGACCACAAAGGCAAATGCCATTTCTGACCTTAGATCTCTGGTTGGGATCGAGAAGAAAGGGGTATACAACGGAAATCAAAGGGAAGTAATAATAATAATAATAATAATAATAATAATAATAATAATAATAATGATAAGCGCCCAGACCTAGAAGTCATAGACCACAAAGAAAAAAGGATGCCGTTTCTGATCTTAGATCTTTGGTTGGGACCGAGAATAAATGAATATACAACAGAAATCAAAGGGAATAATAATAATAATAATAATAATAATAATAATTTGAATCCAAATACAGATTCTGTGACAAATATCCAGAAAAAGTTGGCCAAACTGTATCACGTTCCACAGTGAAAATCAAACTTGAAATGAGAGATTGGGCCAATATCTACATTGGAAAATATGCCACTTTTTCTGGAAGGAAACTGAAAGAAACTGTTATGAACATCACCCAGAGTCGGTTACAGAGATAGAAATTGTAACAGTTTTATGGGAATTTTCAATGCAAACAAACAGAACAATCAACGCTAATCGCTCGGATATTGTGATCAAAGACGACAAGAAAAGAATGTGATTTCTTATTGAAATGGCAGATTGTAATGTATCAGTGAAAATCTTCAAAATATATCAAAATACAACGATCTTGAAGTGAAAATCTCAAAAATGTAGCACACGAGGATATCAATAATTCCAGTAGTAGTTGGAGTACTCGGACTGATTGGAAAATAGTCCGATAAACTCATTGAAGGGATTTTATGAATTTCCTTTCAATTGGTTTCTTAGAACAAAATACATGGTAATTTATTTGTTAGTATTTCAGGCACAACATTTGTTTCTTGTCGTCTTTGAGATTCAGGAGAATTCATAGGAATAAAAAAATAATCGCGCACGTTTGGCTGTGGCGCTTGTGCTAGGTATACACTTATCAGACTGGGTGTCATGATGGGTATATTATGCTTCGTATATTTATACCCCAGTGTTATTTTGTTGATCTACTGCTCTTTCAATATTAATAATAATATTGTTTTATTTCTCAAGCAACTTTCTCAACTGGAAACAATTGTTTATTCACTGAATTTTAATAATTGTAAATTTTCAAATACAAAAAAATTAAATTAAATATTCACATCTTCCGTTGTTTCTGTTTTTGTTTCCTTATTTTTTTTTTACACTACTTTTGCAAAGGCTGGAAACGTTTCTTCCCTGAACACATTTGCTAATGCGAGGAGTCAGCTTGCATGATAACGTTTCCTTCAAATTCATATATTTTAAAATAACTAACTCAATCAGTTAATTTCAATTGCTCAGCTAAAGTTTGTACGATCCAAGGCCACAAGTTTTGGGTACCTAGTAAAGATCGAAATCTGTTAATGGTTTGCATGACAAAGTTGACTCTGGCTTTACGTTAGGTTACCAATATTGATATTCATTTATCTTTGTATGGTACAAGGCTACAGGTATGGAGCATAAAGAAAATACTGATGAGAATACCAGTTCTCAATGTTGAGGTGTTTAATTAAACTGTTCATATTGTTGATATCAATTTTTGATGGGGATGACTGCAAAACATTTTCCCTCCCCTTTTATAGGTAGAAGCACACAAATGCATGCTGGGATTTTTTTTAGCCAATAAAATAGGCCGTTTCTCGGTTTTACATGACCCAGTCCCGATCTGTCTTGTCTTGAAGTCAGAACGCTACGTACGCTTGTCCGAACTTGTTTTTGTGTGTCAACGTCTATTCTTAGTTTATGAACTTTTTACCATATTGATTGTTGATTGCTTTATATTTTTTGTACCGTGTTCCTTTCTTTTGTTTCTCTTGTTATTGCTTATTGCAAATTTTATCAATTCTGTTTCTTAGACAGTTCTGTTATTTATTTTGCCTTTGACTATGGCTACTCACTCCACACATATTATCAACGCTCTTTATTATGAAAAATGTAGAAACGTTTGTTTTCTGTTCATTTGCCCTTAATCGTCTTTTTAAAATATTAAACGGAAGATAGAATGAATTGTCGGCTATTTTGTTGGCAGAGACACAAAGCTCGTGATGAACTTCTTTCATCATCCTCATGGAACAAAATTTAATCGTCTCGAAATTATTTTAAAACCACCAAAAATAATTTTTTAGTTGTTAGTAAAAAAAATAAAAATCATCTTTCACTTGTTAATAAAAGAACCATTAAAATGTTTAAGAAAAAAATATTTATTTTGGTCCACTTGCTGTCTGTGATCTGCAACCACTTCTCCAAAATTTATTTGCTTTTAATACGTGAAGCGAAAATTTAAAAAAGCTAAAATATCAAAGTTTTTAAAATGAATAAATGTAAGTGTAACAGAGAGAGGTTGACGCACATGAATGCACACACGCAAATATAACGTTTATTGATGGAAGATGGAAAACACGATCTTCCGTGAAAGTTACAAACTGTGTCAGCGTTATTAATAGGAAAGAATCTAGAACAATGATATATGAAACCTGAGACGGCTGATGGATAAAGAATAAATTTCAAATCGGGTTGGCGAGGGCTTGTTTATAAACAAATGCAAAAGGGCAGGAGGCGATGTTTAATTTGGGTCATTAAAAATAAAGTAGACGAAAATAATATTTTTGATAAAAACATATTGAAGTAAATTGGACCAGGGAGTTAAGATCAGTGTATGTTTACCGCTAGTGAAGTCTGATCTAAACATAAGTTGTATCCGCTGAATTTGGTCATCGAAAAGACAATTAAAATGAACATTGAACTAATTAATGTTATCCACTAAGAGATTTGAAATAGATATGAATTTAAACTTTGCTTATGGCGACACTCGTGCTAAGCGCGTGAACAACCTGGCTTATAACCTCGGTTTACTATATAAACGCGAGTTTTGCTGAGTTGGGGAGACTTGGGCGTTAGACGAGAGTGAGGTTAAGAGAGAGAGACTGTCGTTGCAGTGAGTCGGTCCAGTGGCGAGTCAGAGATAAGGACTTCAAGAAATATCATCGTCGTTGTAGCAGTCGCAATGAAAAGTCGCTGAAACTTAACGTTTATCACTTACGACAACCAACTGAAAAGCTACACTTCCACGTAGGGCTGGAATTACGAGTCACATATCCTCCCAAGTTGATTTGGAACGAGTTAATCACACACACACCTCTCTCTGTTGGTATAATTGGTAGAGGAGTGGTCCTCTGTTCTTATGTTAATTGCTTTCCTATCCTTTCTGTAAACTCTTTCTACTGTTGTTGTTTTCTTATATAAAAGACATCAATATTTTACCCATTGTTGTTCGGCTTCTGCAGATATTATTTCCTTGTTTGCCGCATTCTAATTTTCCTGCCGCCCACCCTCACAGCCGTGCCTACATCCCCAATCGACCGTGAACGTATGGACAACACCCTGTTTACTGGATCTAAAAACTAACACAACGTGGGCAGCAGGTGGAACTTGGCCAGTGACCGGTCGAACAATCTACGGGTACTCAGGGAGCATGCGGCCAGCTACCCCTGAGTTCGGTTCAGACCGAGTGGGCGCCTCAACCCAAAGAGGAAAACGCCGGATATTGAGGGGCTGAAGGGACGAGTGGTAGATAAGAACAGAATAGTATTTTATTGTAAATTTGTTTTAATAATTTTTCAATCATTTCACTCCAAGCAAGGCAATAAAGCCACTAGGACGCGTGGGGGTTACTGAGTGTGAAAGAATATGAGAATAAACTACTATTAAGGAGAGAGACAAATAAAATAACAAGGATTAAGAAGTCTAAAGATAATAATTGACATTGTATTTAAATTTTTGAACATCAAAATTGACTAGGAAGTAAGAAGCCGAAAGAAAGTTCCACAAGTACGAGAGAAAGAACCTAAGGTTACATCTGGCCATTTCATCTGTAAAATAATGAGACCTAGCCGCCAATCTAGTACTGCGCTTTAAATTCTTAAAGTCTGGGTACCATAGCGGAAAGTTCATCAGAACAGTTACCATGAAAATATTTATGGAAATGGTAGGGCGGTGGTGGGAAAGGGACTGAAGCCGTGATGCCAGGTCAGGACTAATAATATTGCAGATTCTTTGGATTTTATCAAGAATCACTAATATAGCAGCAGCACCCGACCAAATGTGGCAGTAATATTCAAAGTTACTGTTTTAAAATTTAATATTCAAAGAAAGGACGAATGGTAGACTTTTAAATATGTAAGACTTTTAAATATGTAAGATGACGAGAAAATTTTTGTAAAACTTTATAAAATAAACCATTGTTGAAACTTTGTAAAAATCGTTATTTTTCTTTAAATATTTCAGTTGAATCACTTTGAATGATTTTATGTAGAAATGTCATTATTTTTCACTGTCAAAGTAAATTTTATCGTGTTTTCATTTTAGAATTGTACTTTATGCACTCATTTTCTATATAAAACATTTTAGTGCATCCCTGTAATTCTCAATCAAATTTTAAAAGAAGCTTTTACATAAAAAAAAAACTTTCATCTACAATCATCTGCCTCGTGTCGTGACTAAATTTTCCGTTTTTATAATTTTTTTAAAAATTCTCCCTTGTATTTTCAAATTCATAAGCAGAAAATGTAACTGATAAATGTTGTCTGTTATCATTTGTTCAAGAATTTGTAACTAAAACCTGATAGAAATAAAATTTTCTTGCTTTGCTTAGAAAAGTAAACTCAGTTCTTACATTTATATCCTCATATTTTTTCACATTTAGCGATAGATAATGCAAAATCTAACTTCAAACTTCATTTTAATTCGGGTCCTATTTATCAGTTTAAAAAAAAGCGTGTACGTATTTCATTTATTAAAAGCCCGTCATTATTGACGTGAAGTAAGAATGTTTATTTTATTTTAAGAAATTAGTTTTTTATTTAGAATAAATGTAATATAGGTACCTCCACTAATTCGCTGGGAAAACAGCATAGCACAAGGTTTATCGTCAAAATGTTGATGTTATTATTAAAAGAAAATACCAAAGTACTTTTTGTATTATTTTTTTTTATTCCTTTCTAGCACTAAAACTATATTTACTAATCAATTGAAAAGCTTAATACAAATCATCACGCACCAAAATTTTAAAAATAATTAAAAAAAATTTTATGTGCATAAACGTGCTCATTTAGAAAGTATGGGGGACCATACACGAAATTATTAGAAAATAAGAGCGGTGATTTTATTAAATTTAAAATCAACATTCCTAAAATTAAATTTCGGAGAATATTTTCCAACACTTTTAAGATTACTAAATATTTAAAAATTATCTAAAAAGGGGCTCACGTCATTTTCTTAAATTATGTTTTAACAGATAAAGTCTCCTTAGAACAACAATAAACTTGTCAATACATTTTCGTCACTTGTCAACTCCTGTCAACACCTGTCACTCAAACATGGCTAATCTTGAAAAAAAAAAAAAAACAACTAATGCTTGTTTTTAAAAATGCATTTCTGTGTTACTTTAAACTTAAACTTATAATATTTGTTTCAAATCAGGTTAATTATATTTCTCAAAATAAAGATTCAGAAAAGTATAATTCATTTTTGGAAGATTTTTTTTTAATACAGAGAATTACATTGCGCTGAAAGACGACTAAAAAGGGCGCTAATCAGCGATTTTAGCAAAAACAGAAAAAAAAACCGAATCCATTCAATATAATTTCTGTTTGAAGTACACCGCAGAGTATTTTGCTTACTGGAAATAGTAAATTTAACCCTTTAGCTTTTAATTAAAACTAAAATGAAAGCTTCAAAAAAGCCTTTTCCTTTTTTTTTTCTAAATTCATTTTAAACCTTAGGTATCGCGAATTAATGGAGGTCCCTAAATTGTAACAGAGTTTGAATTAAGATGTTCAGTTGTCTCGGTATCGTCCAAAATAACCTGACCATTCGTTGCAAACTACCAGGTTGACAGGACGATGTTACACTCGAGCCCTTCCATGATTGGTACCGTTTTTTTTTTTTTTTTTTTTTTTTTTCTGGTAATGGATTTACATATGATGTCTTTCAAGTCTGTGTGAGGGATTTTAATGTTTGTTGCACTGATGTGTAGGGATTTTCAACTCTTTTTTCTGCCCTTTCATTCCTATGAATTACAATATGGCTGGGAATCCTACAGAAAAAAGATGGCTGTTTTTGCAGGTTTTCTCAATTTTCTGGATAAGTTCAGAGATGAAAGGTTTTTTAATATCTTTGTTTCTCAAAGTTGTGTCTGAGAATATTCGATTAATGAATGCCGAATGATTGCTTAAGAAGAAACGGCTAATATTACCACTGCTATAATAATTTTAATATTTTCACTGTTTTAATGTTGGTTCTAACTATAAACATATACAGGGTACCCAGTAAAAAAAGTAGTAAGTTTTAAAAGACGTGAGACAACCGTTGAAAACTGGTAAGGACTGATGTGACTGAAAAATTCAAGAAGAATTTCTGCACATTTTGTCAATCATCACGTAGGATGTTCTTTGAAAAAACACGTTAACTTGACGCTCAAAATCAGTGAGTTGTTTAGCCATACACGAAGGGCAGAACGAAAGACGAAAGTTGTCTGCAAATAAACTTTAAATGGCGAGTCACAAGATCGATTAGCAATTAATCAATCATGAAAGAACCAATCAGTATTAAGTAATTACGCGAGAGTTGAATGAATGATTATCCAAGGTTATGAATATTCAAGAAATTTATTCAAGGTTATTCAAGGTCAATTATTCCTGAAAAATAAATCAGTGATAATAAATGTGCCACTTTTTTACTGGGCACCATTTATAATAAAGTTAGTAGTCAAAAATAAAAATTAAAGCAGTTTTTAATATGTTTTATATAAATGTCTATCAGTTAAACTTAACTTCGATTACGTCAAAATTGATATTTGTCGACAGAAAAATTTAAAGTCTAAAAACGAAAGCTAAAAGTTTGATGCTGTGAAGGGAACATCCAGCAATTGAATTAAAACATCAACTTTTTTTTTGTTATTCATCCCTAAACATCCATACAAAAATAGCATTTTAGTGTTTGTATGTGGGTTGGAGTTGACACAGTAGAAATTTATTTTCTTGCTTACATTTAGAGAACATCCGATTCTTTATTCAGTAGTCAGCTCTGATAATGGGACGGAACGATATTTAATTTCTTTTAAAAGCACAAATTATTTCTCTTTTTGAAGTGCATACTAAAGCCTAACATTCTGAATGAAAGATCACCGACGGAATTTCTTGATGGGTCGTCGGTAGAACAAGGCAGTTATCATCCATAAGACGATAAGGATAATGTAAGACAATGAAGGCGAATATTTAATGCAAAAATGGCCTAATTTCGTCGACAGAATGTATATTCTACTAGGGAGTGAAAATACATGCAATCGCCATTAAATTTAACCATCACTTATCGAACCCTCTGCACTATCCTCAGATTGACACCCAAACACTCTGAAATGTTCGTATTGGAGCTTCCGGTGCGAATGTCAAGTAGTACAGCTTGCCGTTTCCAAATTTCTGGCTGGGTGAATTGCGTCATGGTGCTCTTTTTCTTGCAGATGGTGCCCAATTAACCCTACTATACTGTGCACTTTGTACTGTCGACAAAATCAAACACAAACAACGCGCATGCGCGAAATTAAAAATATAAAATGGCGTCAATTTACCTATCGCAACCTGTATATACTGTAACCTTGGAAACAGTAAATTAGGATTTTTTGCCGTGCCTTTAAAACCCAGTAAATTTTAAAATAATTTACGCCAAAATTCGCTTGAGGATGAAATGGAACTAATGTCTTTAATTTAATTACAAAATTAAATTCGAAGCTTTTAGCTTCCATTTTTGAAACATGTTAAAATATGTTTTTCGCTGTGTAGCGAAAAACATATTTTAAATCAGTTAATTTATAATATTAATAATGCTCTGTAAATTTACATTGAGCACTATTTTGTAAAAATAAAAATATCTATAAGAACACCGGATTATATATTTTACTGTTCTTTCTTTACACACACACACACACACACACACACACACACACACACACACACACACACACACACATATATATATATATATATATATATATATATATATATATATATATATAGATAGATAGATAGATATTGCGCATTTGTTCAGCATTGAAGACGGCCGACAAGACACTGCGATTAATATTTTATTTCATTTTATTTGCATTTGTACAAGAGATTTCTTTTTTAGACTTAGAGTGTGTAAGAAGTGTCGAAATGATTTTTGAATTCGAACGCTTTCGGCTACTCTATTAGCCATTATTTTGGATGTTTTTATGCCTGTCTAAATATGTAGATAATATAACAATATCACTTATAAACACGGTCACAATGTGCTGACTGTGTTCGAGAATTCAAATATTTCTATTGTTATTAATGAATATCTACATATTACTAATAAATGAGGCCGAAACTAGTGAAAATTGTTTCTCAAGAAAATCTTAATAGACTAATGTTTTATGAAATACAAGCTCACTGATTTCAAGAAACGTTTCTCAAGTTCTGTATCTCCTTTCTCTTACAAAAGAAATACAATATTCTGTTATATATGTGAATATAATTCAAATTAAATTACCATTAAACGCTTTTCCCTATTTTTTTTTGTTAATTTAGTAGTTACCAAACTGAGCGCTTCTGCCCCCAGGAAACACTGGGCTTCATACTAATAAACTAATTATATATATATATATATATATATATATATATATATATATATATATATATATATATATATATATATATGAATAAATATAGTCTTAAGGTGTGCTATATTTATGGGATAAAGTGCTCGATATCAGAGATAGAGCGTGTGTAAATATAAAAGTGAACATAGAAGTCAACACTTAGAGGCGACAGTCTGTTTCATGCTATATGCAATCGTCAGGCCACGTGTGCTGTTATTTTTCTCGGCTATTTATACATATACGGGTCAGTGGTGCATTGTGGATAGTCTATTATGGCGGTTATTTTAGCGGAAGTCGTTTAATTATTTATTTGGGTTAAATTATTTTTCTTGTTTTTATTTAATTTTATTTTTGTTTCTTATTTTATTTATTTATTTACTTATTTTTTAATCGGTGTATTTTATTAACGTAGTAAAAATTTGTTTATATCACTTATTTAACAGTTTTTGTTTTGGTTTGAGATTTTAATTCAAGCTATTTGTTCGGTTTTGGGGTTGGTTGTTGTAGTTTATTCTAACTATTATTTTGGTAGAAACAGTTTTTAATTTGTGTTTATTTGGGTTGATTATCTTTATTTGTTTTTTTCTAACGGTAACTTTATCGGGATTGTTAAGTTTATTTATTTACTTGGATGAATTTAGTTCAATTTATTTTACTTCTATATTTTCTCGTTTCGGTTTTCGATTTTTAACGTAGTATTTATTTATTTATTTTTTATTTTTATTTTATTTTATTTTTTTATCGTTATATAACAGTTATAGCTATTTAATATATATATATATATATATATATATATATATATATATATATATATATATATATATATATCACTATACGCGCTATATTTAGTAGGGAAACATACTTTAATAGATATGGTTTTCTTTATTGTTTAAACATTGAAATTAAAAACCAGCCTTGGGATCGAAAAGTCCTATTAAAGAAAATGTGCCTTCTGACAGGAATCGAACCTGTATTCGCTTTTTCCGTCAAGATGGACATTGTCTTTGGTAGAGCATCTCGATCTCTAGGACGGTTGACATTATTTTTACCGTGTAAAAAACGACGACAGACAACAACAACAACAACAACAACAACAACAACAACAACAAACAAAGTGACTTGCACCAATAAATATGACTTTAAAAGTAATATGAAATAGTGTCAGATTAGAAATTCAATTAAAGTGTGGCTTTCATCGTCAATGGTATTGTGGAGACTCTGATTGCTTTCTTTTTCGACAATGTCCAATGTCGTCTTCCGCATTCAAATCAGGAGAACCAAGAAGTGACATATTAAGGTTGGCATGATGGTGAAAATTATTAACCTTTTATTCCTGAGTTACGTGATAAATAGAGAAATAGAGCAGACACACCAACTCAATTGTGCCCTCCCCAATCCATGTTTTGGCCATCGTAACTTTATGCAGGCAGTATTACTGACCCTAAAGAAGTGCTATGGCATACAGGCTCCTCTATGTTTACGAACTCCAGGTCCATCTCAGACGAGTATCACCGTGTCTGCCTCAGTGGGAACTACGCAGAGCCACTTGTTGTTTCTCTTATTCACATCAGGGTCAAAAATTTTTAACCTGCGCATAATACGTTATAAAATCGGCGCTAAAAGTTTGTTCTCAAATACCAAACGCACTCTCACTCTCTTAATGTTTTCTCATTTTTTACTTTTTTCTTTCAATTATTGCCATTTGACTTCTGCTTTTCTAGATGTGTTGTCATTGTTCATTTTTGAGCGTTCTAAATATTTTTCTTGAGTTAGGAAAATTGTATTTCATTTTCTTTTTGCGTAATTAATTTTAATTCCTTAAATATAATGCTTAAATAATAAATTAAATATATATATATATATATATATATATATATATATATATATATATATATATATATGTGTGTGTGTATATATATATAAATATACACACACTTTTATATATATATATATATATGTAATATATTATATATATTATTATTTATATATTACAGTGTAACCCGGGTATAAAAGACCCGGATTTAAAAGAAACCCGGATATAAGAGAGGTTTTCTCTGGTCCCAAATTAGAGCCTGTGTTAATGTATATAAAATAGACCAAACCCGGATATAAGAGAAAACCGGATATAAGAGACTTCTTCTCCGATCCCGACAAGTCTCTTACATCCGGGTTACACTGTATATGCGCGGTACTTATTAGAAAGTGCTCAATATCAGAGATAGCATCAATCCAACCATATATATATATATATATATATATATATATATATATATATATATATATATATATATAATTAAAGACTATCAAACACTTAAAATCCCATATTGATATTCTTTAATTAATAATAATTTTGCTCTGCCTTTTGACATAGAGCTCTCCCTGGATCTATGTCCTCCTGGAAATTCCATATGGATTGCCATATTGTATCATTACTATATATATATATATATATATTTTGAACAAGACTGAGAAAGCACATTTATTAATTTTGTTGTTATGATTTTTCTTTTGCTAAAGGTAGACGTACTTTCTTTTCTGTACTTAATGAATTTGAAAAAAAAATCTTTGATAAAGAATAATAATTTCGCTGAAAGCTCTCGGAACCAATAAACGTTTGGTCAATTTTTACATTCATTAGATTAGAAAAGAAGAAACTTGTACATAATAAAAAAGGAAACAAAAGAACTTTATCAGTCTTCTTCAACGAAACATGTATTAATGAATGGCTGTCCAAGCACACACACACACACATACAAAATCACACACACCTACTCTCTCTCTCTATGTGTGTCTCTCTCTCACACACACACACACACATACGCACACACACACACACACACATATATATATATATATATATATATATATATATATATATATATATATATATATATAGCCACGTATACTTTCTTAATATGTATATATAGAAAAAGTTTCAAATTGAAAATTATAATGTTTTATTTTATGAAAGTATTTATTTATTTATATATATATTTGATATTTCAAATTGTCCTCAATTTTTCATCAGAAATAACTGTTTGTTACAAATAAACAGTAATTTTAATTTATTTGTATAAATATATATATATATATATATATATATATATATATATATATATATATATATATATATATATATATATTATAATATTAGTGGTCATTAGATATGTATGTATGTATTTCCAAGAGGATAGAATCCCGGTACAGCTCAATATCCAAGACAGAGCAAGAATATAATATAAAATGCTTTTATAATATATATATATATATATATATATATATATATATATATATATATATATATATAGAGAGAGAGAGAGAGAGAGAGAGATATGTTTAAACGACTGATAAGGTACTGAAGTTAAGTTTTTATTTTGTATGTCCGAGTGCTTTCACCTATACATTTCTTTAACTCTAGATATATACATAAAAAAAAATCCATACATTCAGTTAAAAGTAAAAAAATAAAATCATCCTTGATAATGGCTAAATGAGTAGCCGAAAGCGCTCGGATATACTGAACATCCGGACAATTTCTACATAATTCATGTCCAGAAATGAAGAAAGTTACAAGAACGCAAAAAATTAAATAAAAAACTTAACTACAGAAAAAAAAAACTTAACCGCTGTACGTTTTCAGTTGTTTTAATGAAACTTGTATAAAAGGAAGATTGCTTCCAAAATTCACAATTATATATATATATTAGGTCCTCAAAAGAAAGTACATTTACTGAGATAGATGTACAACCAGACACCCCCACCTACATACATATATCTTTCTATATATACATAGCTGCATCAATATGTTCTTACCTAATGATGGAAAAACATTTTGCACATCAAATATTTCTGCCCCCCCCTTCCTTGACAAACCTCTTCATTCACAAATATTAATCACATCGATCATGAATATTATACAGTGAAAATTAAAGATCAAAATTCACTTCTTAATTAGCTTTCAGGCTAAGATTTACTGACACACCCTAATACATACATACATACATACATATATATATATATATATATATATATATATATATATATATATATATATATATATATATATATATATATATATATATATGTGTGTGTGTGTGTGTAAAAAAAATAAAAGGTAAATAAATAGAGAGAGGCTGGTAGTTTTAGTAAGTTGAATTTATAGAAAGATAAGTTCAGTTGAAATTCTCAGACAGATATAAAGGCAGACATAAATAACAGAATGAAAAGAAAAAATCAATAATTTCAAATATATTTGAATAGATAGATAGATAGATAGATAGATAGACAGATAGATAGATAGATAGATAGATAGACAGATAGATAGATAGATAGATAGATAGATAGATAGATAGATAACGTCCGTCCTGAGACCCCTAAATTGATGGGGTGGGTATGTACATGGTGTTCATTGGGTTTGGAATGTGTTCTCTTCCTTAATGAGCGTTCGTGCGTAACATTGTAAGTAATTAGGCAAAAGTTGGCTAACGAAGTTGTTTGCATTATGCAGTTAATTGTGGAAAATTGTTGCCGAAGGAAGAAAGAGAGGCGGAGAGAGAAATAGAGAGAGAGTCAGAGAGAGAGAGAGAGAGTAATATGAGTGGCAAAATATACAAATTACTGGAAGCGTGAAAAAGCAAAGTAAAGTAAAAGATAGTGAAGACTGAATATGAAATTACAAAAGGAAAGTAATAAACAAAAAAGCGAAATTATTAGATGAGATGATAGAAAGAAGAACGTAAAGCAATGAACCTGTAAAGAAAGAAAGAAAGAAAGAAAGAAAGAATAGACCATCGTTAAAAAAGAAAGAAAGAAAGAAAGAATAGACCATCGTTAAAAAAGAAAGAAAGAAAGAAAGAATAGACCATCGTTAAAAAAGAAAGAAAGAAAGAAAGAATAGACCATCGTTAAAAAAGAAAGAAAGAAAGAATAGACCATCGTTAAAAAAGAAAGAAAGAAAGAAAGAATAGACCAGCGTTAAAAAAGAAAGAAAGAACCAGCATGAAAGAAAGAAGGAAAGAAAGCAAGAAATTAAGAAAGAATGAAAGAAAGAAATGAAATAAAATAAATAAATCACTATAATATATATATATATATATATATATATATATACATATACATATAGTAAGTGTGTGTGTAAAAGAAAGAAAAAACGAAAAGGAAGAGCAAAAATAAGATGGAAAGGAGTAATGGAAAATGAATAAATGACTTGAATATATATATATATATATATATATATATATATATATATATATATATATATGAAAAGAAAGAAAGAAAGAAAGAACATGGCCAAAATCTTGAACATAAAATGTTTTTATAAATTGAAGAAAAGATCAGAAAAAATGAGAAAGGAATAAAGAAAAAGAAAAGAATGAAAAAGAAGCTGAGAAGGTAGAAGAGAGAAAAAGTAAAGAGAAAGAAGTGATGAAGGCCATAAGAAAGTGGGAAATAGTAAAGTTAAAATGAAGAAAAGGAAGAAGAATAAATTAATTGAAGAATAAAAAGAAAACAAAGGAAATAAAAAAAAAACAGGATTTCCTTTACTTTTCCTGATTTAAGCTTAATTAGTGAAGAAGGTGCTCTCTTGAACTTCCTGTCTACTTCTCGGACTTTTGAAATGTTTTGAAAAAACAAAAAAAAAAAAAAAAAAACAACAACCTGATTATCTGAATTCGTTTCTTCGGATTGATATTTGCTGATTTCTGATTGGCTAATTAGTTTGATTTACAGTTCTTTGTTAAGTGGATTTCAATGGTTCGCTCCTAAAGAATGAAGTCTTTTTGTTCATTACGGTAGAGACTTGGCGGTGGGGATTTCCTTCTTACGTGGCACACATGTGTCACTTGATGAAATACACTTCGTTGTAAATGTAAGATCACCAGATTATCTTAATATTAACTATCACAAACAATTTTCCGCCTTTTAGAAACTTACTCCGCAAAAAGACACAGTAACAGCAAAAATATTGAACGAAATAAAATATTAATATCAAACATTACGAGGAAGGCTGGAGAATGCATCGGTTAAAAGGTTGTGATTGTGACAACAAAGATGAAGATACCTATTTACATTATTTACATTGTTTGGACTGTTGGCCTCATCTTTATTGTCATATTCACAACGTTTCGACAGTTGTACGCTCCGGTTTTCTTCAGGTGTTGGAAATTTCGAACTGAACCCTTTATTTCGCCCATCGAGGGTATATTGTTCTAGTTCCACGTGCCATGCCTCTTCTGGATGTCTCAGTTACCTCCATTTAACTCAATTCTCCAATTTTTTCTTCATATTTTGGTCAAGTCACTAAATCCGACCAACGCTTTTATCCACTGGGCCATGTGGATAAAAGCACACATGGCCCAGTGGATAAAACTAGAACAATCTACCCCGGTGGACGAAAGAAAGGGTTCACTTCGAAATTCCAGTCACCTGAAGAAGGCCGGGGCGTATAACGGTTGAAATGTCGTGAATATGACAATAAAGCCTGGGAATAATGACAATAACTCATCTCAGAACTTTAAATAGTACTAAATTTGTCTGAGAACACCTACTCCGACTAAAATAGCAAAGATAAAGTCCATTTATATCAGAATTTTTGATAAGGTGAGCTATTATTGTTATATGCCTTATTACTGATACCAAAATGCTCATTTTGCTTATTATAGTCACAACGTTCCGGTCATTGTACTCTCCGGCCTTTTTTAAGTGTCTGTCCTAATGAGTAACGTTCTTGGAATTTTGAAACGAGCGCATTATTCAATGGGATTTTTTAAATTTCTCTTTTCATGCTTACGGTATATTTAATATTTAATACACAGTAGCTTTTGTGCCATCCGAAGTTAAACAACGCTAACCTGGTGTGTACGTAAATGGGTGACCACTTGGGAATAAAAGGTGATATAAGCTTGGATGTGCGGGTGGTGTAATGGATAATGGCTCGGAATTATAAATCGGAGAGCCAAGTTCTAATTTCAGCTCCAATTTTTTACCAGGATTTTCTAAAAACAAAAAAATTTAATTCCGTTGTAAATAAGTTCTGAAAATTTAATTAAAATCCGACAATTATTTGATTTTTGCAAGAATTTCCAAAACAATGTGTTTTTAAGGCTCAAAAAGATGCTAAAATCCTTATACTAATCTTTGGTTTACCCGTTGGCGCAAGAAAAACAAGATTTTTACGTAAAATTATGAAAGTGCTTGAAAGGATTCTAAAAGTTAATAAAATAATTAAAAAAAAAGTTAATAATAAAAAGTTAATAAAAAAAAGTCAATAAAAAAGCTAATAAAAAAAGTTAATAAAAATAAAAAAAGTTAATAAAAATAAAAAAGTTAATAAAAAAAGTTAATAATAAAAAGTTAATAAAAATTTTAAAAAGTTAATAAAAAAAGTTAATAAAAAAGTTAATAAAAAAGTTAATAAAATAATTAAAAAAGTTAATAAAATAATTAAAAATACTCTTAATAATAACATCAACATTTAAACTCTGTTTATATTAAGTTTGGGCATTTTTAGAATATTTTTGGTGGTACCTAATCTAATGGCACCAAAGTGAATAGAAGAGAGAACCATCACGAATTGTCCCCTTAGCATGGAAACCAGAAGAGACCATTCTAGGGCTTAGTTAAAAATTCCAAGAAGGACACAAATTACGATTACATGGACTAGATGAAAGCCGGATGGTAAATCGATTGAAAATAAGTGAGTATAAAAACGAAGATGAGAATGCTGGCCAGATTAGAAAGACATATCAAAAGATAGTCCGAATGATTGATTCGTGTCAGGTTTAATTATAATCGTTGCAGAGTATTCAGTTGCCTGGATGTACAAGGTAGTCAAGGTGTAAACTTGACGTTTCTTCCCAGATTTTCACTGACCGGTCACATAAACACCCCACATTGCACCTCTGTCCTCATTCGTACCGTTGTGCATCCCAAACTTAAGATGAAAAATGAAGACTCGAACTCAGTTTCCAATATATTTCGCTGTTTATTCAGAGCTTCACTTGTACAGTCTGGGCCGGTAGAAGTAGGTAACACGTGGAACAAATTTTGCCATTTCGGGCTAACAGATCAGTCTTTCCCTCAACTCTTCCCCTCTATCAACTCCCTGCTCATCTCAAAATCACCACTCGCGGCTGGCAACTTTACCGGGCGGCAAGCAACTTTAACAGGCCACATCGGAACTAAACTCAGGCTCATTTGTATTTTTTCGACACTCACAGAGTTAATCTGTGGTTCATACGACAACTATACTGAGCAGGCTTTTGTTACAGTTCAAATATGTATACCAGGGTCACATATGGTTTTGAATTCAGAATTTTCTTTTATATATACTGGCTGTCAATTATGGCTAGAGTTTCCTGTCAGCCCTGCTATTTAACCCATAGCTAGGGGATGGAGAAAGGGTATGTAATTGATATCGAACCACCAGCTTCTTGTTCTGATCCTCTAACCATTACACCCCAACCCCTTACACATTCTCATAACGACAATGTTTCAATAAAAAAATCCAGACAATATTAGGAATTCTAGAGTGCTCAAAGACTGACATTGGAATCAAAATGACAGTGTCTTCTTATAGTTCTTTTGTATTTGTTTATTTTCTTCTTTTCTTTTTTTTTTCATTTTTTTCTTTTTCTTCTTTTATTTATTTTCTCCCTTTTTCTCTTTTTCACTTTCTTCTTCGTTTCTTTTTCCCGTAATGTCGATACCGACGTTAACATTTAAAATCAATTCCCCCCCCCTTTTTTTACTATTCCCGTTCCTTTGTCTCTGTTGTTAATACAACATTTTGCTCGCTTCCGTTTTCAACTTCCTGTCACTTCACTCAGTTCAGGGCCGGAAGTGGGTCCAACTAAAAGCGGAAGCGAATTCAATATCAAATATGTCTGTCAAAAATCATGTACTGACAAAAATGGAAGAGAATCACGGAATAAAAAAAAAAGAAGTTTTATTTATTTCATTTCTTTTTTTTCATTCCGTCTGTCATTCTTTTACTTCTTTCTTCAACATCCTTTTCTTTCTATTTTCCATTCGTTCTTCCTTTTTCTATTTATTTTGCTTTCTTTTTTGCACAAAAAGAATAAAAGTATATAAAAATATATTTAATTTTTTTTGTTTGTTTGCATTTTCTCATTTTTTTGTTATTCATTTAATTTTTGATATTTTTAACTTTCTTTCGTTCTTTTCATTTTCCCTCTGATTCTTGTCTTTCTTTTTCTTTCCTTCGGTCTCTTTCTTGATGTTTGCCCTTTTTCTTGTATTGATTTAAATATACACTTTTTTCATTCATTTCATTTGTTTTCTTTTTCTTTCCTTCGGTCTCTTTCTTGATGTTTGCCCTTTTTTTTGTATTGATTTAAATATACACTTTTTTCATTCATTTCATTTGTTTTCTTTTTCTTTCCTTCGGTCTCTTTCTTGATGTTTGCCCTTTTTCTTGTATTGATTTAAATATACACTTTTTTCATTCATTTCATTTGTTTTCTTTTTCTTTTCTCCTTTTTTTACCTTCTTCCATTTAGTGTTCTTTGTCTTGTAATTCCGTTTATTTCTTTTCTCTTTGCTTATTATTTCTTACTAGCAGCATGGCCCGGCGTTGCCCGTGCTTGATTCATAAATCGTACGACTTATACCGCAATTTTCTTGCATGAAAAGGAAAAATGGAATGGAGTTTGTGTATCACTGGCTGAGGACTTCAGTGTAGACCACATTTTCAGCTTTTTGCGAGGGTGAATAAAGGAACACATCCTCGCGCCTGCCAACTCGAGAGCAAGCTACGTAAAGTTGGCCATCTGAGAAGCACTGCTCCTCTCAGTGTACACCAATGACAGACAGCGTTTGTCCTTGGGCCATCAAACCCTTCAAATGGCTCCTTCACATGGTGACTCCCAATGGCCTCGTCATAAATCCGGTCAGTTTTAGCTAAAAACCGACATGCGGTTCAGGTGCAATCTGGGCGTATCGGTTTTTGGATTTTATCGATTTTCCGCGCTGTTTAGGGGTCCGTGGTCATGAAACTTCTGAACAACACTTCTAATGGTAGACTCTAAGAGGGTGTCAAATTTGGTTGTAATGCGATCATTCCTTCTATAAGCAGATTTTTTCGATTATCGATATTTTCGATTATCGATTTTTTCGGAACCTGAGTCCGAACTCAAAAATCGGGCTCCGTCATGTCCTTACGGCAGCCATTTGCAAACTTATGGTGAAAACCTCATCGAAATCGGGTGAGAAATGCGGTCTGGGGGACGTAACAACGCCCACGACAGACACACTGACAGACAACATGAGAAATATAGATAGTAGATTTTCATTCCATTTTTCTCTCCTTTTTTCCTTGAGTTTCTTTCCATTTTTCTTGTATTACAACCTCCATTTTCTTATTTTTCTAATTTTCATTATTCTTTTTTTTTTGTTTCTTTGCTTCTTTGTATTTCACAGTTGCCGTGATTACTTTCTACTTACAGTGTTCTGTCCTTCGGTCGGCTACAGTCAAATGCCGATGAAAGCAACGATTCTCGTTCGATCGCCAGAATTAGGAAGTGTCAATCCCACTCAGTTCTTGGGTGGGGGAGCGCTTGGGAGCAACTGTAATCAACTTCCTACATTCTGAATTTTGTTTTGGCTTTAAATAACCTTCAAATGGTTGATAATCCGTAAAAAAAAGCAAATTTATTCAATCAATCAACAAAAAAGATCCTGATTTTTCCAGCCTTCTTTTTTTCCTCGTCTTGACTTATTTTTTCTTCATTTTGCATTCATTAAGAGACTCTGCTTCAAAGTGCAAAGGGGAGATAATCACTCATGTTTATATTTAGTAAAAGTTTACACGAATCGATATTTTTAAGAATACTAATCAAATTTTCTAGTATTTTTTCATTATGACATTTTGGCAAACTTAGATCTTCGTGCTCCCACCCCCAATGCAAAAAATAAAATGTCAAAAGGACGTTTTTTTTCCCCTTGCAACCGTTTTAATGATTCAACTACATTTATTCCTCGGCAGTGTTAATTGTTTGATTAGAATTTTAATAAAACTTAAACATATGATGAAAGTGAATTTATACATTTTCTTTATCCTTGAGAACTGACAAAAGAAACACTATTTATTTATTAGTGTAATGACAAAAGTACGTAGGTGTAGGCTTTAAGAAAGCTTTATTCAACTGAGAATACAAGGTTCGCGTATAGTGTTCTTTTATATCCCAGTAAACAGAAATAGCTCTCTCAAAGAGGAGAGTAACAAAAAAGGGGAGACCACTCTTGATTATTCATAACAATTACATTGTTTATTTACACTATTTATTTATTATATTACTTATTGGAATGTTTGGCGAAACATCAGCTAAAGTGATTCGAACTTTGTAAAACGATCAAATTTAGTAAATGTTTATAAATTTATGAATAAAATTTTTTTTTCATATTTATTTATAAATTGGTAAATGATGAATATAGCTTTAATTGTATTAATTTTTAGAATGTTGTAAATATAATATTAGTCTTGTAATAGCCTCTAACAACATTGGTTTTCGTAACTATTGGTGGCTCTGCAATAATGTGTTAAATATGACTAAGCCCTCTATCCCTCTTCTCTTCACGGAGTTTGAGTTGTTAAAATATTCAGCTGATAAAGCAGAATGTTTTGCTCGTAAATTCTCTTCCAATTCTATCCTTGACACCTGACTTTCCCATTACAACTGAGTCCCTGTTGAGATATACATATAACTCTCTAGACTATAATCTACAATAATCTCTAAACTGGATCCCCACAAAGTATATGGACCTGATGGTATCCATGTAATAGTCCTTATGAAATGTTCACTCCAACTGGTGCCTGTTCTTTATAAACTTTACAATAAATTATCAATCTTTTGCAGGTTATTGAAGCCAGAAAATATTTTGAAATTGTAAGAACATTTTGAAGATAATAATATTTTACTGATACAATTCCTATTAATTAACCCATAGCTAGGGGGAAGAGTTGGATTCATACTTTCCCCAATGGGATTTGTGCCTAAGTGAATTTAACGAACTCGACTGGAATTGGAACTCGGCTCTCCAATTTCCAATTTCAAATTGTTACCCATTACACCATCCGCCTACCCCCATGCTTACAGAACCTCTTATTCCCAAGTGTTCACCAATCTAGGTCCTACCCAGGCTCGACGTTGCTTTACTTCGGTGGTCGTACGGGAACCGGTATTTCAACGTAATATGGACGTAAGCCTATATATATTCACACTCAAACAAACACACACATAGACATATATGTGTTGTTTAAAACTCAGCTATATTTATAGAATAAAAGTGCTCAACACGGGGAACAGAGCGTATGCAGGCATTGTCAGGGTTGCCGTAGGAATCAAAACTCCATGGACATGTAAATAAGGTGAACGTGTGGATATAGAATACGGATTAAATCCGTCAGAATGATTAAATAAGGAACAAGAAGAAAATCTTTACAAATCCGACACAGAAGATTATGAATTTGTTGTGTCGTGGCACAATAGTAAAAATAAGAAAATCAAGTCGAAGTTGGGTTAAGGAACAAGTGTATTTAACATCACAGATACAAAGGTTGGAAACGGGTACTACTCAGTTAGGCAGTGTAGTACTGTCGCTGCTACTACGGGTAGGTACTACTGACACTATATATATAGTGAGAACCGGTGTAAATCCCTTGTGTTAGAGGCCGGTGTAACAGAATTGAACAGTTTTCTTTTTAATTATTTAAAAGTTTTATAGTCATGAAAATGGAAAGGAGTCATTCTGTCAATACTTATCAGAAGATATATAGATACAAAACATTTTCAAAAACCTCCCAAGCTTGATCAATTACAGATCTAGCCTTTATTTTTCACTCATAAAATTAAAAAAAATTATTCGATGCAAACATACCAAAGACGCCATCGAAAATGATGCCCTCAGAGAAAGATTTTGTTATTAAAATTCAAACATTTTCTTTTACCTTTAAAATATATGGTAGAGTGAATTTTGTATATTCTTATTTTTAGTATATTTAATCCCCTATTGAGTTTCCAACAGCTTATAACTATTTTATAATCGCTTCAAGAACGGGAAAATGATTTAATTGCTTTGAACCGATCACCAAGATCCCAATTGCTTAATACAAGTGAATTAATATGGGAAGATTTCGACTATCACCTAAATGAAAGAAGTCAAAAGAACGGCTCTTAATATCCTGGCACCAGATCCCGAAAGAAACTTTGCAAGACAGAGTCCATGACTAGTCAGTTAAGACTTATATTGCGAGCATATGAAACTCTCAACAGTATATTAGGATGGTGGCCATAGATAAAGCAATGAAATATACATGTATCCACAACAAATCCCAACTAGTAACAACACAAACAAATGGACATATTTATAGACCAATGAAACTATTAATCTTTATTTTTGCATATCAAATCTATCTATCTATCTATCTATCTATCTATCTATCTATCTATCTATCTATCTATCACATTCTTTTCAATTTCTATCTATCTATCTCAGTTTGTTTCTATCTATTTTTCTATCTACCTATCTATCTCAGTCTTATCATGTATATAACTTATATATATATATATATATATATATATATACATATATAATATACATACACATATATATATATATAATTATATATATATATATATATATATATATATATATATATATATATATATATATATATATATATCAGTGAGTGCCCTGACGATAAATGAACAACGCTGATGGCCATCGCAATTCAATCATATCACCTATTCTAAGTGCCTGCCAAATGCCATTCACTCGGTTCCATTAAAAGCTTGGCAAAAAATGGCAGATGCAAAAATGCGGGAATGTTTTTCGCGTTCTTAGAAGGGCAGCCGAACCTTTGAATACGAAATGATAGCTACAATCGACAAAAATGGAAAACTTTATTTTTCTCTTTCGTTCTCTTTTACTTTTTCTCTTTCTCCTTCCTTTACTAGCTTCTCTTCTCTTTTCCGCTTTCTTTCTTTGTCCTTGACTATCTACGCCTCTCTCTCTCTCTCTCTCTCTCTCTCTCTTTCTATTCATAAAAATATGTTTTATTACCGCCGTATACCTCTCACTCTCCATCGGTTTGCATGTCCCTTCTTACTCTCTTGCTTTTTACTCTCTTTCGTTCTGCTTAGATATTTCTCTTTTTTCTTTCACTTTTTGATTTAGACTGCTATTTCTTCCCCCCCCTCTCTCTCTCTCTCTCTCTCTGCACACGCACCCACACACACAAGCGCACGCGCGCCTTCGGTTGCAGCTCTTATAAGTTATTTTGTTTGATTTTTTTTTTTTTAATGTATTTTCTCTGTTTCTATCAATTTGCACG
>CAHIKZ030005201.1:1830000-1875000 GCA_903632075.3 Acanthosepion pharaonis | reverse complement strand
AACTTGTTGTCTTTTGCAGTTTTCAGTTTATTTGATGTTAAATACAGGTATATCGTCTCAAGTTTTTTGATTTTATAAGGAAAAAAAACACATGCCTGATGATGGATGGAAGACTGTCCGTAAGTACTAGCATTTTAACATCAAATAAACTGAAAAACTACAGACAACAAGTTTTTCTTCAAGGATCAAAACTCGCACTATGGATGAACAGTATTTTAATGCATATATTATGTTTTCTAGCGATGGATGTCGCCAATAATCGCATTGATACTATAATTCTATGTGTGATTATTCTTTGTATATATATATATATATATATATATATATATATATATATACTGTAAACATTGATAATCCTGTTTTTTTATTAAAAAAAATTAATGTCGTCCGATTTAGACTGAAGCAATAAATGTGCCTCTGGGCGGGAATCAAATCGTGATTCCCTTTATCTATCAATGAAACCTGTCCTATAAGCAAAGCGCGCACTTACCGGTCAGTCCACGATAAGGCAAGGTTCAGTTACGCCTCTCGAATTTCTATATCTGCTATTCGAAACGTAAACAGCAATTTAAATTTTTTAAATATATATTAAAATTTACTTTTTTTAGTGGGAAAAGAGTGGACAATATCGGAGATATAGAGTTTATAGAGAAAAATAGTGTAGGTAGCAGGAAGGACGGCGGAATCAATGCTACACGGCGGAATCAATACTACATGGCGACTGTCAGGTTCATGCTTCAGTGTGTTTAAAATTGGAAGTCGTTGAGCAATCTCTAACATAGGAATGACACACACGCACACACATACACAAGCACACACACACACAAACAAACAATATATATATATATATATATATATATATATATATATATATATATATGAAGAAATATAGTCTTAAGGTGTGCTATATTTTATGGAATAAAGTGCTCAATATCAGAGATAGAGATGTGTAAATATAAATGTGAACATAGAAGTCAACAATTTGTTCAGTTTTGGGGTTGGTTGTTGTAGTTCATTCTAACTATTATTTTGGCGGGAAGAGTTTTTAATTTGGGATTGGTTTGTCTGTTGCCACGATAAAATCACCAGATAATGAAGAAAAAGTATACATAGGAGTAACTGAAGGACCCTGGAAGCAAAGAAATTATACACACAAAACATCTTTCACAAATAGTAAATATACGAACAGTTCAATGCTTTCTAAGTATATCTGGGAAATTAAAAACAAAACGCACATCACACCAAAAATATCCTGGAAGATAAGGAAAAAGTCTACAACAACCAATCAAAAACTTGCAAACTTTGCTTGGAGGAAAAAATAGCTATCATTACTTTCCCCGACCAAAATAAATTATTAAATAAAAGATCCGAGCTCATCTCAAAATGCAGGCATGAAAATAAATTTTTACTACGTAACCACCTAAAAAATGAAAAACGGAAAAAATAAAACAAAAACAAATAAATAAATACACTAATAAAAAATAGAAATAAAAAATAAATAAATACTATGTTGCTTAAAACCGAAAATATACAAGTAAAATAAATTGACCTAAATTCATCCAAGTAAATAAACAGACAAACCAATCCCCAAATTAAAAACTCTTCCCGCCAAAATAATAGTTAGAATTAACTACAACAACCAACCCCAAAACTGAACAAATAGCTTTAATTAAATTCTCAAACCAAAACAAAACTGTTAAATAAGTGATATAAACAAATTTTTACTACGTTAATAAATAAATAAATAAAATAAGAAACAAAAATAAAATCGAGCAATATAACTAGACCCAAATAAATAAACAAACTACTTCCGGTAAAATAACCGTCATAATAGTATACCCACAATGCACCACTAACCCGTACATATATATAAATAGCCGAGAAAAATAACAGCATATGTGGCCTGACGATTGCATATAGCATGAAACAGACTGTCGCCTCTAAGTGTTGACTTCTATGTTCACTTTTATATATATATATATATATATATATATATTTAAAATATATATTCAACATTTAAAATATGATTCCAACACTCATATGTCCTATTTTTTCTATATTTTTCACACACACACACACACACACACACACACACACACACACACACATATATATATATATATATATATATATATATTCTTTCAAAATATAAAATCCTTTCCATTTGTTTTGAGGACGAAACGTTTTCTCATTGTCTTTATTTATATATAAATATATATATATGTGTGTGTGTGTGTGTGTGTGTGTGTGTGTGTGTGTGTGTATATGTGTGTGTGTATGTGTATGTAGTTTAAAAGCTGCCCTATTGGGTAGCATTTAAGCTAGCTCCTGTGGAGGTCTCTTGATTAGACCTTCATCAGAATAGGTAGAAATAGGCTACAATAAACCACAGAAGAACACAAAATTGATGGCTGCATTTAAATATTGCATCAATATTTAAGCTTACCGTTTAAAAGTTCAACGATAATTCTTCTTATTTTTTCAGTTTTTTTTTTCATGATGATGTTCTTATTGAACGAAATTTTGACAACAGAATAATCAAACTTAAACATCCAACTGGTTTTAATATATTCCATCTTACGCACACACTTTGATTATTATATATATATATATATATATATATATATATATATATATATATATATATATATATATATATTTATAAAATATATATATATTATAAAATATATATATATATATATATATATATATATTTTATTAAAAAAAAAAAACAATACCAATATATACAGCCTAAATCAAATCACCCCCATCTATTATTAAACATATACCGTTATCTATCGGAAAAAGAATAAGTACAAATTCAGCAAATGAGAAGATTTTCTATGAACATATTAATTTCTATAATAAAGCTCTAAAAGATAGTGGCTACAAAAGCCCGAAACTAAATTATATAAAAAAGGGAACTGGAAAGCATAGAAAAAAACAGAAGTAAAAACACAATTTGGTATACAGCCCCCCCCCCTCATACAACCAAAGTGTAAACAATAAATTAGGACAAAATTTCTTTGCATTAATAGTCAAGCATTTTCCTAGTGAAAGTAAACTAAGTACTATTTTCAATAAAAACACACTAAAATTGAGTTACAGCTGTACGGAAAACTTAGAAAAAATTATTAAACATAATGCTAATATCTTAAATAAACACTTAGATCAAAACCAAAAAAATTTAGACAATGGAAAAATAAAAATAAAAATAAAAACTGATGAAGATAAACAAAATTTATGTAACTGTAGAAACCCTCATAATTGCCCTCAACAAAATAAATGTCGCACGGAATCATTAGTATACCAATGCAATATCTCTTCGAGGGAAAATCCTGAAAACAAAAATATATATAGGTTGCACTAGCCTTGAGTTCAAAAAAAGATTCAACCAACATCAAAGTTCATTTAGGATAAATAAATATAAAGATCAAACATCTCTCTCGAAGTACTTCTGGCACCTAAAAGAATCAAATAAAACACATACAGTAAAATGGAAGTTAATAAGAAAAGCTAGAATATGTAGGTCATTAAATGAACCATGTCCTTTGTGCATACATGAGAAACTATATATTATTAAGTTTATAAAAAATAAGAATTTACTGAATGAGAGAAATGAAATAGCTATTTTATGCCGTCATTGTCAAAAATTTTCCTTAAATAATATTTAAAAATTTAAAAATAAATTTAAAAAGTGCGACCAGATAATATACATACGTGGAAAAATAATTTTATATTCTGTAGGTAATTCTATTACATTTACTTGTCTAAAAAAAATAGTCTATTAAAATAAAAGTGATAATATTTTAAAATCGTATTTAAAATTGTAGTTAAAACGAATTCTAACCTAAACATCTTTTAAAATTGTAGTTAAATAAAAAGTATTCTAACCTAAACACCTCTCTCAAAGTACTACCGGCACTTAAATGAATCCAATAAAACACCTCCAGAAAAATGAAATTATGATGAAAAGCTAGATGATGTAGGCCATTAAATGACCCATGTCCTTGGTACATACATGAGAAACTATTACTAAGTTTAAAAAATAAATAAATAAATAAAGTTTATTAAATCAGAGAAATGAATTAGCTATTTTACCGTGATTGTGATAAATTTTACTTAAATAATATTTAAATATAAAATTTTAAAAATAGTAATATACATACTTATACTTGATATGGAAAAATAATTTTACTCACTGTAAGTAATTCTAATACATTTATTTCTTTTAAAAAGAAATATAGTCTATTAAAACTAACAGTGAAAATATTTTAAAGTTGTATTTAAAATTGTAGTTAAATAAAACGAATTCTAACCTAAACATCTTTTAAAATTGTAGTTAAATAAAACGTATTATAACCTAAACACCCCCCTCAAAATACTAGAAGCACTTAAAACACCTACAGTTAAATGAAATTAATATGAAAAGCAAGAAGATGTAAGCCATTGAATGACCCATGTCCTTTGTACTTACATGAGAAACAATATATTACTAGGTTTTATATAAAAAACAAAAGTTTACTAAATCAGTGAAATTAATTAGCTATTTTTCCCGCCATTGTCATAAATTTTACTTAAATAATATTTAAATATAAATTTTTAAAAAAATTGTGACCTAGTAATATACATACTTATACTTGATGTGAAAATAATTCTACATGCTCTAAGTGATTCTAATATATTTACTTGTTCTTAAAAGAAATATAGCATATTAAAAATTAAAAGTGAAAATATTTTTCAAATCGTAGTTAAATAAAACGTATTCTAACATAAACACCCACCAAAAATCTTTAAATATACAAATAGAAAAAAATGCCGTAAGAATTTTTGTCGTTAACAATAAAATTTTAAAAAAAATCCAGACGACATGCATTTAACGGATGTCAGATTTCATTGGAAAATACATCCCTACCCCTACCAAAACGTAACTAATAACTGATACATCAAAATACAGTGATAATGAACACGCAACCACCCCTTGTCTGGTTGAATTGGATTTCTCTGTATCCTTGGAAACGTAAATTATGATTTTGCTGTGTCTTTAAAACCCAGTAATTTTAAAAGTTTTTCCAACATTCGCTTGAGGATGAAATGGAACTAATGTCTTTAATTTAATTACAAAATTAAATTGGAAGCTTTCAGCTTCCATTTTTGAAACATGGTTAGAACTGTGTAGCGAAAAAAAACATATTTTAAATCAATCAATTTATAATATTAATGCTCTGTAAATTTACATTGAGCACTATTTTGTAAAAATAAAAATATCTATAAGAACACCGGATTATATATCTTACTGTTGGTAAGGAGGGCTTTATCTTTGATTGTGTTTGATGCTTTTGTTTTATAAGCATTTTTCAACCGGGATATTAGTGTAAAATGATTTTATATCTAGTCTGGTCATGAGTTTGTGAGCCATATTTATTTTCCTTAGTTTTTCAACAAGGTTGCCTGAATTTTTTTTTTTTTACATGTGATGGACTTATTATAGTGAGTTTATTTTCGCTATGGCTATGTTTTGTGGTGGTGGTGGGGGGAGGAGCGCTGCCTATTTCAGAAATGATGGGGCGCATTGTTGAATTTGGATTACTGATGGAATCTCCTTCCAGTGGAGTGATGGCATTATTTTCTTGGAATTTCTCAAGTCTTCCTTTCCAAAACATTTTACCTAAACAATCATATATATATATATATATATATATATATATATATATATATATATATATATATATATATATATTTATTTAAAATATGATTCCAAATCGCTACATAAGAGGTCTCATGTTTCAAAACAAGAGCCGGAAACTTCAATATAATCCTTTAAATTAAATTGAGTTGAAATTAAAAAAGGCTCCGTTCCATCTTCAAGCGAAATTTTTGTTGGAATAACGTATATCTGAAATTTGTTTTAAAAATTGAAATCAAAATCACCATGGTAACAGCTATGGTGAATTGTCTAAAATGGGTAGGCGAGTGTAGGGTGTTAATGATAAGTAGCGGTATAGAGATACTTTCAAGGTGTCAAGTCGGAGGAAGGTGAGGGTGTCAAAAATGAAACGAAGATGTATTAAGCTTTCGTCAAGTTGGCTTGTCTATGGAGATTTATTTATTTTATTTTATTTTATTTTATTATGAAAGGGAATTGTGCATATAAAAAGAAAGACTTTCGTCACGTTTGTTTTTTGACGACTTCATAAAGGGTTATCTTTTATGTAAGGTGTTTAAACTACTAATTTGGGCGATGGATTATGAAGGGTGTTATGTTGTATGCAAGTTTGTAGTTAATAATTTCTACTATGAATCTGATGATTGGGTTATTTGTTAAACAAGTTATATAAATTTTTTGTATCGAGCACTATTTTTTAAAAATAATAACTAAAATACTAAGGAACTTTGGACTCTTTACCTAACCAGTTCCTTCCTACTTTTCAAAGAACAGAGAAATGATGAACAGTATGTCACAAAGTCTTTAAATATATCTTCTTAGATTTGAATTAAGAGTTTCCCTTTTCCTAGACCGATTACCAACCGCGGCTTGAGAGCTCTCCTGCACTGCAATTTCATCCACTGCGGGCCGGATGTGACAAGCCTGTTTATCGACACTTCCACGAAAACTGCTCGGACAAACTACATTTCCTGGTCCTGCCTTACCACATACATAGTAGCAAACCACTTGCATTCCCTTTGTATTTCATCAGTGAGAAATCAGTTCCACACTAACAGTTTCTTTCCGCGAACCACTGCTCTGTGGAACTGGCTTCCAAGCGGGTGTTTCACCGATCATTTGGGGGTATTTTTTTTTACATTTTTTAATCGTTCCTAGCACGTCCGAAATTTTCATTAAAAATCTTGTTTTTTTGTCAAAAAAAAAAAAAGGACAAATAATCAATCATTTTCAATCATTTTTTTCTATTTTATAAAAAAGATGAAAATCTCACTTTGACATTCTTTTAAAAATCAATTATCATTTTTTCAAAACTTATTTTAATAGAATCAGTAATTATAATGTTTATTTAAAATATTTTGAACCAAGCTTAACTTAGCTTCTGTGCCGAAAAAATGTAATTTAAAAATAAAACAAAGCAGGTCATAACCTTTCGCGTCACTTGACAGGTGACGAAAGACATTTTCATGACGTTTAGATAACTTACGGGAGGATAATTCTTTCTACGGATGGAAGGAAGTGAAATTATTTAGATTTAAGTGAACAAATTATTTACCTCGTTACTTTTAAGGAAAACTTTCAGCACTCTAATTTTTTTTTTTTTTTTTTTGTACTTAGCTTTCATCCTTATGTTAACGATGCTTTATGGAAAAAAATATATTATAAAGAAATTAAAAAATAAGACTGTTAAGAGTAAGATTAAATTTCATAAGAAAGGTATCTAATTAATTTATAGGTACCTTTCTTATGAAATTTTATCAGAAGTGTACATAAAATACTATAATTTTATGTACATTTATTACATTTTACTGTGTTATTTGTATTTCCATTCATTTTATTATTAATTTTGATATTTCATTTATGGAAAAATGTCATAACTGAGATAAAAAAAACACGATTTGCATTCTTCAAAGCCTTGTGCTTTTAACTATTGTAATCACTAAAACCGATGTGATCGAATGTCTAGAGTTTTTCAAAAAATCAGGTATGGGGGTGTTAATAAATATATATAAAAAATATTTCTGCCATGACTTTAATAAAAAAAAGCATATTTATAATAATTTTGATGTGATCGAATTTCTAGAGTTTTTCATAAAATTAGTTATGGGAGTGTTAATATATATATATGAAAAATATTTCTGCCATGACTTTAATAAAAAAAGCATATTTATAATAATTTCGATCATCTGTGAATAGTTTCTGAAAGTTTCATTAACATCCGACAATTATTTTTATTTTTGCAAGATTTTCCAAATTAATGTGTGTAATACAAAAAAAAAAAAAAAAAACGTGCTAAAAATTGTATGTTATTTTACTAGTTCCGGTGATACAAAGAGAAACAAGGTTTTTTTAATCAAAATTTAGAATGTTCTAAAAAGAAGGAAACATTTTAAAAAATAATCAAAATAAACTTTGGTCTTTCCTCTTAATAATAACATTAGCATTTAGACAATAAAATTTTGTTTTCATAAAGTTTGGCGTCTTTTTCATCAGACTATGCTCTCTTTTTTTAGCGATTTCGTAGTGGTACCTATATTTATACTAAAATGAATTATAATGGCCAACACGGCTGGAAACCGAACTCAGACCGCCAATTTTGTTTACCGCGCCGCTAACTGTAGCTTTATTCTCCTTTCGCTGAACAAGTATGTAGAGAGAAGAAGCAAGGAAAATGAAGGGGAATATCAGCTGGAAAGAAAACTGACGTAAGAAGCAGAAAGTAGAAAAACGTGAATAAAAGCAAGAGGTGGAGGTGGGGGAGGAGAGGTCGAGAGGAGGAAGAGGAGGAGGGAGGAAGAAAGAAAGAAAGAAAGAAAGAAAGAAAGAAAGAAAGAAAGAAAGAAAGAAAGAAAGAAACGAGTGTAAGTGAAAAAAGGGCAAAGTCATTTTTGTAACCACTGATCAGTTATCAACATCAAAAGAGCCGCCATCTACCCTCCTCCGCCGTCATTACCAATTCGTCCCCCACATTTTACCTGCACTCCCCCATATACTCTAATCTTCTTATCGCGTTAAACCCAACGTTGTACCCGCACCCCTTCTTTTTCCACTGTCAGTCTATTTCTGCTTCAAGATTCCAAGCGAAATGTAGACAGTAGTCATTGCTAGAATTACTTCTTCCAGTTTTCATTATTTATTTACTTTTTGCTTTTTTGAAGCCAATTTTTCTTTCTTTTCATTTTATTTCATTTCTTGTTTTATTTTCTCTCATATTCTATCTCTCTTTTTTCTCCAAAAGTCATTTTACGCATTTCTTTCTTTCTTTCTTTCTTTCTTTCTTTCTTTCTTTCTTTCTTTCTTTCTTTCTTTCTTTCTTATAGCCTTTATGCCTTCTTTCTTTCGTTCCCTTCCCAGTTCTATTTTTTGCTTTGCCATCCCAATTCTTTCTTTCTTTCTTTCTTTCTTTCTTTCTTTCTTTCTTTCTTTCTTTCTTTCTTTCTTATAGCCTTTATTTACTTATTATAGCCTTCTTTCTTCCGTTCTCCTCCCAGTTCTATTTTTCGCTTTGCCATCCCAATTCTTTCTTTCTTTCTTTCTTTCTTTCTTTCTTTCTTTCTTTCTTTCTTTCTTTCTTTCTTTCTTTCTTTCTTTCTTTAGTTTTTCGTTTCTTTTTCTTCGTTCTTTTTGCTTACTCTTCTTGTTCTTTCTGTCTTCTTCCCTTCTTCCCATCCTCCTTTCCTTTCTTTACACTCGCTCTTAATTGCTTTGTCTTTTCCTTCTTTCTTTCTTTCTTTCTTTCTTTCTTTCTTTCTTTCTTTTTTTCTTTCTTTCTTATCGCCTTTATTTACTTATTATAGCCTTCTTTCTTCCGTTCTTCTCCCAGTTCTATTTTTACTTTGCCATCCCAATTCTTTCTTTCTTTCTTTCTTTAGTTTTTCGTTTTTTTCTTCGTTCTTTTTGCTTCCTCTGCTTGTTCTTTCTGTCGTCTTCCCTTCCTCCCGTCCTCCTTTCCTTTCTTTACACTTCGTACTTTCTCTTGCTGTTTATTTTAATTTTTTTCTTTCTTTCGCTCACTCTTAATTGCTTTGTCTTTTCTTTCTTTCTTTCTTTCTTTCTTTCTTTCTTTCTTTCTTTCTTTCTTTCTTTCTTTCTTCACAACTTTGCAAGTTGTTTCCCTTGTTTTTTTTTTCTTTTGGCTTTTCTTTCTCTTTCTGTCTCTCTTGGTTGCTTCCTTTGTTTCTTTCTTTCTTGTTTACTTCCTTTAGTTTTACGTTTCTTTTTCTTTCAATTTTTGTTGCTTACTTTGCTTCTTCTCGCTTTCTTTCTTTCTTTCTTTCTTTCTTTCTTTCTTTCTTTCTTTCTTTCTTTTGCTCTCATTTCTTTCTCTCCTTCTTCCAGCTCTTTTTTGCCTTTCATTATTCCCCGCCTTTCCCTTTTTTTTCTTTCTCTTTCCTTCTTACTAGCCGATCATCGTCATTTCATTTTTTTTTCCTCTTTTCCCTTTCCTTTCTCATTTTATCATCATTTTCCCCCTAAATGGACCCATTTTGCCCCATTGCCACGTAATTCTGGTTGGATGATGAAGGCCTGCCGACAAGTCTGTGCGCAGAATGACGCAGACGTTTTTTTGCACTTGAAGAAGCAGTAGAAATCTTTGTCTATTCGGCTCAATGACCCCACCCTTCTCTCGCTCTCTCCCTCCGGTAGTGAGTATCTTTGCTCCATTGCGTAAAGTAATGACGACAAGACTTTTTGCCTTGATCGACTGCATTGAACTTTGAGGGAAATTGCCTTACTTCATGAAGTAGGACATAAAAAAATAGCTGTTCTTTTCCTCGGCTAAAAAAAAAAAAATGTCCACTAAAGAATATTCCTGACAAGGAACCTGGAAAAAGTACGTACTGTTCGAGAATAGTGTCACTAAGAGTACAGATTTCAAACTATCCTGGACAAATTTGCTAACAGCTCGTACATATAAGATGAGCTCCCGAGATATAGGTGGTAAGGTTGAAAACTGTTTGTTTATTCCGGTTTTACACTTACCTTAACGGTCATAGAGAATTCCACCGAGATCTTTGCGATAAAGAAATGAAGAAAATGAATTAAACATTAATAATGAAAATCCTTCATTCAATGTAGCTGTTGTGTCTTAAGAAAACACCAATTTTAAACGGATATATTCAAAATTGGCTCAGAAAAGGAAGAATCGAATAATTAGACGTCATTTTTAGGTTTCAAGAAAGCAACAGTTTTAAACGGATATATTTTTTTTTCAAAAATGCATTACCACTTGCCCTTTCTTACGCTAATACAGCAACACACAGTAACCTTCTACCTCGAGTGGCTCTTGTGCCTTATATTGTTGAAGATTATATATATATATATATATAGTCAAACCTAGAGCGCCAGACAAACTTACCAAAAATGCATTACCTCTTGCCTTTTCTTACGTTAATACAGCAACACACAGTAACCTTCTACCTGACTATCCGCTTAGGTGAAACCTTGGTAGGTTTGTCTGGCTCTCTAGGTTTGAGTAGGTCTGTTCTACTTTTGTATTGAGCACATTTTTAGTTAGTTGATTACTCGTATCGGAGTTTTTTTCTTTGGCCTTTAGACCTGTATGCTGTACGATTATTTTCGACAGACGTTCATGTTCATAGCTCTTTGTTTTTGAAAACCTTTTTTTTTTCCTTCGAAATTGATTTGATCATTAGCAAATCAAGAAACCGAAGGTTTTCCGTGACGAGTGTAGTTACATATATATATATATATATATATATATATATATATATATATATATATATATATATATAAGGAAACTGTATGACAATGTTAAAATATTATTTCTGACGCGTTTCGTCCGTCGGGATTTCATTGGACTAACTTTGCGATGTTGGTTAGGAATACACATGCGTACGACAGAGGGATCCTGAGAACTTTAGAATTTTTATCTAGCCGAATTCCTTTAGAGATTTTTTTTTTCTTTCCATCGCTTTCGTAAATAGGTATTCAAAACTGTGATAATAGAAACTAGGTGCGATGGATAAATCGTCGTCTGATATGAACGGCAAAAATGAAAATAACACTGACATCTCATTTTAACAGATATATTTACCAAATTTATACAAAAATATCTTGAAATACTAATAAGTAAATTTAAAATCGCCCCTGGCTTCAACCACGCCCTCCAAACGACTTTGGAATCTCCTGTCACTCTTCAGGAGAGTCTCCTTGTTTAAGTTGGTGAATACTGTCGTCATCCTTACCTTCAGATAATTTTCGGTGTTACAAGGAGTTTTGTTGTGCGACGTCCCCCGGTGTCGCTGCGCCAATCGTGACGTCCGCCGTGCTATCCTAGTCGCGGCGCCAATTGTGACGCCACCCCGTCTGTCTCCGCGCCGTCGCCGTCCTATCCTGTCTTGTGACGACCAGTGTGACTTGGTATTGGTCGCGGTACCAATTGTGACGTTCTAACCTTTTGCTGATTCGGATGGGAATCTGGTTAGATTCGGTATCATCCTTGTCGTTCCCAGCTCGCTTCCAACGTCTGGTTACCGAAGTAACTGCTTTGATTTCTAGTCTAACCTACCCACGTTGTGATTTGATCTTAGGTAGACGAAATCAATCAGTCGCCGGGCCGTAATGCAAGTCGGGTCCGAACAGGGGCAATACAGCACAAGTATATGTAAAAGAAAATAAAATAATAACTCGAAAAGTTCAAATGTGTTAAAAAGGATAACAAGATTTTATATCTGGTTGCGAAATACAAGACTGCATCTTTCTCCCAAACCGCTATATGGATTCGTGACACTTTACGTTTGTTAGGCGAGTCTTAACATCTTAAGTTGTTTGTTCTTTAAGAAACTGGTTCTTGGTGTATCTTCAGGCGATATTCGTAAAACTTGTTTTGGTGGTGTGAGTCTAAGTCGTTCTTCAAAAATAAATTGTTCTTGGTTAGAAGTTGAGGTCGTGATTTGCGTGGAATCTTTCAGTCAGGTTCCTGCGAGGCGGGCCCAACTCAATCCAACTCAGCTGCGAACTGCGAACTTAACTCGAACGGCCAACTCCACTGGAACTTAACTGGAACTTAACTGGAACTGCTTTTCACTCGCTGCGACTCTGCTTATATGGACGCCGACCAAAACCGAGGTGGGCTTGTCGGGGTTTGAGGTTCCTTGATAATTCTAAATCCACAATCCACTTCTTTGTTTTCGGTCAGGAAAATTTATTATTTTCCATTTTTGGAAGTCTTTCGTCCCCCCACATTCTTCTGTTCTCATATTGGTATCTCACCCATACCCTCAGAGGGTGTCAACGGGTTTCCCCTCTCTCTCACAGTGGCATCTCATACCGATCTCTTCAATAGGTGCCAATAGGCCTCCCCTCCTACTTCACATGATTACCTTCGCCTAACGCTCACGCCAGCATTCAGCCAATGGGCGCCCAGCAGTGTGGGTGTGGCTGGACTAGCCTCGGTTTAAAAAATCTTGCTCAAAGAAAAAAAAAATTATCTTCCTTTTTTTTTTCTTTTTCTTTTTCTTTTCTTTCTCTTTCTTCTTCTCGACCACAAGTCCTTAGACTCTTATCTTAACCGAATTTCATATGGAATTCGTCAACGAGATTTTCGCCAAACAAGTGGGTGGTCAATTGGACGTATCGCACCTTGGTGCCAATTATTCGTTCTGATAAAATAATTTTGCTATCATAGCCAGCCCTGGCAATAAACAGGTGTTTTTCCCAAATGACATGGAGGTGGTTCAACGGACATTTTGGTTTCGGTCAAGCTTGACCTAATTAATTTTTATCTCCCAGCACTCTGCGGGAGGTCGCTTGTCCAACTTGAAATTTTTACCATTGCCATGGGCAGATTGGGTGCGTCGTCATAAATTAAATTAAATCCGACACATCCGCGACCTTACTTTTCTCGCTAATGAGAATAAAAGCTTTAGCATTTTTCTTTGTTAAAAAGAATAACATCGCTTAGTGTCCTTTTCGTGATGGATTCTTATCACCTAAATTTAATTCTCGCCTTTCTTCTTTTTTATTCTTTCTTTCTAGCAACCTAAATACTGTCAGAGTTGGTCTCTCGCACAACTGCGCCCTACACACAATAATCAACGAGGTGAACGTCTGAGGAGTTACGTGGTTAAATGTAAGGAGTGATGTAGTCGCAGGAATTGCTTGACAGCTATGACTGGATTATCCTGTTTGTGTGCCATGGTGCAGAGTCTTGTTGCCAGATATAGGGCCTTGCAGCGGCCATCCTCTTGATCCAGGGCACTACAAACCTCCTCAAGGCACTTGATGCATACCTCTGTATTGAGTCTGAGGCCCCGTAGGAAGATGAATGGAGGCATAACGTCGCCATCACTAGTAACCACTCCACTTCACTTTCGTAATCATCATTATCAACCCTTTCCGAATCCTCTGAACAGTCCTTAGTTTGACACCAAAACACTCTGAAATGTTTGTATTGGAGCTTCCGGTGAGAATTCCAAGCAGTACAGCATGCCGTTTCCAAATTTCTAGCGGGGTGAATTGCGCCACGGTGCTCTTTTTCTCACAGACGGTGCCCAACTGACCCTACTATACTGAGCAGTTGACAAAATCACAAACAAACAACAATTAAAAATATAAAATCGCTACAGTTTACCTTTCACACGCTGTCATAAAACGGCTACAATTTACCTGTCACACCCTGTATTATTGAATGTAACACAAACGACTTTATGCATAATAATGAAAGCTAACTACGAGGTTAAGTAAAAAAAAATTATCCGCATTTCTTCATAACATATTTATATATATAATTATGCGCGTATATTTCTTTTTACTTACACTATTTACATTATTCGGACTATTGTCCTCATCTTTGTCGGCATATTTATTACAACGTTTCGGCCGTTGTACGCTCCGGCCTTCTTCAGATGGTTGGAACGTCGAATTGAACCCTTTATTTCGCTCACTGGTAGACTGTTCTAGTTCCATGTGCCATGTTTAATGGATGTCCTGTTAATTCCCCTCTGAAAGTTCTCCACTGCCTTAACCGGGCATTGAACTCACGCTCTTTGGGTCTTGTCACTGGATCTAACTAACGCCTTTATCCACTGTGCTATGTGTCCTGTGTATGAAGTTCTAGGTATTATAAACCTAATGTCTTCAGCAATCATTTTTTTTAAAAGTGCTCATATTGCAATTTTTTGCTGTTATCATTGCATGTTTTTACCAGAGCTCATATTGCATTTTTTTGTTGTTATTATCGCTTTTCTCTGCCACTACTTATTACTGGTTCCCATATTGTATTCATTTATGCTTGGTCGGCTCAGGAGATTTTTGTGGCCTAGCATATGTGCTGATTCCTTAAGTTTACGAATTTTCCAATGGTGTTCTCTGTCTACGATCTCAACTTGATCGCACGGAGGGGGTGATCTCCCTTTTCTTTCCATATGTGGTCAGCCACACCTGATTTTTTCACTTCCCCTTGTGTTAAAGTTTTCTGGTGTTCTTGAAGCCTTAACTTAAGGGGGCGGCCTGTCTCCCTTTTATATTTTAGTTTTAATTTCAAGCAAATAGAATAAATTTGATTTTTTTAATAAGCAAAATACTTTGCTGTATTTCTAATTTAAATTGACTGAAAGTTGTTGTCTTTTGAAATCGCTGATTCTAGCGCCAATTTTAGTCATCTGTCGGCACAATATAATTCTCTTTATTAAAAATATTTCAAAAATAGAATACACTTTTATAAAACAAACTTTATTTGAATAATATTAGGAGATTTAAAGTTTAATTAATCTGATTTTAAACAAATTATACTTATTTACATCAAAATTGTTCCGTGTTAAAAAATATCGTGGAAATATATATTTTTTAACACGGAGGTAGATAATTAGTAGACAATTTGACAGGTGCACTGACAGCCAGAAGTTCCTTTTTTTCCTGCGGGAGTCATATCTGTAAAAACTTAGATTTCAAGATTGGTTATTCCTAAATTTTCGCTTGAGGATGAAACAGGGCTTGATACTTTAACTCAATTAAATTTTAATAATTATATTGAAGTTTTCGGCTCTCGTTTTTGAAACATGAGAACTTTTATGTAGCGAAGGAATCATATTTTTGTAAAAAAATAATTATAATATATATATATATATATATATATATATATATATATATATATATATATCGTCGTACATTGAGTGTTTGATGTAAAATAACAGATGTATAAATAATATATTAATAATAAATATACATTTTCCCTTACTGGTACCACGCCTAGTTTAGTGTACAACACAATCTTTAGGCGAAATGAGACTTAACGAAACACTTGAAGATTGCGTTGGGCATGTAACTGGAGTTTTTTCCTCATCGGTAGAGTCGTATTACTGAAGAGGAAAAAGTTTATTTTTATTAATACACATAGATGCATACATATGTATATATATATATATGTGTGTGTGTGTGTGTGTGTGTGTGTATGTGTGTGTGTGTGTGTGTGTATGTGTGTGTGTGTGTGTGTGTGTGTGTGTGTGTGTGTGTGTGTGTGTGTAACATCAAAATTGTTCAAATCGTTTGACAGCATAATTGTCCATCCCACAGAATGTTTAATATCTAAGAAAACACTAAACTAATTGAGTTTCTTTTTTCCATGTTTTCAGATAAAACGATTAGCCATCTTGATACCATTTCTCGTTAGAATTACTGAAAAAAATTCTTAGAGTTATTCAGCTAGAAAGAGAACAAGTTAAAATCGTTTGTGTCAGCTCCACTGTCTACCCTAATGAGCATCGCTGAGAGGAAAAAGATCATTCAGGTCTTCAATAATGGTACCAACATTCATACTCTGGCTTTCATCTTCAAAATCCATTCAAGATACATAAAGAGAACGTCGAATAACTTTTTTTTTAAAAGAGAGAGAACAGTAAGGAGGAAAACTGGATGAGGAAATCTCAACAGCAAGAGGGATTTTCATTTCAACTTAGAGCTAAAGAGATCAATTAGAAAAGATTCAACTCAATTCATAAGACGCTTGGCATGTGAGAGAGGAGTTTTGGCTGGGAGAGTCCAAAGAGCAATGTAAAAAGACTTGAAAATTAAATCGTACGTGAAACGTGTGAGGCACCTCCAGGACAGAAAAGTTAGAAGGTTAGAAAGGGTGAAGACCATCTTGAATAAGTTGTAAAATAATCCGGGAATATATATATATATATATATATATATATATATATATATATATATATATATATATTTATTTAAAAAAATATGATTTCAAATCACGACATAAGAAGTCCCATGTTTCAAAACAAGAGCCGAAAACTTCAATATAATTATTTAAATTAAATTGAGTTAAAATAAGCTCTGTTCCATCTTCAAGCGAAATTTTTTTTTGGAATAACGTGTTTCTGAAATTTACGTGTTTTAAAAATTGAAATCAAAATTTCCATGGTAACAGCTAGGGCGAATTGTTTAAGTTGGGTAGGCGGGTGTTGGGTGTTAATAATAAGTATCAGTATAGAGTTACTTTCGTAGATGTCAAGTCAGTGAAAGGTGGGGGTGTCTAAATTTGAAACGGAAGATGTATTAACCCTCGTCTAGTTTGCATGTCTATGGAGATTTATTTATTTAATTTTTTTATGAAAGGGATTTGTGCATATAAAAAAAAACTGTCGTAACGTTTGTTTTTTGACGACTTCATAAAGGGTTATCTTTTTTTAGGGTATTTAAACTATTTATTTCGGCTATGGATTATGAAGGGTGGCATATTGTATGCATGTTTTAGTTAATTATTCAAACCATGAATCTGATGAGTGGGCTATGGATTAAACAAGTTATTATATTGTATGCTAGTTTTTAGCTAATAGTTCAAACGAAAAATCTGATGATGCCTACAAAAAACCGTTAACTCGTGTCTATTGTTTAATAGATTATTATTATTTAGAAGCTTAATTATGTGCAATTTCTCATGGAGGCATAAAGGGCATGGGTCATCCCAAGTTTTACATGTTCTAGCCTTATATATATGAAATTTATTTCAATACTTCATGAGTTTCCGATCCTTAACTATGATTAATTAATGATGAACATTTTATTTTCGTTTATGATTGATTTCATCACGATGATTCTGTTAAGCTTGGAGAGTAAACATGCATTGTTATTGCTCAAAGTAGAGTCCAATAGTTTTATAAAAACCTCAGGGAATTCCAGTATGATATCTTTAATCATTTCTAAGCTAGAACGGTTTAATGCTTAATCTAAAAAAAATGGACAATTTTATTTTGACACGATTTGGACAATTTTACTGTTACACCCAGTATGTATATGAAAATAGTCTCAGATCGAGTGTATCTGTAGAAGCGACAAAATAAATTAAAAAAAAAAAAAACAAGAGGAAAACTATACGTAGCCGACGCAAATGTAATTTTATTTTTCAACAAGTATCTAAAAACAAAACCAAAATGTTTTTATTTTGAAATATTACATTTTATGTGGCACAAAGTCAAACGTGGGTGGGGAAAGGTTGGTAGTCACTGACTGTCCTACACTTAGTTAATCTGGTTCACGCCCCATTCATTCATTACAATTCACTTATACACCCCAAGAACTCATTCATCGCCATTTAATCCAACACATACCATAAGACCGCATATTCACTGGGATCCTATCAAAAACACTCATGACAAAAATATATACAATTGTTTTGTTTTTTTTAGATTTTTTTTTTATATAAAAACATAGGAATTATGACATGCGGGTGAGCGGGAATGTACCCAATATCGAAAATAAATTACACCAAAACATTCAAAATAAAATTTAAACATGTTAGTTGGACCCGTCCACCAAACAGAAAAATGAGAGTGCCTACTGTATTCTGCCGCTAAGCAGAATCAAGCAGTTAACTCTCTAGAGGCAGGGAAGGGACAAAATAAATTACGGAGGGGTGAATTATCAATGGCTGATGCAGTCAAGATAAAAAGTGGGTGGAAACAAACACAAACTGGAGAGGTTGGCAATCTTGACAAAAATCATCACAAAAGCGAATGCCGGGAGCGGATCGGGAACAACAATTACTCAGGGTAACTAGGAAAACAAAAATATATATCTTAACCAGGGGAGGGGTCCAAAGGCGACTAAAAAAGAAAATCAAGTCTGGCTCCGTTCAAGCAAACTAAGCTCGCCGCTTTTACCCATCTTTCGTAGAAATCTGTCGATACCAAACGCTCTCTGTCAGTTCTGATTATCCTCTGGAATTGATGCTGAAAGAATTCAATCAAAACCTGATGAGAATAACGTTCGTATCGCAAGATTCCTTCCATTCGCGTCGTACACACCACTATACTTGCCACAGCTACCAGGGTCACAAAACACCATCCGTCTCACCCCAGAACACGGAGGCGACACATTATCGCACGTGTATGCGAGATAAAAGGACACAAGATGTTCGGGATCGATACGAGCCGTCAGCTCGCCGACATGATACCAGAACGAGTGTATCTGAGTGATAGAAGGCGTGCTCTGACGTTTCTTCCAAACCAAAGTCCTATCGATGGCAGTCGGGTATATCTGCCCAGCCCACTCTGAAGCCCACGTCATTGAGAGACAATCGCCAGGTAAGCGAAAACTCAGGGTTACTGAGTTAATTCGCCGTTGAAGCCCAGGACCAGAAAGAGCGCAACTCGGTCGCTGACACGCTGAAACGCTAAAAGAGTGGGTCCGACGCGACCCCCTCCACTAGTTCCCGATGCAGTCCTCCGATGCCGTGAAAGGTTACTGGACCGCGGAATAGCATGCAAGGCCTTTAGACACTCGTGGAAGAATTCGGACTGTTTTCAGGGCTTACGACAGTATTCAGTCTCAGAAGTGGGAGAAGTGAAAGCTAGGGAAAGCGGGCCTAACACTCCTCGTTCAGAGCGAATCTTCCATCAACCCTCGGCGTACGAAAAACAAACTCGAGGCATATTGATGACATTCCAAGGATGGTATTCACAGCCCCCTATGATACGGACGAACAAGAGGGAGAACAGAAAGAGCTCGATCGCCTTCCTAAGTTTTTTTTTTTTTTTTTGCAGAGCAAGAGTACTGACAACTGGTAAAGAATGAGGGGAAAGACGTACACGGAGTACACCTCAGCCATAACCTTTAAGTCCGGACCGCAGCGCCGAACTTTTCCAGTACCTCCGACCAATACTTCTTCAGCTGGAGACCTGGCCCGAACCACATTCCAAGTATGCGGACGTGACCATCAGTCCAACTGAATGGCCCCGGAAGAGCAACGCCCTTCCAAGCACCTAACCGCAAACCGGAAGACTGGTCGCGGTTAATCTTGGCCCTTTGTACTGATCAAGTGCTTTCTGTACCATCTCAATGTCGCACCGGCACGATACAAAAATGAATAAGTCCTGGCTCGAGCTCCACTAGGGACACCGATTCTACACAGGGCCGGTCTGTACGCCCTGTCCTTCAGCTGGCGATAGATAGGCTCCAACGCCCAAGCGTAAAATAGCAGCGACAATGAACAACCCTGACGAACGACCGTGACAGAGCAAAAGCGCTCAATCACTTCTCGTTCACCTGCACCACAGCTGGGGAAGCGATACAGCAGCCTGATCCACTTCGGGTTTGAATCCCGTAGCCTGCAAGACAGCAGCAAGATACTATTGATCGACCATATCGAACGCCTTGAACTGATCCAAACTGATAAACGCGGCTCCAGCGTCGTATCTTACACCCTCTAGGGTTGTGCGGATCAGCTGCAGGTTGCTCTGAATTGTTCGGCTCTTCACGACACAAGTCTGTTCAGGTTCCACTAGAATTTTGGCAACTGACTTCAAACGCTTTGTCAGAATCTTGGCCCAAATCTTTAACTCTGTGTTTCGCATGTTCGAAAATATATTGTTTTTAAAAAGTATTCTTTTCGCGGATGCTAAATGACTTAATTTAATGTTTAATACCTAAACATTTCAGTTAACCTGATGAATATTTATGAGCGTCTTTTAATTTAAAAATTTTGAGTAACTACCAACATTTTGCTTTTGTTTATGGATAATTTTTGCAAAATAAAATCATTACATTTGCCTTGATAAAAAGTCCGTCAGATGTCGAAACTCGTCGGCTAAGTATAGATTTTCCTCTGGTCTTTTTTATTCATATTTGTCCTACGTACAACGTATGAAAGCACGTGCAATACCCTACCTTCGCTAGTCGCCAAGTAGTGGATGTAACACAGTTTCGGTGGCTAAGGTGGTACTGCCACACCTGGTGCCACCACCAGCTTTTGCTACCGGACAGGATATTGTTTTTGTAGACGTATCCGTTTCTTGCGATTTCTTTTTACAAATGCAACTGGGATTTTCACAACGCGCTCGTAGCGACAGTTATCAATAACGTAGACTGGAAGTTAAACAGATGTGTTTCACGTCGGATGTAGCATTGTGATGCGAGTATCGTTTTATTTAACTTTATTTATTTTGGATCTTGACCAGATCCAATTCGATACCCGCTGAGCTGTTCAGGTTCCGGCCATCTATAAACACGTCAAACACACTATATTACATCCCCATCTTTTATAAAATCCATAGTTAAAGAATCTAAAATATATCTACCTACTACTACTATCACTACAAACGGTGTTTCGTAAAGATATCCCCAAAATATTTAAATAACAATGCCTACTACACAGACACACACACGCAGAAACACACACACACACACAGATGAATATACAAATGAATATACATTATCATCCGAATTAGGAATAGTCAAACTAAGATCATGATATACACATAAATTAACGCACGAATGCTGCTTGACAAGACAAATGCACGTGAAGTGTGCTTGACCAATAAAAAAAACAACACGAACATTAAAAATATCAGAATGTTTTTCTCTTTCTCGCTTTTTTCTTTATATTTGAAGTCCTTGAAGTTGCTTTAGCTTTTAATGAATGTGAAACATGTTAGATTTATAAACGCTTCCTATTTGTTCCTTATCCTAACTATATTATCTATCTATATATATATATATATATATATATATATATATATATATATATATATATATATATGTATATATATATATATATATATATATATATATATATATATATATATATATATATATATACACAGATACACACACACATACATATATATACAAATATATATATATATATATATATATATATATATGGGATAACGATTATAATGTTTTATAAAAGACAATTTTGGAGGAAACATGTATGGCAAAGTGGAAAAAAAAGATTATATGAACACAAAAGAGACATTTCATAGAACAACAAATTAAATGCATTAGTAACGAGACTGACCACACATTTTATATTAAAAAAAATGCTACCCTGACCAAAAGAAAAATAACAATTCACTAAGACGAAAATGTTAAGCAAGTGACTTGATCGTTTGATCATTCACAGTAAATTTGCAGTCAGGCTCTTACAACATTTTCCAATTCCTACCAGATCTTTTGTTATCACAGTGTAGGATATCAAATGACAAAAGTGATGGAAGCAAAAAGAAAAAGAATCTAAATAAAATTGGCTAGACTATATACTCAAAGCACATATATTTATTTTTAAATAATTTAAAATTCAAAATTCCCAGCATCAATCATTCGAGCCCATAAACATATTCGGTCCAATGAAGTCCTAAAGAACGAAACGCGTCACACGGAATTTTTTTTTACACTTTGTCATACATCTTTCCACCGATATATATATATATATATATATATATATATATATATATATATATATATATATATATGTGTGTGTGTGTGTGTGTGTGTGTGTGTGTGTGTGTGTGTGTGTGTGTGAAAAGTGTATATAAATATAAATAAATATATATATGTATAATTATTTATATATTATATGCGCAGTACTTATTAGAAAGCGTTCAATATCAGAGATAGAGCTAACATATTTGGTTGGATAGATGTGGGTTTGTGACCCTGGGATTCAGACAACGATCGCTAAAGCGAAACCCAGGGTCACAAACACATCTATCCAACAAAATATATATATATATATATATATATATATATATATATATATATTTTGAGTTAAATATCAAATGCAGATTTTTTCTTTGAATCTATTCTTAAAAATATCTCACTTATATCTAATACAAAGAATACATGCAGATCAGCCATAGATTAGAATGATGTGACACCCCGCTGCGCTGGCTGACCTCACTAAGATGAAGATATTAGAAATCCCATTACACAGACACACATACACATTACCATCCGATGGCCGCTTAGATATATAACTATGAATCACCACAAGCAAAAAAAGCATTTTATTTTTACTGCATTCGATAAATAAAAACTGTAAAATTGTAAAAGATTACAAAAAGGGCTACTCAATGAATAAGATTTGTTAGATCATTTGTTAGATCATAATTAATAAAAACAAAAAAATAGATAACAGTGTATATAACACCATAATACTGCTGGGCACAAATTACAAGACAAAATGTTTTAAATTTGCATTGTTTATTGAAAATCACACTAAAACTACTGCACTGTATAACATATGACATCATAATGTAGCTAAATTGTTCAGTATAATTTTCCTTTGAAATGAATGAAGGTCTTATTTGATGGCACAATGATTTAATAATAATGTGCTTTTGCCATGCATTTTGTCCATACACAATTTGTAAAGCAACAGAAAATTATAATTTTTATAAAGCCGTGTTATCAGGCTTTCATTGATCACCAGAATTAAATTCCAATGCCACGATTTTGAACCGAAACTTAGTTTTTAAACACGTTTCCACAAAAAATGGTATCGATTTGGAAAAAATATTTTGTGTCGTTATTTATCATGTCAAACCCCAATTTTCAAATTGAGTGCAATACCACGGTTCCAAAATCAACCTGTCCTACTGTACACGTGTTCAAGTTTTAAAATACATTAACATTTTCTATTGCTATTAAATTTGTAATATTCCACGATGGAAATAATCCCTGTAAATATATATATATATATTAATAGGGAAAAGAATGGAGATTGTCAATAATATATGCGTGTTATATGGAATGCATTTTTTGAGTTGGACAATCTTGGAAAAGCGAGGAATGTCATTCTAATAACATATGGGGAAAAAGGGTGCACTGGGTAATAATGGTGGCGAACCACTGTTCTAGTGGAGGCTAATAATAATGATTTTATTACTTCACTATATATTAAAAAAAAACGTCTGTCTTCTTCATTATAAAATGGAGAGTTCTCACGAATATAAAATTAGAATTATAAAAAAACTTGATTAAGCGTACTAAAAGGATTTCCTTTTCAGACATATTGTTTTATAAAGAATTAAGCAACATAAAATAAAAACGTTTGACATGATAAATAACGACAATAATTTTTCAAACCATGTTGTTGAAGAAAAAATAAAACTGGCTGTAAAGAAATAATAACAAGCAATCATTTTGATATCAACGAAAATAAAAACGGCATTAAATTATTTTTATGGTAACCAGATAATCAGTGACGACACCTCGGGAAAGCTGAACTTCGGCGCCGTTACAAGTATAATTTGTTTTTTGAATTTTCCCACGGAGAAAAACTGAAAATGCAGAAAAACGAGTTTATTACAATATACAACTTAATAATACAACATAAAAAAAAAAAAAAAACATTTATTATCGTACCTAAAATATTTTTCTAGCCTTTAGATCTGTAAATATTTCATCACACTTTCTACATCTATCTTCGTTACAAGATAATTTTCTATCGACAAAATAGACAAAGAATTTAATCTGTCTTGAATTATGAACGACCACAAATATGTTTTTATAAGCTTTAGTTTAGGAAGATCCTAAACTAAACACATGAAATGGCGGCATGATGGCACCATCGCCCTCGATGGCGTCCCGGGCGACTGCCCGAGATACCAGAATCTTGAGCCGGCACTGATCGTAAAGCTATTACAAATATAATTATCGTGCATGCAGCAGTTAACAAATACCTTAGATATTCATCTACTATAAAATATTTGTATTTTTTTCTGTTAATTCGCCCCAAATAATGTAAAGTTATTTATCGCAAATATTAAAACACTCCAAGAAATTATAAATTTTAAATAAAAGATTGTTTAGCTTGCAATCAAGTTGCTGGAGTATAGAACATTTCCATATTATTGGACACAATCCGAAGCTGTATTTTATCTGGGACTACGATTATGTCGGATTGTTTGAAAGGATAGACATCTATGAAGGATAATCCCAATTCTATTCATCTGATTGTAAATCACTGTATAAATTTCGTTGAGGCGGAAACATCAGCGAACGCGCAAACAATCGAAAGTACCTGGCGGAACACCAGAATGAATCCCATGTTCGGGACTTATCACAGCATGATAGACATTTATTTATTTGAGTTCCTTTGGAGACGTAAGTCAAAAAATAACGAAGAATGCATTTTTGAAGAAATTTTAAAGAATTTTGAATTTTGTTGCGGATTTTAGTAAATATAAATTCTTTTTTATTTTGGGGTGAATTAATATTTTGGTGTGAATTAGCAGAAAAGATCCCAAAATTCAAGACGTCTAATCTAATTCTTAGAAATAACTCAACAACACGAAAATTCACCCAAATGTTGTTTATGAATTCTCATGTTTTAGGAGATTGTATTGACAACAACAACAACAATAATAGTAATAATAACAATTAACAAAAAAGATTAAATATAGGCTCCTCCACTGAATTTTCGATACCTAAAGTTTAAAATGAATTTTTAAAAGTGAAAAATCATTCTTGAAACTTTGTTTTTAGCTTTAATTGGAAGTTAAATGATTAAATTTATTATTTCCAGTCAGCAAAATACTCTGGTGTATTTCAAATAGAAATTATATTGATTGGAATTTCAACTTTTTGCTCGCTTTCAGAAATCGTTTAAATTCAGCCATTTTTTACACATTTGTAAACAAAAGTTAATTCTCGGTTTTAAAAATTTTCCAAAAATAAAATATATTCTTCTGAAACTTTATTTGAAGAATATAAACTGATTTAAATACTTAATCTGATTTGAAAAAATATTATTTACTTTAAGTTTAAAATATCAGAGAAATGGATTTTAAAACAATTAATCGCAGATTAGGTGCTTGTCACCGTGGTTTGTCACTGGTAGATCACTTAACAGGCATTGATAAGGTGTTGATAGGTTTATTTATTGTTCTACTGAGACTTTATCTGTTAAAACATAATTAAGAAAATGACAGGTGAGCGCCTTTTTATATAATTCTTAAGCACTCAGTGAACTTTAAAATGTTGGAAAATATTCTCCGTAATCTAATTTTAGGAATGATGAATTTAAATTTACTATAGCTCTTATTTTCTGATTATGTCGTGTATGGTCGACCATACTTTCAATCAGTAATATTTTATATACATGAAAAAATATTTTTAAAATCTTGGAGCAAAATACTTTGTATTAAGCCTTTCAATTTTTGATTAGTAAATACAGTGTTCAATTAATAACAATATCACCTAACCTAGGCACCTCCATGAGATCGCTAAAAAAAGAGCATAGTATGATGAAAAAGACGCGAAACTTGACGAAAACAAAATTTTATCGTCTAAATGTTGATGTTATTATTACGAGGAAAGATCAATGTATTTTTTTTACATTTTTTAATCGTTCGTAGCACGTCCGAAATATTCGTTAAAAATTTGGGGGGGGGTGTCAGCAAAATTGACAGATAATCATGTCAGCCATTTTTTTTCCATTTTATAAAAAAAAAATAAAAATCTCAGTTTGAAATTCTTTTAAAAATCAATTATAATTTTTTCAAAACTTATTTAAGAAATCAGAAATTATAATGTTTATTTAAAATATTTTGAAACAAGCTTAACTTAGTTTCTGCGCCGAAAAGGTGTAGTTTGAAAATTAAACAAAGCAGGTCATAATCTTTCGCGTCACTTGATAGGTGATGACTGACCTATTGACGGATTACGTGAGGATAATTTATTCTACGGAAAGAGAGAAGTGAAATTTAGATTTAAGTGAACAAATTATTTACCTTGTTATTTTTAAGGAAAACTTTCAGCGCTCTAATTTTTTTTTTTTTGTATTTAGCTTTCACCTTTACGTTTACGATGCTTTATGGAAAATATATTATAAAGAAACTAAAATAAGACTGTTGTGAGTGAGATTAAATTTCATAAGAAAGGTATCTAATTAATTTATAGGTACCTTTCTTATGAAATTTTATCAGAAGTGTACATAAAATACTATAATTTTATGTACATTTATTACATTTGACTGTGTTATTTGTATTTGCATTCATTTTATTATTAATTTTAATATTTCATTTATGGAAAATGTCATAACTGAGATTAATATAAAAATAAGATCATATAAATTTTATAAGATGATACTGATACTTGTAGGTACCCTTCTCAGTTGAAATTGAAAAATCAAATTAACTTCTCCATACGTGTTTCGCAAAAGTAAAGGTCTTAACAGCGGAGAACAATGTTTAACTCAAATAACGCAACTTATTCTGGTTGGTCTTCCATACTTTATAATTACAGCCCGATTATAAACACAAAGTTACATTTCTTAATTATTGCGGGTCTTCTGATTAGTCAAAACGATACAATTTACAATGTAGTAAAAAAAAAAGATCTATCTCATAAGGATATTTAGGAAACTGGATGCGGCTTTTAACTAATTTTATAATATTTTAACAAACTAAAATGTAAAAATCTATTATAATTAAAGAAATAACAAATAATTGTATTAAAAATTCATTTTTCATCGAAAAAAATTTTGCTTTCAGAAAATATTGTCCATATTCATAAAAACAGCTAAAAGCAAATAAAAGCATTTGAAATTAAATAATATCTTTGTTTTTATTGTATTTTGTATGTTACAATTCGGAGCTGATTTTCTTTTGAGAATAAAAAAAACATGATTTGTTTTCCTCAAAGCCTTGTGGTTTTAACTGTTGTAATCACTAAACTGTATTCGAACGAATTTTTAGAGTTTTCATAAAATTAGTTGGGGGTAAATATTTCTGCGATGACTTTAATAAAAAACATGTTTATAATAATGTCGATCATCTGTGAATAGTTTCTGAAAGTTTCATTACCATCTGACAATGATTTTTATTTTTGCAAGATTTTCCAAATTAATGTCTGTCATACAAAAAAAATAAAAAATAAAAAATAACGTGCTAAAAATTGTATTGGTTATTTTACTAGTTCCGGTGATACAAAGAGAAACAAGGTTTTTTTTAATCAAAATTTAGAATGTTCTAAAAAGAAAGAAAATTTTTAAAAAATAATTGAAAAAATTTTTGGTCTTTCCTCTTAATAATAATATAAACATTTAAACAATAAAATTTTGTTTTCGTCAAGTTTGTTTTTTTTTTTTTTTCATCATGCTATGCTCTATTTTTAGCGATCTCATGGAGTTACCTAACCTAACCGGATTGAAGTAATGCAGAATTTTAAATGATTAACATCTTATAAATTATTATAATTAAAATTAAAAAAAAAATATTGTAAAAATTCATTATTCATCGAGTTTTTTTCTTAAGAAAATAGTTTCCTTTATAAATCCTATTTATATAAGCAATTAAAAGCTTTTCTAATTAAATAATGTCATGGTTTCATTGCATTTTTATTTTACGAATCGGAGCAGATTTTCGAGAAATGTGCAGTAGTTTGAAAAAAAAATGTGATTTACATTCTCCAAGGAGTCCTGCTTTTAACCAATAAAACAAATTTTGAGACTGAAATTTCGTTTCTAGAAATTTCATGAAATTAAGAAAGTGGATGTTAACATATGTTTTTCTAAAAAAAAAAAAATTAAATAATTTCATTCATTTGTGAAGAAGTCCTGAAAGTTTCATTAAACTCTGACAATTATTTGATTTTTGCAAGAATTTCCAAATCAATGTGTTTTTCACCTGGAAAAAGCGCAAAAACAATAACCGTAAATATGTTAACCGCTGACATAAAAAAACAAAACAAAAACAACAAAAAAAAAAACAAGATATTTAACCAAAATTTCAAACGTGCTAAAAAGGATTAAAAAATTTAATAAATTAATAAAAAAAATAACATATACATGTTAACAATAAAATTTTGTTTTTATTAAGTTTGGGGCATTTTTCATCATGCTATGCAAAACAGCAACTAGAGGTACCTAATTAAATATTTACATTGACTACACACTGACGTAGTTTGACTTGTGTCGAAATTTAATACAATTCGTGGACATTTCATCCTCGCATAAAACAAATCCGAAAATTGAACATAAGCCAAATTTTAATAGATAATACCAAAATATTATACAATACAATGAAAGGCTCCTAAGTACTAGAAGCTTTTATATAATAACAAAATAAACTAGCCACATTAAAAGTAAACAAAGTTGTCTGTTCCAACAAATGCTTTTCACTGGTATAGGAATCGAATTGATCCTCTGTCTAAGCATTAGGGTGGATGGGTTTCGAAGTTGCTTTATCTCCAGACTGGATACAAAAAAGATCTGCGTGTAACGAACAACCACCGAATGTCGGTCGATGTGTATCTGACCTTTGTTTAGTCGACATTTGAGAACTAAACGTTCGCCAAAATTGTAACACTTAATGGTTGACAGGCAAAAATGTCAACAACACCAATCATAAGCAGAGCACGTAGCAATAAGACAAACATTAGAACAGCGGGCAAAAAAGCGGGGAGGTTTGTAGCACGCGATGTCATTGAAATATTTTCTGGGCAAATAATAGTTGCACATGATTTGTATTTAGGTTAGAGCCATCTTAAAGTCTGAAAACCTATTCAGTATGAAAAAACTTGGTCTCCTCACTTGATTTCGCGGGTTTAAAATGAAAGACAATGCTAACCTATTTATATTTATGTCTAAAAAATCTAGTACTAAAAGATCATATATATCGAATTCACCCCAAGCAAGGCAGTAAAGCCAATAAGATACAAGGGTTTACTGGGTGTGAAATAATTAGAAAACCAAAAGATTACTAAGAAGCGAAAACAATAGAAGAGTAATCAGGAAGACAGTAGATAACTTTTATTCTTCAGCGCGCCCACGTCGCTACCGAATGTGACACAAGGTCACGGTTTAAAGAGCGTTTAACGGCAAGACCATGGTACATCGGTACTTTTGCGGACGCCTCATGCGCCGGCCAATAAACAGTTTCCTCTTGAAGGGAGCTTAGGCATATTGATTGAAATGATCCCAGCGAAGTAATGGCAGGAAAACTAATTCTATCAAAACTACAATTAAAAAGTACTTATTTAAGCTCACCAGAAAAATTGTTCCTACTACATCTAACACAATCAAAGACTTAGTCAATTGTTACGAGGATGCATTTGTATAATAAGGGATTCCACTGAGTTCTACTTGTTATTACAAAAAAGTTTTCATTCATGAAGTAGTTGTAAAATAGAGAAATTAGAAATAGAATGTTTGGAAGATTCTAGATCATTCTAGTATATTCGAGAAGAATCTAGATGATTCGAGAAACATCTAGACATATGCAAATTAGGTGTTAGCCCCTATAAAAATGGGATTTTGGAAAAGGGTTGTCAGTTGAGGAAAAGGAATTTCTGCTGTTATCAACTCTGGCTTTTGATTCAAGGACTATTATATCCAGCCAAAAAATCTCTATAAAAAGTTGCCGACCAACAAAAACCCAAAAGAGAATTTCATGGAACAAATTTGGTAAATAGAATTTTGACTAATTTTCATTGACCAAACTAAAAAATTAATATTTATTTACACACCTTTTGTGGATTTCCAAATATAGCACTTAGATTAGTTCACTAGCCCTAAAGTGATAAATATATTTGATTCCTTTCCTTCTCCCTCGTAACACTTCGCCAGTAACTCTGTGTTTTCTGTTTTGTAGGCCACAATTGTTTATCTTGTATATATTTTATGTTCTGTTTTAGTAAATTAAATATTTGTTTGTGATTTAGCTGTGTTGTGGTAAATCATTTTTTTCCCTTTGTTACAATTATCAACACGTAACACAATATTAAACAAAAAAAAATAAGCGAAAACCTGAAGAAGAAATTTACTTAATCATCATTAATAATTGTCACCAAAAATATATAGGAGAAACCTCAAGGAATCTAAATAAAAGATTATATGATAGAGACATTTTACAAAACAACACATTAAATGCATTGCTTGTTCACCGTAACGAGACTGACCACAATTTTGACATAAAAAATGATACTCTTATAAAAGGAGGAAGCAATGTCATCCACCCTAAAATAGCGTCCTGTCTCTTGCAACATGTCACCTTTCCTGACAGGTATACCGTTATCATAGTCGAGGATATCTAATAACAAAAGTGATAAAAAGAAAAAGAATTTAAATGAAATTGGATAGATTATATACAGAAAAAAATTAAAATTCCCAGAATCCCTTATTCGTGTGTAGTTGTACCAACATAACAACTTTATATATATAGGACCGGTGTAATGGGCTCTATAATACGCTCCCCTATTCTACTAAATGTCAATTTTCATAAGTTTGTATACATAAAATACAAATTTTATTGTTACATAATTTAGTACAATAATGGATCATATGCAATATAGTTGAACAATTCAACTAGAAAAATGTATCTAATTACAAATTAGAGACATTATAGATCTATCTTAAATAAATCAACAATTTTTTGTGGCAATTTTTAACATCAACTTGAGATCTTTCTTGTTAAAAAGTTAAATAATTTTAGCACATTGAATATTATGGATAAAAATAGTGAATTTTATATAGTGTTTTATCGAGTCTTAGCATGAGCAAAACAAATTCGCGGATTTGAACGAAATAGACACCAGAATGAGGTCAGCACTTTTCATATATATTGTTTCTGCATTGACTTCAAATGTCGCATGAAAAGAATGAATGTATGAAAAAAAAAAAAAAAAAAAAAAAAAAAAAAAAAAAAACAAACAAGCGAGAATGCAAATAAACAATCTAAAATATACTTAAAAATCAATAAAAGAATGAACAGTTAATTTAAAAACATCAAAAGATTTTAAAAAGTAAAAAATAAAGTGTACTCAAATAAAATGTCCGATCTGAAAAATCCTAAGAAAATTTTAAAAAGATTAATTAATCAATAAACTAATATTAAAGAAACTGAAAGACGGCGAATCTTCCGCTTGTATTTGGTCAAAAAATCATCTCTAGAAGCCGAGCAAAATGACGAATTCTTCGTAATGATATGTGCATATCATCAAATGTACGAAAACCTCGTTTTCATATTTGCCACGAAGAACGCCTGATTCACAGAAACTGGTGTTTATTATTTCACTAGAGGGTTCGAATTTCCTTCGAAAAATAATCTCACTTGAACTATTGCCTAAGAATTCAACGGAAATTTGTGCTTGCGTTTGCTATTTTTGATAGAATTTTATATACTTTAAGTTTGGAAACATTTCTTTAACATGGCAGCGAATGTTTTCAACTTCTATCTATCTATCTATCTATCTATCTATCTATCTATCTATCTATCTATCTATCTCAGTGGGGTCATATCTATCTTGCCGGTATCCTCTGACGAGTGGACGTAGTGATTGCCGCAAGGTCCGTCTATGAAACTCTAGAGTCGGGATGCTGAATGTAACACCAATCAGCTAAGTGATAAACTTTATATTTGCATTAATTCTCTCTCTCCCTCTTTTTCTCTTTTCTTTCTTTTCTCTCTCTCTCTCTCTCTCTCTATATATATATATATATATATATATATATATATATATATATTAAAAGAAAACTATCTATCTATCTATAGCCTCGTTTTAAAAGTGGAGTTACCATAAACTGTCTATGATCCTAATGGAGGAACAGCAAATGAAATAATTTTTCCTAACTGCTAAAACCATTAATGTTTAAACGGTAACCGTCATAGTAGGGTTGATTGTCGTGTGAAATTTGACTTCGAAATTGAGAGAGAAAAAAAACAATACTTACAAATATATCCTGATAAGATCAGATAGAAAGAGAGAGAGAGATGGGGGAAGATGTCAGAAGAATTTGCTATAAAGCCAAGTCATGTGTATGCATGTGTGTGTGTTTTCCCTACTAGCTCGTATATCGCATTGTCCCGTTATTGTCTTTGCGATGATCGGTGATATAACGTATCGTCCTTATCTTAGATTTGCTGTCGAGGACTGCGAGATTAGCGTACTCTCAATGCATTTCCTTCTCAGTGAATCTTGTTCTCTTCAGATGAGACTGTCATTTATTAGCTCAAATCTGTGTTCAGCTTATATTCCAGTGAACCAGCAGTTCATTTAGATTGTTGTTATGCATAATCCTTACTACTACCGAGGAATTTTGGAAGCAAAACCGTCTCAAGTAGAAAGATATTACGAAAATGTCAGCAAAGAATATCTCCGAAGAACAAAAAAATCTTAGATACGGAGAAACATGAAGGAATAAATGCCTGAACAGCCCCCAAAAGTAAAATACTCTGGACACTTCTTAAACTGGACAAGAGAAGATGAAAACTATAAAAATACATTTTTTAGATCTTAGATACGGAGAAACATCAAGGAATAAATGCCTGAGCAACTCCAAAAAGTAAAATACTCTGGACACTTCTTAAACTGGACAAGAGAAGATAAAAACAATAAAAATACAATAAAAAAACAGAACCACAAATAAAATAACTGGCAAGTAGGTGGTTTATATAATTCTTAATATTCTGAGAGATTGCACGTTGGAAAATGTGTAAGGAGATACTGTTAAAAGCGGGAAAGAGTCCTAGCGAGTACCACAGACTGTATCGATTCGGCAGTCTTGACTAGATCAAAAGACTTCTTAAAACAACCAGAAATTGGGATGAAGAGAAACAAGAACATGAACTTATAAATAGGAAAAAAGATGCAATTATACAGATGCTTCATAAGGTAAATAGGGGAAAAAGCAGTTTAATTAACAGAGGATAAACCCCAAATGAGTCGCTCGTTATAGCGGCCTAAAAGAATGGCATAAGCAGAATATATAGAAAGGCCGAGATACACGAAATACGGGAGAATTGTAAATATAAAATATGGACGTAAAGATGGTGGACTCTCTCGTCGTATTCGACGTATGAGGGTCAAGCAGCTCAGTTCCTAGGAACTGACAGCCTAAACACCAGCACATATGATTTGATTATAGTGGTGAAGACTTTGTGCAGAACCAACCACACTTTTTTGAAGGGCCGAATACAGTGACCTGGTGCCACAAGGTCTCCAAACGACACTCCGCAGCTTTTGACCTCAGAGTTGTCCTTCTCCTAGACCAGATGCCATTCAAGGCTATAGAACCTCGTCTGTCTTGTTAATAGCGAGAGGAAGAAGAAGAGGATTAATACCTTTCCCAAGGGTATTAGCGTATGTGAATGTAATGGATTCGACTAGAATCCGAACTCAGCTCCCCGATTCCTCAAACCGAGCCGCTAGCCACCGTGCCTCCCGTAAAGATGATGCTCTCAAATAATACAATTTAAATATACGGAAAGAGGGTAAAACATATCAGATTGTGGATATCGCTGTTTCGGCAGACTTCATAGTAGATCTGAAAGAAAATAAGAGGCATCTTCATTTCCCAAGGAGTTGAATGAGTTGTGGTACCTGAAGGAGGTGGGTCAGTCATTATCAGAGCGCTGGAAGAAAAAGGTTACAGGGAGTGGAAATCAAGGGAGTGTCGCGACAATCTAAAAAGTATTATTGAAAACAAAGCGTCGAGAAGAATGCTGGCGTATTGAAGAGTCTTGTTGTCACTTTTTCCCTTGTGCAAATTACTGGTTTTACTGTGGTGAATACGCAAATGGGGGAATGAATATTAAGAAAAGATGTAGAATGAGAAGACGAAGCTAGTCAAGAAAAAGACGAGCGAAAGACAATGACAATAATAATAATTGTAAGAAAACGGAGATGAAAGAAAAGGCGAAGGTTGCCAAAAAAAAAAAAAAAATGACAAAAGATAACAACAACAACAACAACAACAACAACAATAATAATAATAATAATAATAATAATAATAATGAGAAGAAAAGGCGAAGTAGAAGGCGAAGACGAAGTTAGCCAAGAAGAAGAGGGCAAAGGAGGACGATAATAATAATAATAATAATAATAATAATAATAATAAGAAGAAGAAGAAGAAGAAGAAGAAAAAGAAAAAGAAAAAGGAGATGTAGAGGGAGAAAACGAAGGTAGCCAAGAAGACGGTGAAGAAGGACGATAATAATAATAATAATAATAATAATAATAATAATAATTAATAATAAAAAATAATAATAATAAGAAGAAGATGTAGACGGAGAAGACGAACGTAACCAAGAAGAAGAGGGTGAAGAAGGGAGATGATGATAATAATAATAATAATAATAATAATAATAATAATAATAGTGAGATGAAAACGTAGATTGAGAATGCTAAGATAGTCAAAACGGCAGAGGAAATCGACGAAGACGGTGAAAAATGACGACAATAATTATAATATATTATTTTCATTATTATTATTAAACATCAGTCAGAGGTTTTTTCAGTGCACGATCGCTAATGGAGCGAGTCGAGTTCAAACGCAAGTCCCGACTCTTATTTCTGTCTCTCTTTTCTCGTTTCTTTCATCTCGCTTTTCTGAATTGGTCCCGCTTATTCATGTCGGGGACCGACAAGAATAATGGGTGTGGTTGTGCGTGTAGCTTGAAGGTAAGGGATGGGATTTAGGTTGCACTTCGTCTAAAATTTCAGCTTCACATGATCCCAACATATCAGATGTCAAAGAAAAAAAAAAGAAAGAAAAAATGGTACATTTCCTGCCAAATATTCTCCAGCAATGGAAGAAAAACAAAGAGAATTACTTTCTCTGCATTCAGACATGTCCAGAGAAAACGTTTCCTCGTTCTCTTCAAATTCTTCTTCTTCTTTGTTAGAGTGAGAGAGGTGGGAAAAGAATGAGGAAGAGAAATGGAGAAGGAAAGAGAGGGCTAGAGGGAGAGTGATAGATTGATGTTGTTTGGTTGATTGTTTTTGTTTGGCGGCATATCGATACCTCTATGGGTGTCGAAATGTAAATGCTGAAATTTTGTATGCAGTTTCATTTTTTGTGAGATAATCATGATTTTAGTGATACAAGTCTTACTAATTAACCCATAGATGGGGATAGAAGAGTCTAGGTACTAAAGAGGAAAACTCATCAGAGCAATTACTATGAAGCATCAATTTGGGACTGAAAAGTGATCAATTTTGACTCGATCTTAGATTAGTTTTTCAGTTGATAAGTCATTTATGTAGTTGAGTTCATGCCTGACTGACTCGATAGAGGTTGATCTCTTTTTTCCTTCATCGTCGTTTTTTTCCATCATCAACATCTTTTGCTTCTCTCTCTCTCTCTCTCTCTCTCTCTCTCTCTCTCGAGAGAGAGAGAGAGAAGAGAAGGGGGAATTGATGTTGTTGGTTGGTTGTTTTTGTTTAGCGATATATCAAACTTTATGGCTTTATTTAATGCCGAAATTGAAATATTTTGTCCGCAATTTCATTTTTATGGAGATAATAATGGTTGAGTTCATGCCTGATTGATAAAAAAAAAGATCTATTCCTTTTTCTTCGTCTATTTTTCATTACCAACATCTTCTGCTTAGAGAGAGAGAGAGAGAGAGAGAGAGAGAGAGAGAGACTGAGAAGGAGAGAGAGAGGGGGGCAGGGAGAGGGGCAGGGAGAGCGAAGTGGAGGGAGACTGATAGGGAGTGGGAGGGTTTTCCTGATGAAGAATTCGTGTCAATTATTGGAGACGATAAAGAAATGAACAAAGCAATCGACAAAATGGCGGGAATATTTTTTTTTATCTCTAAATGTCTGAATAGAATACACCTTTACGACCCACTATGATTCTTGAAAGATAATCTATTGTCATAAACTCCATCATATATTTACTGATCAGCCTCTCGTTCACAATATTCCATGAATAGAGTCTGATTTTGAAAAGTAACACACACGCGCGTGCACGCTGTTTTTTGTTTTTTTTATCTACTAACTTGTATACCTTATTGTGCTATTGTTGTCTTTGCGATGATCGGTGATATTATGTAAGGTTCTGGTCTTAGATTTACGGATGAGGACAGCGAGATTACCGCACTGTCAATGAATTTCTTTTTCAGTGAGTCCTGTTGTCTTCTGGTCAGATTGGCGTTTTTAAGTCAAAGCAGTGGTCAGATGGTATTACACGGAACCACCAATGCATTTACATTGTTTTTATGCAGTATATCTCTGAGGTGTTCATCTATGTTCTCTAATTTTGAGGATTCTGGAAAGTACGGTAGAAATCCCCCCCCCACATATACCCCCCCAGAAATACTTACCACACAATAATATGACATTAGTGGCAATGATGTCTCTTACCATTATGTGGCTGGTATTTCTGGCAGGTGTATGTGAGAGGTATTTCTGACGAACTGTCTATCTCTCTTTCTCTCTCTCTGGCTCTGTCTCTTCTCTCTCTCTCTCTCTCTCTCTCTCTTTCTCTCTCTCTCTCTCTCTCTCTCTATATATATATATATATATATATATATATATATAAGTTATGAAAAACTTGGTAATCCGTATGGGTAATCCCAAGGAGGATGAAATCCTGAGAGCTCAATGTAAATCCAGAGCTAATATTTTAAAGAAAAACAGACCACTTTAAGGTACCATTATAATAATTTACTTCACCAGAGTCCTTTTAAAGGACGCCGGATCATCAGATAGCACTTCAAAAAATGAAACGAAAAATGAAATTAAAATTGATGGGTAGTGTAAGTTTTTGTAATTTAACAGAGAGTGTGAAAGGAATACTTAAAGAGACATGGTAGAGTTTAGGGAAGGTTTAATTTCATATCTCCCTCTCAACCATACTTAGTATTGGGGGAGGAGGAGTGACCAGACCTTGACCTATTTAGACGGTTAACTTAACAGAAGTGATATGTTGAAATGGGAGGGGAGAAGGGAGAAAAGTAAAGGAAAAAGAAAGAAGAGGGAGAGGGAAATAAAGAGAAAGAGGCTTTAATTAGGTTTTAGCAATTTATGTAAAGAATAGATTTTAATGCTTGATATTAATTTAGATGTCTAAAAAAAACCGAAGAAATTAATTTGATATATATATATATATATATATATATATATATATATATATATATCAATTTCTTCCGGCCCCTCAACCTCCGGCGTCTTACTCTCGGGGTTGAGGTGTCTACTCGGTCCTAATTGAACTTAAGGGAGTGGCCATAGGTCCCCTGAGCATCCGTAGATTATTCGACCGGTCCGCTGATTTAATCCTGCTTCCTACCCACGTTGTGATTTGTTTGATCCAGAAAGCAAAAGTGATGTCTGTCCATTCACGGTCGACTGAAGATGTAGACATGACTGGGGAGTCTGCGCTAAGAAATTTAGAATGCAGGAAAAAAAAAAATAATATCTGCAGACAGCCGGACAAACATCGATTCAATGGTTGAATTGTCAATGTCTTCTATATAGCAGAAAAGAATAGTAGAGAAGAGAAACGAGTTACAGAGACGAAAAGTAAAAAAAAAAAAAAAAAACTAGACAGAGAGAGAGAGAGTGTGTTATGATTATCTTGTTGTTAAATCGTCTCAGAACGATATATGACTCTTGCGATGGAGGGATGAAGATTTCCGTGCGGGGCTTAAAGTTATAGTGGCGTTTCTCCTCCCAACTCTCCTCCGGGCCAATTCTCTCTTCAAGAATTTTCTCCCGTCTGCCTTTTTCAGCATAACTACGCGTTTATATAGATAAACCAGGCTGGTTATAACTGACCCTTGGCCCTACTACTTCGCACATGATTATCACGGGGTTCTGGTTGCCTCAAACAAAATCATGTGAATTCCAAAGTTCCTTTTAGCTTACTCAGCTCTATTTCAATTTTTAATCGATAAAAATTATTTCAACCATTTCCATTGTCTTCTGATGACCCAGATTCAATGGGTACAACTTTTTCCCTAGATCAGGTTTCCCCATCAGTAAACAAAATGCTCTGATTTAATTTCGCTATTCAAATCAACTCCAATTTCACTAAAAAAATATACATGCGTGTGTGTGTGTTTGTGTGTTTCCCAGACTCTCTCTCTCTGTCACAATATATATATATATATATATACACACACACACACACACACACACACACACACACACACACACACACACACACACATATATATATATATAGGAAAGCGATATATAATTCTTTTTATATATCAATAACGACTTTAGGTGAAAGGACTTCATCGGGATAAATTTATGTGCAGCCTGATTATTTACACTATTTGTTTATTATATTGTTTACTGGAATAGTTGACAAAACATTGCGAATTCAAACTTTATAAAATGGTAAATAATAAGGATTTCTTTATAGTTGGTGTTATGAATAATCAAGAGTGGTCTCCTCTTGTTTTGTTACTCTCGTCTTTGAAAAGAGCTATTTCTGTTTACTGGGACTATAAAAGGACACAATACGTGAAACTTAAATAAAGCTTTCTTAAATCCTAGTAAATATTAGTAAATAATTGTTAATCTATAAATCAAAATTGTTTTTATATTTATTTCTTTATAAATTGGTAAATGATAAATATTGCATTGCATTAGTTTTAATACAATTGTATTACTTTTTAGAAAGGTGTAGATATAAAATTATTCTTGTAAATAAACAATCTCATAAATAATAAATAAATAAATAGTGTTTAATATTTTTGTTGTAAATTTTCAAGAACAAAAAAATGTATAAATTCTTTTTCGTGGTATGTTTAGGTTTTATTAAAATTTTAATCATCGCTTTTTAAAGCAATACAACTTGCTGAGAAGGAACGTAGCAACGTTGTAAAGGGAAAAACCGTCCTTTTCACAGACCCTTTTTGCGGGCACGAATATTAAATATCACCAAAATTGTATCAGAAAAGACACTTATATTTAGAATCAGGAACATCCAGCTGAAATTCGTTGGGAACATAATGAGGAAAAAAGGCTTGGAAAAGATAACACTCACGGGACATATTGAGGGCAAGAAAGATAATTGAAGGCAAAGAGCCATTTACCTGATGAGCTTCTGTGAATGGGTGGCGGAACGGGAGGCGGGAGAAAAAAACTACTAAAAGCCACACGAGATAGGAAGTTGTCGACAGTCATTATTGCCTACGTCCTGAAGGGACGAGACACAAAAAAGAAAGACTTTCTCATATTCTTGTTTTTGTCCCATCGTTTGATGCCAATATATTTCTGACTTCTTCCAATTAAATAACAAAATGTCACATCAATAAAATAGGCAATAATCATTTCGGATAATATTAGAACGCGAGGAAAAGATGATTAAATTTTGAGAACACTCAGTATAAAAACGAGTTCACGCTAAAGGCGAGACTAAGCTTTAAACACCATTTTGAAGGCGGTGTTGATATTTTAACAGCGGCAGCTAGCGTTGATGAGGTAATATCCGTGCTACTTGATTCGGAGTGTCATAGGGTGCGAGAAGACTGTCCATATTAGTGCGGTCCGGTCTAAACGAGAGGGCGCTTTATGGTTTGATTCGGTAGGATATGATTTAATAGGCGAAAAAGAAATTAAAGCTCATAGGAGAAGGTCATTTTTTGTTTTTCTTTTCTGCTCTAGTGAAAAAAAGAGCTATTCGTCACAGCTGGATGGTTATCATGGCTCCTGATCTAATAATTATGATTTCGTTGTTATCAACTTCACAAACCTTTCATGTCACTTCTGTAGAGTTTTGAACATCGCCGCTTTTTTTTTTTTTTTTTTTTTTGCAGACGTCCGTACCTCTCGCCGATTATCTGCCTCTGCTTCTCGGCGCTGGCGTCATGAATCTATACTATTATTTTCTTGTTTGTTTGTATAACAGTTAAAGATTTACCACCTCGGACCTGATTGTAGCATATGCACAACTCAGCTATTTTGTGCTGACAAATTGTGCAATTCAACTAGAAAATAAATACAATGTATCTAAATACAAATTAGACACATGTCACAATAGATCCTTCCATCTTAAATAAATCAACACTGTTTTGCGGTAATTTTTAACATCAATTTGATTTTTTTTTTAAATGTTTGTGAAAGAATCTAAATCTGTTTCTCCCTTTCTTGAATGTTACTTTTGCACATTTATTTAATCCGAAATCCATACCGATGTTACCACTTAAACATTTTACAGTATTGAGGATACCCTTCAACTCATTGTCGTCTTTGGGAAAGGCTTATTTATTATTATTATTATTATTATTATTATTATTATGTGAATGTTATGTTTCTTGCTTTGTATCCTGTAGAGCCGGGCCCAAACTACAGTCCTTAAGCTCTATAGGGGAATTGTCATTTAATTGATAGCACGATATGGATGGAATCAGTTCCACCTTCTGATCGAGAAACATACGTACGTATATTAGCGGGGAAGGCACTGGGGAAAATGGGGATTGGCAATAAGCGAAAGGGCAAGAAAGAGGTAAGACAGGAAAAGTTCGATTAAATCAAAAAGAAAACCAGGTGAAAGGAAGAAATAAATATATTTAAATAGTAAGGCGGTTGGGGCAAAAGATATAATGAGATAGGCCTGCTGACGGGGGAGATAAAGAGACTATGTATGAAAGAAAGTTCGGTAGGGATTGAAAGAGAAAAACAAATTTTGACACTTCAAAATTATTTATGGCGAGACAGAGAAAAAAAAAAGGATAAAAATGCATCCTTATGTACTAGAAAATAGTTGTGTATTCCTCATTTCTTTTTCTCACATGAAATTAATTCATGTTTGTCCTTAACATGAGTAGATAGGTTCGCCTCTTTGCCGGTTGACACCCCCTCGCCGGACAGGTGTAGAGGTTTATCCGTTGTTTTTAAACTTCTAACGTCTCCGCCTAAACTCTGAAATGTTATTTGCTATTTATTTAGTTAATTATTTTTTCCTCAATAGAAAAGATAGGTACGCCCATCGCCCGCTTCACACTTCTCTTCGGTCTTTTGAACAGGAGTAGAGGTTTATCCCTTGTTTCCTGTTTAACATCCATTTTCCGGTTCCATCTAAAGTTTTCTCATTTTCTTTCACTCCCAGTAGCCCCTTGCGTCTTAGTGGCATTATCACCATGTTTGGGGTTAATTGACTAAAAAAAAGGTTACAATAAGTGGAACGGATAAGGTAGAAAATGAGAAGATGCAGGCAAAAAGGTTAGAGAAAAATAGTATCATGAGATCATAAATTAAAATTCTTCATTGAAATATGGATTCCAACTAGTTATTATTATTATTATTATTATTATTATTACACTTTTTTGCAATCGGAGATCTTGTATTATGGGAGATCTCCATCAAGGTGTAGGGCATCAAACCAATGGCACCTTTCGCAAAACAATTGCAGTGTCAAGCAACGTGGACTTCTGAAGCTATGGGATATTAGGTTTGATTCCAATATTCGCAATGTAGAACGTTAAGTTCGCTGACATAGATCCCCAACGGCCCATGATAACTGGGTCACTAGGTATCTAATCGTCCCCCATTTAACCCTTAGGTCAGTGGGTTTCCTAAGCTTGTCAGTTTATTGAGCTATTATATTATATTATGATCATGAGGAACAGTCACGTCGATTACTATTATTATTATTATTATTGCACTACGGAAAAATTAAATAAAAGATTAATGGACACAGGCATGATGTCTGACACAACAATATGACATCAACAGAGCTTGCAGAACATTTTATTATAAACGACTGTAATTTCGACAAGCATCTTAAGGTGAACATTCTGAAAAAACATTACGTTACCCTCTAAGGGGAAACTTGTTGGTTAACGTCAGGAAACTGACAAGCAAATCACTGGTACTGAACGAGATATTAACAGAAGCCCGTCTTAATTCACTAAGACAAAACGTACATGTTAGCTCCAATCAATTAAGAATAGAAGTTATGCCATGTTTAACATATTATTATCATTTTCGTTGCTGCTGTTCCCTCGATATTTCAAGACTCTCCCGAATTTAGCAACGCTGTCATCTGAATGGTTTCCATTACCTCCGTGATCACTCATTTCTATAGATACATCGCAACTGTTCACAGTTCTCCTATAAAAATGGCGATAACTGTCACCACGTTCCACAGTTTCCTATGTTCTTTGACAGGAACAGAATATTTATCGAGCACGTTGTTTTATTTACAATGTCTACGTCCGGCTTCTTAACATGGATTGTTTGATTTGTTTGATTCGAAAAGGACAAGATAATGTTATGCATTTCATTCACTTAGGCACATTCTGGTCGGTCGCAGACCACATATATATATATATATATATATATATATATATATATATATATATATATATATATATATCTACTTATTATAAAACGCAGATTGTGTGTGTGTGTGTGTGTGTGTGTGTGTGTCTGTACATTTATATATTGGATCGGATTTCCTATTTTTTCAACCTATTTCAACAAAACTTCACAGGACTGTGTAAAATTACCTTGCGGTGGTTCTGACAGCGCCCAAAATTGGAAAAACACAATTGTTTTTGCACGAAATCAATTTGAAAACACGATTAAGAGGCATTGCGAGAATGAAAGGGGGACAACTCATATCGAGTTATACTTATTATAAAACCCAGATTGTTTATGTGTGTGTGTGTTCATTTATATATGGAATCGGATTTCCTACATTTTTCAACCGATTTCAACAAAACTTCACTTTTTTTGGCAGGTAGTGTTTCTTATTGTCTTCTACACTTTTTTCTTTATTTTTACATTCAGAATGCTTTAAAAATTCCATTTATAAGACAATTGTTTATAATAAAATTCTATTCAATCGATAGACTCATAACGATTGAAAACAATGTTTTTGTTTCAGTTTGACCAATTCGTAAAAAAAAACAAAAAAACAAAAAACAAAAAACAAAACAAAAAACTAATTAAGACATGCGTGTCCGTCAATCTGAACAATAATCTTTGTCAATTTTATTTTTCAGTCTTTATGATGGTTGATACTTGATCTATCTCTTACTGTTACATCCCCGGGCAACGCTGGGCTCTACTGCTAGTATATATATATATATATATATATATATATATATATATATATATATTGCAGATATATATATACAGGGTGTTTCAAAAGAATACGCCAAAATCATCACGTGATATGTCAAAAACGAAAAAATTACAAACCTCTAGCATGAACACATGTGTTGTATATACATTAAAGTTTCATTTCATGTTTTATAAGTGCTCAATGTGGCCACCACCGGCAGTGCGTACAACATCAAGCCGATATGAGAATTCCTCCCAAATGCGCCTCAGCATGTCACGGTCCACCATGTTGATTGCAGCTGTTATTCGATCTTTCAAGTCATCGATACTTGCTGGAAGTGCTGGAACATAAACTTGGTCTTTAACATACCCCTACAAGAAAATGGTCACACACAGTGAGGTCCGGAGATCTGGCTGGCCAAGCACAGAGAGCAAGGTCTTTAGCAACTCTCCTCCTAATCCATCGCTGAGGCACGTTTTCATTCAGATAAGCTCTAACCCCGAGATGCCAATGGGGTGGTGCTCCATCTTTCTGAAAAAGGAAGTCATTAGAATCTGCTTGCAGGAAAGTGAATAGCCCTTTTTTCGAGCATTTCGAGATAGGTTTGTCCTGTTTGTAGCTGCACCGGAAGTTATACTAAAGACAGCGGTGAAACTGACACCCAATCAAACTTTGATAACTACTTTATCAAATAACCACTGATTCAGTCCACTACAATGCTATAGACCTGAAAAAAACAGTGTAATGATTTTGGCGTATTCTTTTTTGAAACACCTATATATATATATATATATATATATATATATATATATATATATATATATATAAAGTACTACAGATTACGAATATAAATATATATATATATTGCATATATGTATATATATATATATATATAAATTAAGTACGACAGATTACGAATATAATGAGTAGTGAGTTCGATCCTCACGAGGTGCCGCATATTTTGGGCCTTGTGCCACGTCTAAGCTACTCTTGGAAAATCACGATACGATCCATCGCTAAAGTTGCAGGTAAAATGGTTGGCTCTCTGTAGCACACCAGTAAGTGTTTGAGTCATGCTATCCTCTATCTTTACAAGAGCCATATCAACCCGAAAATGGGGTACTGTTACTTGGGTGGAACCTGCCCAGTCCTTACTTTCCAGTGTTGAGTTCAAAATCGTCTCCGAATTCTTTTCGGTCTCGAATTATTTTTCATCGTCAGCCTCTCTCCCACAGGCGTGGTGTTGCAAGCCTCTCGCTGGTCTATCGAGAAAGTGATCGGATGAACTACATTCCTTGGTTCCAACACGTCTAACCTTCAAGACTAGCACTCGCCATGACAC
>CAHIKZ030005201.1:1807500-1825000 GCA_903632075.3 Acanthosepion pharaonis | reverse complement strand
TGGAAAAGATGAGGACGATAGTACGAACAATGTAAATAGTGTCATTTTTTTTTATTTACATTCGGTATCTACTTGTTAGTAATATAGCGATTTTCCAAGAGTAGGTTAGATGTGGCACAAGGCCGAAAGTAGGGGGAACGAGTGAGGATCGAACTCACTACTCAGTCGTAATTGTTCTAGCGAGACAAACTTGCTAACCATTACACCACCTCGAGAGGCCCCTTGTCAGTAATATATACAGTACATACACATTGTAATCACCAAAAATACACTTTTTTCCGACAAAAATTTTAATTGTAACCTTGTTTTTGCATAGGCATTGTTTGAAAATTTGATGTATTCTTTATGAAAATTATTTGATACTATTGTAATTATGATTGAAACCCCTTTGTATCCTGGCAACCAACAGACCCAGTTCGCCACTGTATGTATTTATTTATAACTTTGATTTTCTTTTATTTGTGAAAATCTCTCAGAGCTAGATCGTGTTCACAATGTACGTCTTGTCTGCCCTTATTAAGTTATTGCGTATTGGATTGAAATCTAATTCCTTGTTTAAAACGATCAACATTTTAAATGGGCGTCTTTTTCTGAAGAGTCAAATCTCTCTACGTGCTTTGCATAGACATGAGTAAGTTTTCATCATGACGTTAAGCTTCTTAGCATGTAAAGGAATCCAGTATCAAACATTTATAATTTGATTTCTTTTATTAAGGACTTCCTACAGAAATGACGGTTTGCTGCGTTGAAAATCAACAAGAAGACATCAAAATTTCCGGGTGGGTTCAAACGAAATCAAAGCGTTTCTGACTTCTTTCGTAGCCAGCAAACGCGGGAAAATGCAATCAGAAATTCCCTTGGATATGACATCAGGTGTGTCTATAATGCTCTGTGCCCCATAGATTCCACTCTGCTCACCCACGCACCCCGATCCCGACGATTTTTACCTGGCCGACCCCAATATCATCTTCCGCTTTCAACTGTTGAATGTTTTTCAGCTGACAACATTAAGAAAACTTTTTCATCTTTGCCGCTTCCGATCGACGAACCACCCAACTCCTCCTCCTCCTCCTACCCACCAAATCAGTACATGTCCATCACCCAATTTACCCTTCCTCCTCCTTCTCCTCCTCTCGCACCTCCTAACTCTTGTCTTTTTTTTTCTATTTTTTGTTTAATATCTACGCCTTAATCTTTCGAAGAATTTCAAGTTGGGATTTTTACTTTTCTTTTTTTCCTTTCGTTCTTTCTTTCTTTTCTTTGTTACGTTTTTTTTTTGTAATCTTTACAACCTAATTTTTCAAAAAAATATCTGGTTAGGGATTTTACTTTTCTTTCTTTCTTTCTTTCTTTCTTTCTTTCTTTCTTTCTTTCTTTCTTTTCCTTTTGCACCGTCTTTTTCTTTATTTTTCCGCGTGTTTATTCACTTTCTTTTAGTTTCCTTTTTGTTTCTTTTTTCTTTTTCTTTTTTAGTTACGATTGCATTCGTTCTTTTTTCATTCTTCCTTAATTTCTTTTTCTTTTTCCTCTTTTATTGTCTCATTGTTTTTATCCGTTTCTTTCTCTTTTACAGAAATATTCTGTTTTCTTTCTCTTTGTTTAATTTTTTCTTCCTTCCTTCCTTCCTTCCTTCCTTCCTTCCTTCCTTCCTTCCTTCCTTCCTTCCTTCCTTCCTTCCTTCCTTCCTTCCTTCCTTCCTTCCTTCCTTCCTTCCTTCCTTCCTTACTTCCTTCCTTCCTTCCTTTATTTTGCTATTTCTTTCACATTCTTTCTTTACTATTCACGTTCCTCTTCTTTCTTTTACTTTCTTTTTTCTTTTCCTTTATTTCTTTCTTTTTTCTTTCATTTTTTACACCTTTATTGTTTCCATTATTTTTCATCTTTTTAGCTTTTCTTTCATCTTTCTTTTGTTTTTTCTTTCATCTTTACATTTTCCTCTTCCAAATCACTAGTCTTTATACAAGTTCTCTGCTCTTTTCATCGTCAGTACATTTTTAAAATTTTATTCTCTTTCATCTTACATAATTTTTTTTGTTTTTCATTTTCCTACATACACAAACTTCTCTTGTTATTAGTATTTTAAATATATTATTATTATTATTATTATTATTATTATTATGACATCGCCCGTCGCTTCTTACCTTAATTCTTTCTTTTTGGTTCAGATTTCCAATTAGACAACAAACAACAAACACTCAAGTTATCTCCTTTTTTATAATTCAAACTTCTTACCTTGCATCCCACCTGACAGAAATACCCGAGTGAATCTTTTCAAATTTTTTATCTTCTCATCTGGAATTTATTAGAAGGTTTGCCATACGAGAACTTCTATCTCCAAGCAAAATTCACAACATCGAAACGGATTTGTGAGCAAAAAGATACCCACAAAACCTCACCCACAGAAGGTCATTAACACTTCAGCTTTCTGATGTTTTATTACGACAGCAGAGCAACAAAAAATGTCGAAATGCTTCGAAAATGCGTGAGAATAAATTTCTTTTTTCCTTAAATACTGTTTAACGATATGTTCAATGTATGGTGACTGTTTAAAACAAGTGACCATTTGTTATTGTTAAGGAAACTTGACTCGGCTTTTCAGAATGAATAAATAAAAGAAGACAAAGTTCTATTGGAAGCGATGAGATTTGTTTATGTTCAGAAAAATTTTCTTATCTTTATCGGCATTCGAGAGGCCGGGGTGAAAATAGCGACATTAACTTTCTTATGATAACTACTGATCCTGGTTTCTTTATCTGTTAAATATACTTCAATAGGTTTGTGGTTTACCCCACCTGGCTTCACCAAACACCCGTTAGTTGGTGTTGTATAAGTCTTATAAGAAGACAAACATTTCCTTCCTCTTTCTCTTTCTTCCTCTTGCTCCAAGATAGAGTAGATGAGAACATCTCTGCTGGGGCATGTTCGTTTCCCCGATCAACTAAACGCTCACACCCACACACATGTGTGTATCACACACACACACACACACACACACACACACACACACACACTTATATCACACATGCAAAAACAGGTACATTCGTAATATCTAAATTTCAATGGTTTTTTTCTCTTTTTAACTGTGTATCCATTAATATAATTTGTTTTTGTTATTACGCGCATTTTGGGTTTAATTTCCATATTTATGTTGGATATAATTACCCGGACTCACACGATTGCGCCAAATATTGTTTGCGGGACAAATGTTGCAAGAGACATTAAATATTTACCAACAAACGTCCACACGTCGCAACAAAAGCGGAGATTCCCACGAGTTTAAGAAAATAGAAAAAAAAACCTTTTGAAGCATTCAGTAAATCTAGTGATTGATTTTTCCATAAAAGTAAATGTAAAAAATATTTAGTCATGTTCAAAAAAGGCCTCTCCCATTCGTCATCAAAGCGTGTAAGTAAAGAAGAGCTGTTATTTTCTCAGTAGAAAATGTGGATAAAATTGTATTTGTTATAGACTTCTGGCAAAGTTCAGGTGAAAGTCGGTAAAACAAGTGAGAACTGGTAAAGTAGTCCGTATGGAGGCGTAAGGGCTCGCAGCTCGACTTACAATGTGGATTCCCAAAAGAGTGCGGCATTATACAGTTAGTACCACAAAAGGGTTATATCCTCCACAAAATTCTAAAAGTATCTGTGTGTATAGACGAGTAAAGAATAGAATCTCAAGTCTGAAAGAAGTGTATAGCCATTCCACTGAATTTGGTAAATCGATTAACGGGGAACGGTGTCGGAGAGATAGCTGAGTCCATTGGATTATTTTGCTTATCAGAACGGGCAACCAAATCAAACGGGTGCAACAATTTGGATATCTGAGAAGCGTATTAACAGAGGATGGAAATGGCGACACGAGAATCCGTAGGCGCACTGGGATAATGAAAGCAGAACAGAGTATTAAGAAACACAAAACATTCGTTAGAAACAAAGCAAAGACTACTGAACTGGTATATGGTATCAGTCCTCCGCTATGCCAGTAAATGCTGGAGAATTTTCTTATGGATGAAGAAGAGATTTGAAGCATCAGAAATATGGTTCTACAGAAGGATGCTGAGAATACAATAGACAGGACATGTGAGCAAAGGGGTAGTTCTAGAGACAATGGCAACAAAAAGGACGCTTATTAACAGCAGGAAGAGACAGTGGAAATTTTTAATGAGGAGACAGGGCTTGGAAAATTTGATACTCACAAGAGAGATTGAAGGCAAGAGAGCAGCAATGAACATCTTACCTGGCGAGCCAGGTCGAATGGATAGCGAAGCAGGATTTAGGAGAGATAGCAAAAACAAAAGTTATTATCAGCTACAAAGGACAGGAAATTAAGGGGAGCCATGATCACCAACGTCTTGAAGGAACATGGCACATTGAAAGAGAAGAATCAGTTTTAAAAGTGTGCTGGGGGGTGACTGTAGGTAGGTAAATACAGAAGTGTTATCAGCCGGAAAAATGAAACCATAGAACACAAGTTCGTTATCAAGTCATAGTTGCTTCTTTTCACATTGATCTATCTATCTATCTATCTATCTATCTATCTATCTATATATATATATATATATATATATATATATATATTTTGATGCTGCTGCTCTTGCTGCCTTTGGGGAGGCTCAACATCTTACTCTTAGCATAAAGAAAACTGAAGCAGTGCACCAACCTTGTTCTACTCCGAAGCAATTCTGTGATGAGAAACAAAAAACACCAGTCTACAAATTTTCCGAGAGACATTGAAAGTAGAAAACAAACCCCTGAACTATGTGAAGTCTTTCACCTATCTTGGTAGCAAAGTCAATTACAGTGGAACTTTAGATGATGAAATCATGAATCGTATTGCTAAGGCTACCAGTGATTTCGGCAAATTTCGCCATCGCTTGTGGGATGGGCGGGGTATCCGACTGGATAGGAAAATTCGGGTTTACAGAGCTGTTGTCCTTGCCATCCTTTTGTACGGCTCAGAGTCATGGACTCCATACAGGTACCATATACGCCAGCTGGATGTTTTCCTTAAGAACTGTCTGCTTGCCATCTGTGGAGTTAGCCTTCAAGACAGAACATTCAATGTTGACCTGTTTAACAGGTGTAATATTGGAGAAATAGAGACTTTCCTCATACAGTCTCAGTTGCGGTGGACTGGTCATGTTTTGAGAATGTCTGATGACGGGATACCCAAGATCCTAATGTACAGTCAGTTTGATGTAGGACGTACATGGCTTAGATGCAAAGACAAGCTGAAGAACAATTTGTTAGCTATTAATATAGCTAATAATATACCTCATGACATCCTCGAGCGCTTAGTCTTGGAGCGGGTAGAATGAAGATCAACGTGTTTTAGTGGACTCAGCAGTTTTCAATCTCCTAGTCTGAATCGTCTTCAAGAAGCGAGAGCAAGATCTAAAAGGTCAGCCTATCTAACAGTGATCTCATCCCACAATCCTCACTCTATTAATAGCAGGGTAGACTGGGTTCTTTAGCTTTGGCTTGCAATCAGTCTAGAAGAAAGAAAGCTATGAATTCAAAACCGCATGGCGTGGTGTTAGTAAAATCACCGCGTAAAAAGTACTTGATACAGGAAACCATAGCAACAACAGTTAGTTTGTGAAGCTATTACTCTCCAGGGGAGTCTACAGAGTTCACATACATGTCTCAGTAGTTCAATTTAGACGGGAGATATTTAGCTGGATTAACTGGGGCTCTCTGGCTTTTATGGCAACCAGCGCAGGATAAAGACAGCTTTAAATTCAAAAGTCGTTGCACATGAAACTAGAAATTCTACACCATAAAAAACCCACAATATGGAAACCACAGCAACATCATTTAGCGGGGTAAAGACGTGGCCCTCTATCCACCGGGAACCCTACACATACATAACATATGCATATATATATATATATATATATATATATATATATATATATATATATATATATATATATATATGTGTGTGTGTGTGTGTGTGTGTGTGGATATAAACGAGGTAATGAGGTATTAGCAACTGTATATGAGTGAGATAGTGTGCATTCGCCATATGTGCCTGACGAATTGGGAAACCAACACTCAGTAATATCAACTATGAACATGCACACAATATCTTGATCGTGTACTGAAAATGAAAAAATAACTAACTAACGCCTTTATCCACTGTGCCATGTGTAAAGGCGTTAGTTAAATTCTGTGACAGGACCCAAAGAGTGTGAGTTCAATTTCAATGTTTCCTTTTTTCTTTTATGAAATTGATTATTTTCATCCAGTCACTCGTGATTTGGGTTCAAACTTGTTTGGAAACACTGCTCGTCAGTGAATGGGCAGCTTGCAGACTTGTGTTCATTTTTTAAAGTGCACCAAAGCCATTTACATAGGTACCTCTAAAAATTCTGTGCAGCTCTGACTTTGGTCAGAGATGACAAATGTTGATCAGTTAACTTTGTTTTCTGAGAGGTTTTTGTTGATTTCACGAGGGAAAATAAATGTTCACGCATATAGGTAGAATCAAACATTGCCATAATCTTTGTGGCAAAATTTCTGAAGTTTTAAATCATTTCAAGGAGGTATGAAAAGAAAGAACCAAGGTATTCCTACTCCAAGATACTTTTCTCTGAGTGTAGAATCCGACTGCATTTTTATTAGTTCCATCTGTAGGCTTTCTTCTGTCTTGGCAACATCAAAGGTCAATGGTGCTGAAAATAATGAAAACTGATGTTGAAAAGATGAGAAATCACTAAATCTTTTCTGAAACTCCTTTGAAAACAATTCCAGGTGACAGCCATCCTTAGCAAATCTAAGTACAGTTTCGGTATTGGCAGTGTTTTTCAGCTCTTTGCACATAGGAAAATGAACTAAATTTTCATTTGAAAAACTGTGACTTCCATAAACTTAGTTTTGTAATGAAACATTTGATGTCGTTATACAACTGAGTGATAAGTTTTTTGTTTTTACTTTATATTTTCCGATTAAGATCAGTTAATTGTGCAGTACTATCCATAGCAAAAGCTAGATCTTGGAGCTAACATTCATCTTTTAATTCATCTGTTTTTTTTTATCATTCATCTTCAAATCACAATTATTTATTGTCTCAGCAAATAGAATCTTTTTAGCACTTTGTGATATGATAACTTCAGTATAAAATGAAACATCAGTGAACAGATTATCAATATCTTCCAACAACTGACTGAACTGACGGTAATTGAGAGCATGACTTCTGATATAATCCACTGTCTTTCGGACCAAGCTAATCACATGATCCAATTTTAAAATCTTTGAACACACATTTTCCTATGTGCAAATGACGGATGTGATTTTTCTAGGTTTTTTTTTTTATTTGGCTGCAACACCATTATGTTTGCCAACCATATTTGCAGCACCGTCAGATGATAAACATGCAAGTTTATTCAAATCAAAACTATACTACTTCAGAACCTTCTAAACTCATGTAAAGATGTCCTGGCTTGTTGTAGTGTCATGCATGAGGACTAGTTCAATGAGTTCTTCATAAATATTAAATTCACTGTCACAGGCCTTGATGAAGATTGCAAGCTGTGCTATTCTAGTGATGTCAACGATCTCATCAATCGCAATAGGAAAATGTTCAAACCTTGATCATACAGCATGTGTGTGTAGAAGGAAAAATGTGTGAAAAGCGAAGAAAAGAAATAGTCTTCAATCACAGCTCTACAAATTTAAATGATCTTATTACTGAGTATCAAAATAATCTTTGTTGTCTTTTAAGTTGAAAGAAACCAGTTATAAACTTCTTCGCAAAGTTCAGAGAAAAATGTTTTCTTTATCTTTTTGCAACACAAAAAGAAATTGTGTTAGAGTGAAAAGTGTGTATGAATTTATCACGTAAACATTCACGATTTACATTATATTATGTATATGTGTATAACGTAGTTAGCAGTCAGTCGATTAAATATCAGTGACATTAAGTCTTTGACGACAATGTGTAGTTTATGTCTCGCTTGGGTATTTTTATAATGTAAACTTAATGTAAACCGGTTTATGAAAATACTTTAAAAGCGAGAAATTAATTTGCAAGAAGGAACTTAATACTCAATAAGTTAATGTGAGTTGACGAAAATTTGAGAATTCAGCATTGTTTACATTCCCCGAGCAAATTATTGTGAAGACTAAAAACTATTATTAACTTAAGAAAACCGGATCACATGAAGTTAGAAGTTAAATTTACAAAACTCAGAAGTGTTATTGGTTAATAAATATATTTACTAATTTTTAATATCCGTTCTTAGGAAGGAAAAGATTGTTAATCATTTTCTGACTGTGATTCTTCAATATTTTTAACATACGACAAGAAATGATTCTCTGTTTTTTTTAAAGCTTGAAAGGTTTGTGAGACAACGTCGCTGATTGGTTCATAAATACTAATGTTGGAATTTGAATTTGAAATTCGTGTGATACAATTTTTGCACAGAATTGGAATTTTAGTGATAATATTTAAATCTATTGAAATTGTTGTACAATGTTGATGATTGACTCTTCTCCAACGTACCTCTAAATTCTTGATCCAATATTTTAAAAAATTCTCACCCTTTAATGTGATAAACAGTTCAAATGCTTCGGTTACCCTTTCCTTATTGGAGAATGTTTTATTGCGTATGAAAAAGATCAAAATGTTTAAATAAGAGATAAAATTTTATAATTCAGGTGATGCAGCTTTTGAAAGTTGACTAAGAAGTGTGCGGTCTGGTGTTGGCGTGCAGAAAGAAATGGGCCATCATTATTCGCAAGTCAAGGATGATTCTGTTTCAATTTTTCGTGCATACACTCAATTTCCCAACAATAAGAAGTTGCTGTTATTGTTTTATCTTGAGGCAAGAATAAATAAACCCTTTGAAAGACCACCATACAGTAACCATTAACTTTTTAGTGTGCAGTGAAGTTTTGAGGTATTGGTTCACTGATTCATTTCCATCTAACCACTGACCAAGCCTATTACTGTTGTCAAAGAGTAACCATTTCTCATCGCATGTAATGATTCGATACAAAAATGGAACTTTTCCCTAGTTTTTACTCCTACAGTAAGATTACTCGATATTGTTTCTTTGTAATCATTTTAATTTGGCTTATGAATAACAATATATTGAAAGAAAAATTATCTGGAAACCAAAAGAATCAAGAATTAGTCAAGATTTTTTGATATACTAAGGAGGTTATTCGTTAGACGATCGGATCAACAAACTTGTGAAACACCTTGTTACTCCAGGTCAGAAAGTTAGAATGTTAAAGAGGGCGAAGGTCATCCTGAATAACTTGGAATATGATCTTGGAATAATTTATATATTTTGGAACTTTATTTCAATCCTTCATGAGCTTCCAATCCTTTATATATGGTTAATTAATGATGAACATGTTATTTTCGTTTATTATCGATTTCATCAAGATTCTTCTGTTAAGCTTGGAGAGTAATTATACATTCTTATTGCTCAAAATGGGGTCCAATAGTGTTATAAAAACCTCGGTGAATTCCAGTAAGATATCTTTAATCATTTCTAAAATACAACGTTTCAGAGCTTAATCTAACAATTTTGGTGTTATTTGATTTGGACACTTTTGATGCTACATCCGGTCTCTCTCTCTCTCTCCCTCTCTCTCCCTCTCCTCTCTCTCTCTCTCTCTATATATATATATATATATATATATATATATATATATATGATATAACTATATATAATTTTGAGTAATATAATATATATATCAACAGTATTTACAAAAATATGACAAACTGGAAAGTTTTTTTGACGCGTTTCATCGCATGAAACGAGTCACAAAACTTTTCCAGTTTGTCATATATATATATATATATATATATATATATATATATATATATATTGTTCAAACATATATGATTAAATATAACAGACAACAAATGTCTACTATGTTTTATCATGAGCCTTTCCAAGCGTTGTATAATGGATTCAGTTTCAAGAGAAAATTGTCCAACATTTGAATTTTATCATATTGGTCGTCAATCTAAGCTTTCGGTTCGAATGAGTCACCATCAGAGCGGTTATATGGACATTACGACAGAGATGTTCACCGTCAAAAATGACTTCCTGTTTTCTTTTCATAGAGGTTTGCTATGAGACGATACCGGTCGCTCAATAGCAGACGCATGTCGTAAATTCGTAATGTGGCTCTATGACGTGGCACATGACCACGTGAGAGAAAGAAATATTATCAACAGAACCATATGCTTAAATGCATTGTAGTATGTTGTGACTGTTTTGAAATGTAATTTTGTTGAGTGTGTATTGCTTTGTTTTAATGTAGATAGCTTCTAATGTTTTAAGTTTCTTTTTACTGTGTGTATGTCTAAGTAATATTGTGTTATCAACTAATATCTGCCTAATATTATGTACATGACTATGTTTTTCTAAGAAATAATGTTTAATGGAACTAAGATCAGAAAGGTGACAGGTAAGTCTACGGGAGAACGTGGTTGTAGTAAAACCAATATATGTATTAGGTTTATTATTAGTATCAGAGATACAATCTCTGAACGGTCATGTAAATTGATACACTATATTGATTATTGTAGAGGATTTAGTTGTGGTTGTAGGGTTATTGGAGACGATGAGGTCAATTGTTTTAAATTTTTACAATATATGATGAGCTTAACTTTATTATTATTAATGGGTTTAACATTTTTACCTGTTATGTTTTTGAGTGTTGTTTCATCATGTTTGTAATTATTATGCATTTGGTTACAATAGTATAAGTTAATAGTGTTAGGTTTATTTTGACTTACACTGTTGTACTTAGAATTATTATTAATATTATCATTTTTGTTGGTGGTATTATTAAGTTTATTGAGATAAATTTTAATTCGTTGATCAATGACAGAATTAGAGAATCCATAATTAACGAGTATTTGATGTTATGTAATTCTTTATAGAATATGGTTTTGGAAGAAGATATCATTTGTGTGCGTTGGATTAAGTTTGTTCTTTTATAACAGCTAACTTATATCGTTAGGGGTAATCATTATTATAATTAAGAAGACACGAGTTAATGCTAGTAGGTTTTCTATATAGAGAAATAGTAAATTTATGTGTGATGGAATCAATAAATACATCAATGGATGGAATTTTATTATTAATGCTGAGATCTAGCGTAAATTTGAGGACAGAGTGACTTTCAAATTTGTTTTTAAGTTGTATAATTTGATCAATATTTTTAACTAAAATGAAAATGTCATCTATGTATCTTACATATATAGGGGGTTTATTAGGGTCATTATGTATTTTATTTTCTAAATGTACCATATAATAATTCAAAAAAGGGGGGCCTAAAGAGGATCCCATGGCGATACCGTCTATTTGAGTATAAATATTGCTTAGGGGCTCATGAAAAGGTACTTGAGTGGTACATGTTAATAATATTTTGTTTAAATAGTGGGTTTAATATTGATAGGTGGGAGAGAAGTGTGATTGTATACATCACGGATAATGATGTCAGTCATTTTATGGATGGGAACATTAGTAAATAAATTTTGTACACCTAAAGATACGATTATTTGGTTGTTTGGTTTTACAACATGAAGAATTTGTACAAATTCATTTGTGGAGTTAAAACAATATTTACTTGGGAAGTATGGAGTAATTAATTAATTGGGTTTTTGAAAGGTAATATATTGGTGTAAGTGTATGTGAAATGATAGGTCGGAAGGGATGATCTTTTTTATGTTTTTTTACATTTCCATAAATGCAGCCAGGTTGATAGTCACCTATAATCTTTTGAAGTTTACAGGACCCGTCCCAAATGGCCAGTAAATTGAAGTGGTACTCATGTTTGTTCAAAATAACGAAAGTATTTGTTTTATCAGCTCGTCAGAAAGAAATACTGTTATTTTTTAGTTGTTTAGCTTCATTTCTTAAAGGAGTGTTTATAATTCCGTTCGGATTTTTATGGAAACAGTGTTTAATAGATTTGGCTTGAAGTAAATCTTTGAAATCTACCTGTGTAGTAATATGGTTATCTTTTTGCAATAGAAGGATTTGTTGGTATAAAGATTCGGTTTGCGTTTGTTTAAACATTAGATGAGGCTTTAAACTTTAGATTAGGTTTTGTCTTTATTTTCTCTTGAAACTAAAGCCATTATACGACGCTTGGAAAGGATCATGATAAAACATAGTAGACATCCGTTGTCTGTTATATATAACAATATATGTTTGAACAATGATCTTGCTTATATATATATATATATATATATATATATATATATATATATATATATATATATATATATATATATATATAGTAAATGTAAAGTTTGGTAATCCGTATGGATAGTCCGAAGGAGGATGTAATCCAGAGAGCTCAATGTAAAACCAGAGCGAATATTAATTTAATTAAAATTTTTAAAAAAGACAACCTTAAAGGTCCACTGATTATATTTTATTTCCACAGGAAAGAGTTTTTTCCTGGGAAAATAAAATATAATCAATGGACCCTTAATGTTGTCTGTTTTTTTTAATTTTATTTAAATTAAATTGAACTGAATTATATACACACACACACACACACACACACACACACACACACACACGGTGGACTCTCCCGTCGTATTCGACGTATGAGGGTTAAGCAGATCAGTTCCTAGGAACCGACAGCCTAAGCACCATACACACGCACACACACGCACGCACACACACACACACACACACACACACACACACACACACACACACACACATATATATATATATATATATTTGTGTGTGAGTTTTAGCCGGCCCGTTTTGAAGGCGAAAAACGGAATTTATTTGGACAAAGCATCTATAAACAAAAAACAAAATGTTCTTAGTTACTAGAAGAATTTTAAAAAACGATTATATATCTTCATTAGGTCAACAGAAAAATCACGTGATTTACATTTTGTGTTTGAAGTGAATTTTATATATATATATATATATATATATATATATATATATATATATATATATATATTACTTCATTATGGTTCGAATAGACAGCCCATTTTCATTTATGAAGGTGTGAATTTTGTCTGTTGGCCTGCACATTCATGGGCAGCTATTTCAAATACGAAATATCCAATAACGTTTGAAGTAAGAAAAATATCAGATGAAAAATATATCCATTAATTCTTTACAAACAGCATGTATATATATATATATATATATATATATATATATATATATATATATATATATATATATATATATATATATAAAATGTAGTCGGTTTGATAAGAGGACTATGCTTATATTCATCGAAATAAATTTATTACTGACAAAGGATTTTTAATTTTGTTCCGATTATATTCTCTGTATCCCATATTGAACAAAAAATCCTTTTGGAATAATCCCTACCAATTCAATTTGATATTATATATATATATATATATATATATATATATATATATATATATATATATATAAAAATATAGATTTACGGTATTATGCGTCAAAGTGCTCAATATCAATGATAGAGTTTATATAAATATAAAAATGGACGCAGAGGTCAACACCAAGCGAAAACAGTCTATTTTATTCATAAACAAAATCGTCAGGCATCTGTATTGTAGGCAACTATTTATACATGCTGGTGAATTGTGCATTCAGCCAGTTGTGTGCCATTCGTAATACACGCTTAGGCGATCATGTATCTTTCGATACCTGACTGACGAGGCAAATTTTTTCCCCGCAGTAGTTTACCATTTCTTTCTGCGGTAGACCAGTTGCCACCCAAGGCTATAGAATTCGGTCTGTCCTGCTATTTACCCATAGCTGGAGAGAGAAGAAGAGGATTCATAACTTTTCCAAAGATATTAGCACGTAAGTGACTGTAATGGATTCTACTGGAATTCCTTAATCCGAGCCGCTATCCATTACTCCACCGTGCCTTTCGGCGAATAGTACATTAATGATAGAGTTAATATTGTATAATACTAACGGTTACTGGCTGGGCGGCAACAATTATATTTCAAATTATTCTAGACGCTATAGAGTAGAAATAATTGTGGATTTGAATGCGGTTATTCGTAGCTATTTTATAGTGTTGTTTGTTTACTAGTTTTCCTCTTTATTTATTATTGATGAATTTATTATTAATCATTATTATAATCATTATTATAATCATATTTATTTAAACCTAGAAAGTGTTACTGAATGAGGAATGGCCAAAACGGAGGTTGGAAGTGAAATGGTAATCTTTATAACATCAACAAAATACAATACTCGCCAGCGGCGTGAAGTAGGTAAACCACTGGTAGTGGTGGACTACTTAGCATATTAACCTTACTTACAATAGTGCCCAACGTATTTATGAGGACTGGGACCTACCCATTAGTGCTCATAGGTACATTATTATTATTACATTTACTTGTCTCTATGTGTGCATTCGTAGTTTGTTAATTTCTTTATTATTTACTAAATTTGTTTACTTATTTATTGAATTATATCTTTTGATTATTTTATTTGTTTATCTACTTTTGTTTTATTTGTTCTTCTTGTGGGGTTGTGGTTATTTCATTTGCTTAGGTTAAATATTGGCTTTGTCTAAATTATGTTGGAGTATCTGTATTTGCATTTTTCATTGTTTTGTTTTACAAGGTATTCGTTTTTATTTTTCGATTTTTAAGCAACGTAGTAAAAGTGTGTCCTGATCGTTTAGTTAGTAGTTTGTATTGCTCTGGGAAGGTGATTATTGCTATTTTCCTCTACAGAGAGACTAAAGTTTTTGGATTCATTGTTGTAGGCTGATGATGTTATTTTTTTTTTCATGAAAGCTTTGGTGTGATTAGTTTGATTTTTTTATTTTTAATTTCCCATACATATTTAGAAAGCATTGTGCACTTTGCGTATTTAATATTTGTAAAGAATGTTTTGTGTGTGTGTAGTTTCTTTCTTTCCAGAGTCAGTTACTCCTATGAATATTCTTCTTCGTTACCTGTTGATTTTACATTGCAAATTTTTAGTATTTTTCCATAACACATTCTCATTTTTTAGCGAATATATGAAGGTACCTATATATATATATATATATATATATATATATATATATATATATATATATATATAGTTTATGGAAAACTAGGTAATCCCAAACTAGGTAGACCCAAGGAGGATAAAATCCAGAGAGCTCAATATAAATCCAGAGCAAATAATTTAAATAAAAACATATATATATATATATATATATATATATATATATATATATATATATATATATATATATATATCGAGGGAGAGAGAGAGAACGAGGGAGAGAGAGAGTGACGGAGGGAAAGGAGAGAGAAAGATAATTTACTTATATTTTGCTGAACCTCTAATCAATCTTCAGGCGTTCGTCTCGTTCTTGCCTCCTCTTCTTGCGCGATCAAACACCCACCCACGCATCCTCCTGTTTCTTGAAGCTGCCAGGACAGATTTCTCTCTCAACAAACATATATAATTCATTTCCTTCAGTTTTAACTGATTTTCGACTCGAAGAAAGAGAAACTGATTGTATGTAATAAGAGGAATGCAGCAGGAGTAAAAAAAAAATAAAAGAAAAAGTAAGATAAAACAAACAAATAGAAGAAGAAAAGAAAAAGAAAAGAGAAATTGTGCCAACGAGGGGGGAAGGAAGTCGGAATCAGGAGGCGGGCAAATGGACTGACGAGTTTTGAAGCGGTAAACTTCAAACGCTCCAAAATGCGTCCATTTTAAAAGATTCATAAGTGAAAAAAGCAATTTGCTGAAATGTAAAGAATGCGAAATTCAAAATAGAAGATTATTATTGTATCAATTTTGAATTCATCAAATTTAAATATTTTAAATATTTCAATATATAGAGATGGATATATACATATATTGTCGACTTCTTGTTTTACTTATCACTGTAAAAGTGATAAGTAAATTATAGGTAAATATATGTATGTGGGGCACTTTGATGTCGGTGTAATCGATAACAAGCCTGTCTCGCTAGATCATTTACGACTGAGTAGGGAGTTCATTCCTCACTAGGTGCTCCTTACTTTCATCCTTGTGCCACACCTAAACTACGCTTAGTAAATTACTATATGCTTGTCTCGTTAGACCAATTACGACGGAGTACGATCTTAGCTGGGTGCTCCTTCCTTTCCACCTTGTACCACACATAAACAACGCTTATTAATCACTATATGTAGAATTGTAGATATATTAGCCAACACCATAGACAATGTGATACTTCAGGTTTAAAATTCTTTCTTGACGTTTTTATTTTAGTTTTAATTTCAAAGTAGTAGATTAAATCTAATATTTCCAATAAGCAAATACTTTGTTGTATTGCAAAACTAATTTAAATTATTCTAATTCTCGAAGGAGTTTTTGTTTTGAAATAGCACCAAAATCAGCTATTTTAGAGCCATTTTTGTCAATTAGAAAATAATTCTCTTTAATAAAAATCTTTCAAAAATAAAATATTATTTTCTGAAACTTTATTTGAGGAATGTTAGCTGATTGAAAGTTTAATTAATCTAATTTAAAACAAATATTACTTAATTTAAGTTTAAAATGAATTTTTAATAAGGCGGTGGAGATATCTGTAAAAATTACTTGAGGAATATAACACAAGTGCATTTTTATATAACATTTAACTAACCAGCAATCATAAAAAATTATGAAAACATTCTCTGTAATCTAATGGTATTTTGAATTTTAAGTAATTCTATATTAAATTTACTATATTATTGCTCTTGTTTTCTGATAATGCCATATATGGACGTAAGTATTTGCAAAAATCAGCATTTTTATACACGCACATATACAACAATATTCCAAATTCTTGATAAAATATTGTTTGTCAATGAATTGTAGTAGGCTTTCCCTTTTATGATTAGTAGATAAAGTTTTTACTTAATAACAATATTACTTACCCACTAATATATATGGCCCCCACATGTCACATTCCGGACTAATTACTAAAAGGCATATAAGGTTTATTGTCAATTTGTCTGTTTTACCTAAACATTTTAAAACCGTCCAATAATGCACAAACAAGTTTTTTTTCTCTTTTTAAACAAAATTTATTAAAGAATTAAGCAGTAATACAAAACAAATACAAGTAAAAAAAAACTTATCAACAGTTTCTCTATAAATCAATTTTCTTTTGACCTTTGTCTTTCAAAGTTTGAAAAATTATTATAGAATGTTTTAATTCTACAATAGTTTTTCGAACTTCAGCCGATGAAAACTTTCGTTTGTTGTTGTAAAATATATTCACAAGAATTTTTGCTGTAAAGTGAGTTCCTTTTTTCAGTGTGTTGTTCACAAGTAAAAACATATTTTGGAAAATAAGTTTCTAAAATTATTTCAGCAGACATTTTTGTAGTGGATTCATACATTTACAATAAATTTATCTTCATAGTCAAGTATAGCAAAACAAGCACAAAGAACTCTGCCATTTGGTTAGATGAAACCATAAAATCTCAAGAAAGTAAGTTAAAGTACTGCTCCTCTGTAAAATCATCATTATCTTTGCCTACCATGACCAGGGAA
>CAHIKZ030005201.1:1695000-1802500 GCA_903632075.3 Acanthosepion pharaonis | reverse complement strand
AAACCAACTTTGGATTGGAAAAAAAATAAGTATTTTTATTTTTTTGTAAACTTCAATCGTTCGTTTTAAACACAAAAAAGACATACAGGAACTTATGGAATATGTGCAAAGACGTGAAAAAATTGCAAATTGGTTTCATTTAAAATGACTGAAATTGTGAAAGAGATTTTAAAAGTTTGGTTGAATCAATTGTTTCAGTTGAACGTAGAAAAGAATCCCTGTCCTCGGTCAATTATGAGAACTACTTTATTTATTGTAATAGAGTAATGATTTATTCCGATTTTTATTTCTTGCATCACGGTCAGAAAGTTGCATGTACAAAGATATCTGCCCCTTTGAAAAGACTGGAATATTCCATAAAGTTATTCCATTTCAGGATCCTTGAGGTTATGTAAGATAATTGGAAGTGCGTCAGTGGATGTATTTTCAGGCCTACCTTCAAATTTATTTTCTATTCGCTTGATATAATGCGAAAATCAAAAGAAATCACCTCATTTTTTGTAGGTCGATTAGTACGATAATTTTTCAGCATCCACTCTTACTTATAAAGACAAAATGAAAACTTGTCTTAACCGACGTGTTTCGTTTTCCGATGACATGCGTCACGCTAAGTTTTCCTTTTCTCTTTACACACACACACACACACACACACACACACACACACACACATATATATATATATATATATATATATATATATATATATATACAGAGCAAGGTCGGTCCTAGAACGTCTCACATGTCGAACAAATCGGTTTTTGAACAGAAAAGTCAAGATGAAAATGCCTTGGTTATCGAACAAAATTTCGTTTCTCGAACAACATAGCCGGACCGAGTTAACCCAAACGGAATCATTTCTGAGTCGACCGCCATGTTGTGCTTTTCTTTTCTAATTTTATTGTACTGCGACTTTTTTCCTCTACATTGATTCTTATTGGAAAAATAGTTTCGGTTTACGAACATTTCAGATTACGAACGGCCTTCAGGATAAGAATTAAATTCCTGAACCGAGGTTCCACTGTATATTTGATTTCTTTGTTTAAACATTATTTTTAATGGATATTCATATTTGAGTAGATGTTCTGTTTTTATTCATTTATTAAAGTTTATTATATTTATTTATTTACAACTACAGGACTGAATATTCGAGAAATCCTGTTAAGAAATAAGTAAAAATAAACATCTACTCAGATATGAGTACTGTGGTATATTTTCTCATACCATAGGAGCAGTGATAATGCAATTTTAGGCTTGTTTTTACGAAGATAAAAACAGGAAAAATAAACGTACACAATACAGAAAAAACATGGTAAATTGTATGTTAATTTCATACAATTTTATTTATGTATTTCTGTGTATTTTTTTACCTTACAATTATGTTAATGTACATATTATAAAAGGGAGCAATTTACTCCGTAGTACTACAAGTCATATCACAGAGGGAAGTTAGACACGTGTTGTCATCCTGTTGGATCTTCAGCGAAGAGATTGAATATAACTTTTCTTGGCGGGATGTCCATATTTCCGGTAGGAACAGTTTTTGTTGCATGCTGGGAGTAATTTTATTATGTTTATTTTTTTTTCATTTGATTTATTTTAAGCAAGGTTGAAATATTATCGTTTTAACTTATTTATCATTGTCACCATTATTATTTTATTTATTTGTAACAATAATAATATTCCTACAGTATCTATTGAAACACTTTATATATATATATATATATATATATATATATATATATATATATATATATATATATATACTAGCAGCATGGCCCGGCGTTGCCCGTGCTTGATTCAAAAATCGTACGACTCATACAGCACTCGCTATCACTTGACTTAAAATATTTTTGCCCTTCCTTGCCTTTAAAGGAATGCCCTTTGCCGTGCTGATGTTGCTACATGCCTTACTTCTTGCCTATCTCACACTGCGAATTTTTTCTAAGCTCTATACTAAACATTAAATCTGTTACGAAAAAAGAACTAAACAAAATGAACACAAAACGATCAGCTTTAAAAAAAGGACTCGTAACTTGAAAAACCGAATGAAAAAAGAATGTTAACAACAAATACTTTTTCACACCCAACCCAGTTCTGCGGAATCAGAATCAACGTTGAGTTTAAGCAAGCGAATGAGCCAATTGGAGTAAAGTGCCATGCAGATTTAAATTTTTCCCACTTGTGACGAATGCAGCTATCGATTGTTTTTGCATGCTAGAATGCTAGTTAACATTCGTGTCAGTCAGCTATAGGCTCTCACTCTGGCCAGTACAAAATGGCCGCAAACTACATGAAAACTGCCGTACAAGCATGAAAAAATCGATTATTTCCACTAGCGATGGGAGTTGGGAAATGCAAAGTCGGTCTTGTCCTTCCCGCTAACTTGAAGCATGTGCATGTAAATTTTGGTGCACATCCGTCGAAAATTGCGGCCGTGCATTCGTTACACACACACACATCCTGCCTTTTATAGATAGAGATCAATGGAGACTCCGGGGGTCGGGCTTGTCGGTCTCATACATTCATGTATATCTATTTCAAAGCAACAAAAATATATGTTCTGTATATTTAGGCAGCATATTTTCATTCAAACAGATTTGGTTAAATATTTTAGATATATCATCTCGATTAGTTTCTGTAGTGATCCTTAATTTCTTGTTAACCTTAGAAAATTGATTAAGAAAAATACCAATATTTTTTTTCAAATAGTTTTTATTTTCCCAAATACTTTCAATCTCATCTCAGATTTTGGTATTTTTCTTAAACAATTTTTTAAGGGTGCCAAGAAAAAGAAAGAAGATTTACAATCCGGTGTTCTTAGTAATTATTTTTAATTATAAAAAAGAGTGTTCGATACAAAACAGTAGAGCAAGAAGAAAACTTAGAAAACATTTTATCATTAAAACCCCAGACGATACGCGAAAAACGGATGCCACTGTTTGTGAGCAGTCACCCTTAGGCCAACTTAAATTAACCTCATTTTGAAAGTAACTTTTATTTGATACATAATTTGTTTAGGGAAATTAAAACCCAACCACCCCTTATCAAAATGATTGAATTTTTCTGTAACCTTAACAATTTCAAATATTTAACAATTTAAAATATTGTCTAAAAAGATTGTCTGTTCTTATAATGAAGTAAATTTCTTAATAGGTTATTCCAAAAATCGCCTGAGAATGAAACGGAATTATGGATTTTAAATTTAATTTTATAATTAAATTTGAAATTTTAGTTTCTGTTTTGAAATATGATAATTCCTGTGTAGCAATGGAGCATATTTTTAAAATAGAAAATAACATATATATATATATATATATATATATATATATATATATATATATATATATATATATATATATATATAGGAATTGGGATCATACACAGATCAAATATAGAATAGAATCCGACAGAATGAAAGGAAAACGGAAGAAATAGCAAACTTTTACAATTTTAATATGTATCATGTAGGTAACCCCAACAACAAAAATACAAAAATTTTAATCCTACCCTTGAATACTCCAATTTATGAATTAACTAATTATCGGTAACACTAGGATCATAACCACTATTTCCAAGACGGAGAGGTTTAGTTAGAAAGAAACATAGATCCAACATCACTTAAGATATCGGGAGTTATAATATTAAACGCCTGTAATAGCAGAAGTTCATAGGTGCATTATATAGGTTAATCAAAGCTCTCTAAATGTTAACTTAGTCAATCTATTTCCCGCGTAGTCTCTTAACACGTTAATCCATTAACTAAAATACAAAAAAAATGTCATGGGGATGCGTAGCTACCCCTTGATACTCGTAAGCTCTAAAGAAAAAATGCCTACAATCAGAACAACAAGGACAACAATGAACACTTTATTAAATAAAAAATATAAAAATACAATGTAACTTCAACGATATAACGTGAAACGTCAATGTCATTCTGACTCATTTGGGCACACAATGACGGTTGATGATACCAAAGTGCCATCTATGTCGGCCATCAGCATTTTCCACCCCACACGCTGCCATTTATCTAATCAAGTTAAAGCTTAAATCATCCTTACTTATTTCCGATCTCTCAGATCTTACCGACCGGACACGCTGTAAACAACTCTAACATTTTTCACGGTCTGCCAGATTAAACAACGTTATGAGGGTGTATTTTTTTTTTTTTATCAATCATGTTTTTTTTTGTTTTTTTTTTCAGATCCAAGAGTTTAATATTTAGCACCTCGCCCGTTACTATGGGCCATGATTTCACAGCCATCGTCGAGCGTCAAAAATATGTGGAATGTCGAAACATGTGCTGTTCTTCCCGTTTAACAATATTCGATGAAATAAAATAGATGACGCCAGAAATTAGAAGGAACTCTATAAAATTGTTTATCTGATATTTCAAAAGTCGTGACGCCAGGTCTGATATCAATTCCTCACTTCTTCGATGAATGACATAAAAATCAGATTCTGAGATTTCTGATACACTCTAATTTCAAAAGTTAAGAATCCTTTATGACAAACTAGCAGTAGAGCCCGGCGTTGCCCGGGGATGTAACAGTAAGAGATAGATCAAGTATCGACCATCATAAAGACTGAAAAATAAAATTGACAAAGATTATTGTTTAAGGTTGACGGACACGCATGTCTTAATAATTTTTTTTTTTTTTACGAATTGGTCAAACCCAAATTCAAACAAAAACATTGTTTACAATCGTTATGAGTCTATCGATCGTCTTGTAAATGGAATTTTTAAAGCATTCTGAATGTAAAAAAAAAAAGAAAAAAATGTGCAAGACAATAAGAAATGCTACCTGCCAAAAAAAAAAAGTGTTTTGTTGAAATCGGTTGAAAAATGTAGGTAGCCTTTCTGTAATCTTTTAGTTATTACAATTTATGATTTTTACTTATTGAATACAGTAAAAAAATTGCATATTTTGCTTGTGGTGATTCATAATTAGAATTCTGATTTGAATATATTTTCCACTCGTTGTTTCTAATACAAAAATATTAACTTTATTTGGGTTTATTAATTTATTACAAGTACTGTGTTCTTTTCCTTAATAATTATCATCTTCGAAATATTGTTGTTTTTTGTCTATCAGATTTCTTACGTCGGCATTTTAAATTATTTCTTAATACTTTCTTACTTTCTTTTAAATATTGAATTAATTTCAAATAGAACCAATGCCTTATTGATCTGCCTTGTAACAAATTGCAAAGGGAATTGTAAAAACGGCCCTAAAGTACGTGGAATTATCTTTCCCTAAAAGATAAAGAATTATCCGATTTTTCGATTCGTACAATCAGTAGAGATCGTTAGATTATTGTTTAGGTTGAAGGACACGCATGTCTTAGTTTTTTTTTTTTTTTTTTTTGGTTGGTCAAACTCAAACAAAAAACATTGTTTTCAATCGTTATGATGAGTCCCCCGATTGAATAGAATTAGAATTTTATTATAAACAATTGTCTTGTAAATGGAATTTTTAAAGCATTCTTAATGTATAAATAAAGAAAAAAGTGTGCAAGACAATAAGAAATACTACCTGCCAAAAAAAAATGGGGATGTTTGTTTTATTGGCTGAAAAATGTAAGAAATCCGATCCCATATATAAAGGAGCACACACACACACACACACACACACACACACACACACACACACACAACCTGGGTTTTTAAATCTAAGTCACTCCACGGAATCGCTAAAACATGGAGCATAGTCTGATGAAAAAGACGCCAAAGTTTATGAAAACAAAATTTTATTGTCAAAATGCTTATGTTTTTATGAAGAGGATAGACTAATTTTTTTAATTATCTTTAAAAATTTTTCCATCTTTTTTAGAATATTCTAAATTTTGATTTAAAAACCTTGTTTCTCTTTGTCGCAACAAGGGGTAGTAAATAACATAGATAATTTTAGCGCGTTTTTTGTATTTACACACATTAATTTGGAAAATCTTGCAAAAATAAAAATAATTGTCAGATGTTAATGAAACTTTCAGAAACTATTCACAGATGATCAAAATTATTATAAATTTTTTATTAAAGTCATGGCAGAAATATTTTTTTTTTATATTTATTAACACCCCATAACTAATTTTATGAAAAACTCTAGAAATTCGAGACCATCGGTTTTAGTGATTACAATGGTTAAAAGCACAAGGCTTTGAAGAATGCAAATCATGTTTTTTTTTTTTTTTTTTTTTTTTTGTACCTGAAAATCAGCTGTGAATTGTAACATACAAAACTCAATAAAACAAATATATTATTTAGTTTCAAATTCTTTTATTTGTTTTAATTTGTTTTTTATGAATATGGACAATATTTTCTGAAAGCAAAAAAATTTTTCAATGAAAATTGAATTTTAATACAATTATTTCTTATTTCTTTAATTTTAAAAAGATTTTTTAAAATTTTTAAATCAATTTTAAAAATATTTTAACATAAGCTAAAAACAACATCAACCTTTCAAAATGTCCGTGTGAGATTGTCATTGTCTAGCGCTTTGAAAATTGTATAATTTGGACCAATAAGATTAGCCATGGTAATTAAGAAATGTAATTTTGTGTTTATAGTCGGACAGTAATTATCAAGTACGGAAGACCAACCAGAATACAATTTAGTTGCATTATTTGAGTTCAGCATTGTTCTCCGCTGTTAAGCCCTTTACTTTTACGAAACACGTATGGAGAAGTTAATTTGAGTTTTCAATTTCAACTGAGAAGGGTACCTACAAGTAACAGTATCATCTTATGAAATTTAACTACTGCTAAACTTTAATTTATATGATCTTATTTTTATATTAATCTCAGTTATGACATTTTTTCCATAAATGAAATATCAAAATTAATAATAAAATGAATGGAAATACAAATAACACAGTAAAATGTAATAAATGTACATAAAATTATAGTATTTTATGTACACTTCTGATAAAATTTCATAAGAAAGGTACCTAAATTAATTATATACCTTTTTCTTATGAAATTTAATCTCACTATTAACAGTCTTATTTTTTAATTTCTTTATATTTTCCATAAAGCATCGTAAACGTAAAAATGAAAGCTAAGTACAAAAAAAAAAAAAAAATAAAAAATTAGAGCGCTGAAAGTTTTCCTTAAAATTAACGAGGTAAATAATTTGTTCACTTTAATAATTTCACTTCCTTCCATCCGTAGAAAGAATTATCCTCCCGTAAGTTATCTAAACGTCATGAATGTGCCTTTCGACAATCGTCAAGCGACGCGAAAGGTTATGACCTGCTTTGTTTTATTTTCAAATTACATTTTTTCGGCGCAGAAGCGAAGTTAAGCTTGGTTCAAAATATTTTAAATAAACAGTATAATTTCTGTTTTATTAAAATCAGTTTGAAAAAATGATAATTGATTTTTAAAAGAATATCAAACTCAGATTTTAATCTTTTTATCAAATCGAAAAAAATGATTGAAAATGATTGATTATCTGTCCTTTTTTTTGACAAAAAAAAAACAATATTTTTAACGAAAATTTCAGACTTGCTAGGAACGATTAAAAATGTAAAAAATTACCCCAAAATACTTTGATCTTTCCTCTTTAATAATAATATGAACATTAGACGATAAAATTTTGTTTTCGTCAAGTTCGGCTTTTTTTTCATCATGCTATGCTCTTTTGTTTACATTTTCGTGGGTGAGTTGTCCCCCTTTCATTCTCACGATATGTCATAATCGTGTTTTCAAATTGATTTTGCTAAAAAACAGTTTTGTTTTTCCCATTTTCAGCGCTGTTAGAACCATCACAAGGTAATTTTATGTAGTCCTGTGCAGTTTTGTTGAAATCGGCTAAAAAATGTAGGAAATTCGATCCAATATATAAACGTTACAGACACACACACACACACACACACACACACACACACACACACACAAGCTGCGTTTTATAATAAGTAAGATAAGATTTGGTCACTAAATTCACAGGCGTTTCTTACGCAGGGCGAAAAAAAAAAGAAAAAAAGAAGCGAATAGGGTAGTGATATTAAGAGAGAAAGCGTGTAATAATAATAATAATAATAATAATAATAATAATAATAATAATAATAATCTCTGTGTTGTGTCCCTTCTGGACATGGGCGATCATAGTTTTCTGCATCCTCCCGTCTCTTGTAGCTCTTAGCAATGTTTATCCCTCCCCAGTGAACATTATATAAATACATACATACAACTCTCTATGTCTTGTTAATAGTTAATATATTTCAAATTTGAAAATGGCTAAATGTATAGCCGAAAGCGCTCGGATTAATAGAACAATTGGACAGTTTTTATATAATTTGTCACCCGAAAAGAAAACAATTATTAGATCACATGAGAAATTGTATAAAACTAAATCAAAGCACCTTATATGTCGGATTCATGAAATGTGCCAAATAAGGATTGGTGCATTTGTTTACATTCGTAAAAACAATACGCTAGATTTAGTTGTTTCTCTCTGACGAATGAAGATAGCTCAGTGGTAGAAACTCTGACTGATCGGTTGGGTTTCGATCCGGGCTTGAAGTATTCGGATGTCTAGGAGCACTGAGGAGCTGTGATACACAGCGAAACAGTACTGTATGCAAATTTTATATATATATATATATATATATATATATATATATATATATTGAAAAAAAAAACTATAAGAATTATTTTAGTGGGTACACGTATTTGAGTTGCCATCCCTGTTTTTTTCTATTTTCTTAAATCGTGAACATAATAACAACCAAGTAAGACTGAGAAGTCCTACTGAAGAGAAATTATCTCCAAAAGAAATCGAACCTGCATCCCTTTTTTCCTATCAAAGAAGGCACTTTTTTTTAGTCGAAGCGAACCGCTATCAGTTGATCTATGGAGACAAGCCCTACAGAACAAAGGGTGATTTACCTATTTAAGGAAAACACAAATTGTCGTTGGAACTTCTCCTAGCTTTTGTTTCGTACTCGAAATGTAAACAACAGTAATTTTTTAAATGATTTTATCTGACCTTAATTTTTATTACTATAAATGTTATTTTTAGTGGCTGCACGTGCTTGAGTTACTATTCCTGTTTTTGTTTTTGGTAAACAGTGAAATTAATTAACAACCGGTCTTGATTAAGACGTCTTACTAAACAAAAATTATGCCTCCGACAAGAAGAGAATCCGCATCTTTTTTTATCCTCGGGACCCATGAGGATAAAAAAAGGGATGAACAATTTTTCCTTGTCTTGTATTTAAACTGAGTAAATATTAAGCTTTACTCATTGAATACATTAACGTATAATTAAATATAAACGTTTTTTATGCCTGCAAACACACCAAACTATTTTTAGCTTGCTTGTTTACTTTTTGTCTAGAGATTTGAAAATTGATATTCAATATTTTTCAATATTTTGATAACTTTAAAGCCAAATCCCAGAAAATGTTGGTTACTTGAAGTAGATCAATTGAAATAAATTTACAAGTTTTGTTGTTTTATATATATTTGTTATTACTATAAATGTTATTTTTAGTGGGTACATGTGCTTGAGTTACTATCTTTGTTTTTTTTCTTAAACAGTGAAATTAATTAACAACCGGCCTAGACTGAGTCTTACTAAAGAAAAATTATGCCTCCGACTGGAAGCGAACCTGCATCACTTTTTCCATCAGGGAAACCAGATTTTTAGCTAAATCTTCCGCTACCTGTTTGACCGAAGTGATAAATTCAAATAGTAAAAAAAAAACCCCAAAAAACAATATACATGGATATATACAGAGATATATTGAAAAAGTTACTTATATTTCTACGCCATCAGCGATTTTATAAGAACATGACGACTGTCATGGTTGATGAATAAAGGAGTAATTTTCTGAAAATAGCTGTCTGCGTTGGAAATCAATACTCTAAAATGGCGAAATGTGCCCGGATTTGTGCAAAAAGCAGTTATCGTCTAGGCAAAAAGAAAGAAAGAAAGAAAGAAAGAAAGAAAGAAAGAAAGAAAGAAAGAAAGAAAGATGGATAGATAGATAGAAAGAAAGAACGGAAAGGAAAAGGACAGAAAGGAAAGGAAAGAAAAAGGAAAGGAAAGAGAAAGAAAGGAAAAGGAAAAGAAAGAAAAGGAAAAGAAAAAAAGAAAAGAAAGAGATGGAGAATTGAGAAAAAGAATTATAGGATGTTTTGCTCCAATTGTTTCTTTGAAAATTATTTTCTGGCTTTTTCATTAGTGCATGTCAAAGAATTTACAAAAATGATATGTCTCTCTTCATTGCATCAAAATATTTAACGACGCCCTTCCGAAGTAAAAATCTCGCCTTCATGTTGCATAGTTTGTCGGTGTGTCTACCCGTCTAAGTTTTTCTGCAGTTTATTCATCTGTAGTAAACTTTTTATTCTTTTGTTCAATTCCGCGCCATCTTTAATTTGTTTTCAAATAAGCAAAGAAAAATATGTGACAACTTTCTCGGCAAAGTGTCGCCATTTCTTTTTTTTTTTTTTGAAAAGGGTGACACTGATTGGCCAGTCGGTATATTTAGTTTTGAAAACATTTTTTTCATTATATTTTATTTTTCTATATTCAACTTTTTTAATGGCATGGCACCGAAATTATGTGACATCTTTCGTCTTCCATGTCTCGTGTGACAAGAACAGCTACATTTGTCTTTGAGAAACTCGAAGTTTTTCTGATTTTTAACGATAATTCGGCTGTTGGGAAGGTCGGTGTAAGTGTGTTTGTCAGCAGGGGGGAATACAAGCACACCTCAATGCTGCACGCATAATATTCATGTTTGTTATACAATAATAAAAATAATAATAAATCTAAGGTAATTAATTAATTTTAATGGACAAAACGTAAGGGTGCCTGTCGTTGTTCATGATACCCAAACCTATTAAAAATCTGATTGTGGGGATAAAAGCCCTTAAAACAGAAATTATTATGATTATTTCCTTGGGTTTCTGTTGTATACATATTATATACCGAGCTCCAACCAGAGATGTAAGTTCAGAAATGGCTTCATGATATTTCCCACTGATCTTTTTCTTCACAAAACAAAAAAACAAAAAAACAAAACAAAGATCACAAGCATTTTACATAGATACATTCGTAAAGTGTGAGCTGTAATTGTGAGTAGAATTTTTTGTATTTCTTTAATGCATACGCTACCAGGAATCCCTTGAATGAGTCTATCGGAACCTTTTCCAATCAACTAGAGGCCTCCAACTACAAATGGAATTATTGATGTCCTCACGTGCCAGAGTTTTGAGATTTCCATTTCAAGATCCTTGTATTTTGATAGTTTTTTGAATATCTTAAAAATACATTACAATCTGTAGGGACTGCCATGTCATTAAGAAAGCACGTTCTTTTCTTGTGGTCTTTGATCACGATGTCTGGGCGATTAGCTTTGATCAGGATCTCTGTGTCTATTTAAAGTCCCATAAAATGTGTATTTCGGACCTGAAGTCAGAAAAGGCATCATGACATTTTCCACTGAGCAATTAAAAAAAAACTATTATTATTATTATTATTATTATTATTATTAATATTAATAATAATAATAATAATAATAATAATAATAATAATATGGAATATCACAATGCAATGCATATTTATTACATTACATATTGGGTAATGACCCAGTAAGGAACTGCAATGAACATAAAGCAGAAGATAACAACAACAACAACAATAATAATAATAATAATAATAATAATAATAATAATAAGCGCCGGTTACAGAAATAGAAGATGTCACCATTCTATGGGATTATACCATCCACACAGACAGAAAAATTGAAGCAAATAGGCCGGACATTATTGTCAAAAACCAGAAAGAAAAAACTTGCCTACTAATTGATATGGCTTGTCCAGCGGATTGTAACATAGCAACCAAGGAATTTGAAAAACTATCAAAATACAAAGACCTGGAAATTGAAATAGAAAAAATGTGGAAATTGAAAACAAGAATAATACCAGTGGTAATAGGTGCACTTGGAATTATAAAAAATGGAACAAAACAACACATTGAAAGAATCCCTGAAACCCCAGCTTAAGAGACATACAGAAAATTGTCTTATTAAGTACAGCACACACACTAAGGAGAACTTTGTCTATGTAACGCTAGCAACTTCATCGGAGATATAAAAAAAAAAAAAAAAAAAATTAACATGAAATGTGGCCATAACAACACACCACGACCTGCCTTAGGTCTTTCCGCAGACTTGGTAGGTAGTGTGTCCATAGCAGAAATCGAATGATGATGATGATGACAATAATAATAATAAAATGTGGCACGTGAGGGCATTAATAATTCCAGTTACAGTTGGAGCCGCCAATTGATTGGAAAAGGTTCCCATAGACTCATTGAAGGGATCCCCAATAGCCCAAGTCTTACAGAAATAAAAAAAAAATTGTACACAGAAGTGTCGATCACGCCTTACGAAGAGCTTTATTTCTGTAAAATATGTGTGATATTAGTTTTTTTTTAGTTTTTTTTTTTAACAAAAATGATCGGTGGAAAATATCGTGAAACCATTTCTGATTTTAGGTCTCCGGTTGAAACCCGGAAGAAAATCAAAGGAGGAAATAGAAGAAGAAATAATAATAATAATAATAATAATAATAATAATAATACCAGTGGTAATAGGTGCACTTGGAATTATAAAAAATGGAACAAAACAACACATTGAAAGAATCCCTGGAAACCCCAGCTTAAGAGACATACAGAAAATTGTCTTATTAAGTACAGCACACACACTAAGGAGAACTTTGTCTATGTAACGCTAGCAACTTCATCGGAGATAAAAAAAAAAAAAAAAAAAAAAAATTAACATGAAATGTGGCCATAACAACACACCACGACCTGCCTTAGGTCTTTCCGCAGACTTGGTAGGTAGTGTGTCCATAGCAGAAATCGAATGATGATGATGATGACATTAATAATAATAATAATAATAATAATAGTAGTAGTAGTAGTAGTAGTAGTAGTAGTGAAGAGAAAACGTTATATAGAAAGAAGAGACGAAGAATAAAGAAGGAAAACAATGAGGAGAAATAAAATGGAGATGTTAAGACGAAGATAGATAAAAAGTGCAATAATAAGAAAAATAAAATCTGATATAGAATAACAAAAATGTAATCAAAAATAAAAAGACTTCAATTACTATTATTATTATTATTATTATTATTATTATTATTATTAATAATAATAATGTATCTTCAAATAAAACCCATTTGCGAATGAAATTCTTTAAATTCTTTAGGTGATTTGTATCGAAAATATTTTTTTTTTACCTAAATTCAGAGTCAACAATCTGCCCGTTTCTTATTTCCAACTGCGTTGTTCTTTTTCAGCCATCTATATTTCTAATATTTCTTTCCGTTTCAATAACTTTTGACTTTTAAGGGAATTGAAATTGCGACATGTTCTGATTTTTTCCCCGCTTGTAATTCTTTTTTTTTACTTTTGGAATTTCTTTTTTAATGGAAACGTTTTTAAAAAAATTATTTTAGCGAAGTAAAAAAATACAGAAAAAAAAAAAAAAAACGTTGCAGGGACCATCAACCATGTTTTCTCGCTCGAAATACGAAGAGATATAGTATAATTTAATAGAAAGACAATCGACATTTTGGCGCGAAATATGGCGGCATCTGTCATGGTGAGATTTTAACTTGGTTTTGATGAATCATTCTTTCTGGAAAGGTAAAAGTTTAGAAACCTCCATTTTCATAGAATCAATAATCTAAATCCTTCTCAAATATAAACACAATTAGATAAGTAAATAAATAAATAAATAGAGAGAGAACGAGAAAGAGAGAGATAAAATACATACACATACGTTTAAAACACCAAGCATGGGATGTTATTTACCAAGTTAATCTTCCAAGATAATTCACTGGTGAGAGTTCGATACTTACTGCGAGCATTTACATTTTTTCGGCTAAACTAAATTGAAATTCAATCTGTTATATGCCATGCGGGATACACGCTTAGGCGATCATGCATCTTTCGGTACATGACTGACGAGGCAGATTTTTTTTCCCGTAGTAGGTTGCCATTACTTTCTGCTGTAGACCAGTCGGCATCCAAGGCTATAGAACCTAGTCTGTCCTGTTATTTACCCATAGCTGGGGGTGGGGAGAAAAAGAGGATTTATACCTTTCCCAAGGTTAGTAGCACGTAAGTGAATGTAATGGATTCGACTGGAATTCGAACTCGGCTCTCCGATTCCTCAATCCAAGCCGCTATCCACTACCATGCCTCCTCCTCTAATTGAAGTTTTTTTTTTCCACACTTCTCGCTTTTGGAACTCTTTTCTAGTTTCTTGCTTTCTAGTCAAGTTTGATCTCCAAAAATAGAAATTCAATGTCAATCTTTTTCTTGATTACTCTTCTATTGTTCTCACTCCTCAATAATGTTTCTGTTTTCTTTCCTATCGAGTAACTGCCTTGCTTGGGATAATTCGATTAAAAAAGAGAAGTTTTTTTTTGTTGTTGTTGTTTTTTCAGCAGAGAACGACTGTCTGGATCTTTCTTTTATGTGTCGTGTCCATTTAGGACGTGGGCGGTAATGGTTTTCCATAACTTTTTATTCTTTGCAGCTCCTAGAAGTGCAGTTTTCTTTTTCTTTGTTATTATCCTTCCTAATCCCCGTTTTGACATCCATTTCCACAAGCAGGAAAACAAAAAGGACATTTAGAATTAGAGTAAGAAAGAAAGTTGAAATTTCTAGGGCATATTATGAGGCTTGGAGAATATGACACTCACAGGACATATTGTAGGCCAACGGACAGAAGAAAGTAGCGAATATCCTACATGACGAGCTTTTGTAGAGGGTTGGCGTAACAGGGTTTAAGAGAGATAGAAAAAAATCAAACCTTAGTAAGAGCTACAAACGACAGGAAATCGTGGAGAGCCATGATCGCCGACGTCCTGAAGCAACACGGCACATAGAAGAAGAAGAAGAAGATAATGTAGGTTACTCTATGTTTTCCTATGCCTCTCTTGCCTTCAGCATGTACTGTGGGTGTCAAATTCTCTGCGCCTCCTTTACTCATTATATATCCTAAAAATTAAGTGAGATAGAAAAAAAATCAAACTTTAGTAAGAGCTACAAACGACAGGAACTTGTGGAGAGCCATGATCGCCGACGTCCTGAAGCAACACGGCACATAGAAGAAGAAGAAGAAGAAGAAGAAGAAGATAATGTAGGTTACTCTGTTTTCCTTTGCCTCTCTTGCCTTCAGCATGTACTGTGGGTGTCAAATTCTCTGCGCCCCCTTTACTTATTATATATCCTAAAAATTAAGTGAGATAGAAAAAAAATCCAACTTTACTCAGCGCTACAAACGTAGAAGATAGAAGAAGAAGAAAATTTCAACTATTTCTGATTCTAAGTATAAGTATTTTTTTCCTTATGTTTTTTTTTCCTTTTTGTTTTCCTTTTGTTTCCTTAAAACTTCCTCGTTGTCCATATGCTCCATCTATGGCATTCTCAGCATTTTTCTGTAGAACCACATCTCCATTGCCTCAGGTCTCCTCCTCATGTCGACATCTGGCAAAAGGTTGTGGATGTTTTTGAGCGTTTAAATACTTTTCAAGTCGCTATTATTATCGCTTTTTCATTGCTTTTTGAGAGTTATGATGACGTCACACACGCGGTGGTATGCAAGCGAAATTCATCATTGGGCTAAATTGATCTCTTCTTCTTCTACCCCCCCCCCAGTTGTAGCATGTCAAACACCATCCCCTCACGTGAGTTTAGCCCGCCAGTTGGAAAGTTTTACCGGGGACATGTCAACTTGGAGGAATCACGTGAGAGATTTAGGAGTTGAGGATCAGTCATGAATGGATAGCGGCTCGGATTGAGGAATCGGAGAGCCGAGTTCGAATTCCAGTCGAATCCATTACATTCTCTTACATGTTAATACACTTGGCAAAGGTATGAATCCTCTTCTTCTCCCCACCCGCCAGATATGGGTAAATAGCAGGGCAGACCGGGTTCTATAGCCTTAGATGGCAACTGGTCTACTTCAGAAAGAAATGGCAACCTACTGCGGGAAAAAATCTGCCTCGTCAATCATGTATCGAAAGATAGATGATTGCCTAAGCATGTATAACGTATGGCACATAACTGAACTGATGCCCGCCCACTCGAAGGTTTCAGCGTGCCAGGCATCAAAGATACTGTCTCTGTCCAAAGACCTCTCAACTCACCATAGATATAATCTAGCAGTCGTTAAAATAAATTTAAATCCTTATTCTCGCATTGTAAAAGACATTAGTTATAAAAATTAATATTAAAATTCAGCATGAATTATAATTTTCTAAATATTCGGTATTAATGATAATTTTTTTATGATAATAACATTATAATCTTCAGTACAACGATCCAAATCAAGATCACAGGTAAACTATATTCTGACTAAAAAGCTACTCCTGTGTATAGACAGAGGGTTGTAAAGACTCAATATATATTGTCTCCAATACATACAAATGAAAGCCTGAATTTGCTATCCTAGCTATGAAGGTTAGCCCTATCGACAGACCACGAAAGAAGGCCGGGGGATAAATATGTTTCGCGAGAATAATATAAATCTTCTGGTAAAGGTGATATGACCAACGAGACAAGCAACTTTGAAGAATTTTTCAAATGATATTACAAAAACATACACGAAAATATGTCATGGATTATATATTTTAGATAGTTCCCATCGTCAGGTTAGAAGAACATTTCTTTAATAAAATCTTTGAGATATTTAAAATCTCATTATAATGTATTGCTTTATTCTGACTGTTGTCTTCATCTTGGTTGTTATATACATTCGACTATTTTCTCAAATAAAGAATTAACACTGTTAAATGCTAATATAGACAAAACGTTTGGGCCTTACATTCTAGACGTCTTATGCTTGACATATTCGTTAACATTTTTTAATCATTTTACCCCAAGCAAGGTAATAAAGCCACTGAGACACAATGACGTACTGAATGCTAAAGAATATGAGAAAAAGAAAAATATTATTAAGGAGCAAGTACAATAATAGAACGGGAATTAAGAAGACAGAAGATAACGATTGCATTTAAATGTTTAAAGATGATAATTGACTGGAAAGCAAGAAGCCGGAAGCGGGTTCCACAAGCGAGAAGTGCGACAGAAGAAACTGTTATCACAGAGATTAAGAGTACATTTAGCATTTTCAATTGTAAAATGACGAGACCCTGCTCTTAGATTCATCAAGCTTAGGTACAAAAGAGGAAAGCTCATCAGAACAATTACCATGAACATCCAGACCAGGACCAATAACATGGCAGATTCTTCATTGTATTTTATCAAGAATCTCTAAATACATAGCAAAAACATCAGACAATATGTGGCAACAATATTCAGTGCCTGGAATGGTAAATTTATAAATATACAAGATAGATTCGGCCGAGAAAAAATTATACATCCTGAAAATTTCGAACCGAACACTTTAGAATTCGCTGTGCATACTAAAGGGGATAAATAGTGTTAATTATTTGTTGTTAATTCGTGCCTGTGATGTAGTAACTACAGTAATAATGGCCTGTGTGATTAGCTTCCGATTGTGAGGCGTACTGCAAATGTGGCATAAGATCAGACTGGAAGATTTTATTGAACCAATTTTCCAAATGAAGAAAGATTTATCTGTTTACATAGAACATCAGTAGATGAACTCTTGGCTTTTACCTTGGCTCCGCCACAGATTTCTCTCATCGGTGGATAAATTCGCAATTAGCTCAGTAATTAAGCAGACCCCAATTTCTATAGATCAACGAGTGTATTTCCATGTTACAGCATATCTATCTATCTATCTATCTATCTATCTATGCATTTTTCTATCTATCTATCTCTGCCTTTTTCTATCTATCTATCTATCTATCTATCTCTGCCTTTTTATATCTATCTCTGCCTTTTTCTATCTATCTATCTATCTATCTATCTATCTATCTATCTATCTATCTCTGCCTTTTTATATCTATCTCTGCCTTTTTCTATCTATCTATCTATCTATCTATCTATCTATCTATCTATCTATCTGCACTTTTATAATCTGCAAAGCTATTCATTCCTTTGAAGAAAGAACCATTTTCCATTTATTCTCTCCTGATGGAATCAATTTCTGTCCATCAAATTCCTCATTTTCTTTTAGCGAAGATAATTTTGTAGGCATCAACATTCCAGTCTTGACTAGTTTCCTTTTATTTCCAGACTTTCATATTCGCTCGCAAAGAAACAACTACATTGCAATATTCTCAGGCATTTCACTGGATCAATTTTTCTACTTATTCTTTCTTTTGTTTTTCATTACTCTTCCCTACTTTCTCCTTTTTTCCTTCTTTTCTTTCATTCTTCCGTTTTTAAATCTTTTTTCTTTCATTCATTCGTCACTCCTTCATTTTTCTTGCTTGCTTTTGTATGTTTTTCATTTTCAAATATTTGTTTGTTTGTTCCTTTCTTTCTTTTTTCTAAATGTTCTTTTCAGTCATTCTTTCTTGTTTTTCTGTGGTTTTTATTTCTAATATATCGTTCTTTGTTTCTTTTTCTTATGTTCCTTTCATTCAGTCATTCATTCATTCAGTCATTCATTCATTCAGTCATTCATTCTTTCTTTCTTCGTTCGTTCATTCATTATTCATTCATTCTTTCTTTTTTCTTTCTTTCTTTCTTGCATTTATTCTTTCTTTCATTCTTTCTTTTTTTCTTTCTTTCTTTCATTCATTCTTTCTTTCTTTCTTTTTTCTTTCTTTCTTTTTTTCATTCATTCTTTCTTTCTTTCTTTCATTCATTCTTTCTTTCTTTCATTCATTCATTCATTCTTTCTTTCTTTCATTCTTTCTTTTTTTCTTTCTTTCATTCATTCTTTCTTTCTTTCTTTCTTTCTTTCATTCATTCTTTCATTCATTCTTTCTTTCATTCATTCATTCATTCATTCATTCATTCTTTCTTTCTTTCTTTCTTTCTTCGTTCGTTCGTTCATTCATTCAGTCATTCTTTCTTTCATTCGTTCGGCCTGTTTTCGTTCCAGCGGATTATTTTTTTGTTCATTTCTGACCATTTTTTGTTCTTTTCTGACCAATTTTAATTTGTAAATATCAGAATTCCTTTTTATTTTCATTCTCAGACTCCCTCTTCTTCATACCTTTGCCAACTTTTTCTTTTATTCTGCAATTCCTTCTTTCACTTCTCCGACTTTTCCATTCTTCATTCCTGCTTCAAACCCATTGCAGCGTCTATCATTTCCATCAGCCTACATGGTATTTTCTCTTATCATCCTTCCTTATTTCCTTCCCCTCCTCCTTTCCTTCCATCCTTGCCTTCCTTCCTTCCTTCCTTCCTTCCTTCCTTCCTTCCTTCCTTCCTTCGATCTTACGTGTGTTCGTTCCTTTCTTTCCTTCGTACTTTTCTCTCTTCCTTCATTCCCTAATTTTCCTTCTTTCTTCCCTTCCTTTTTATTAAATTATCCATTATTTTTTTTGTATGACCAAGGACGCATTCCAAAATCTGGGCAGAGTACTGCGAGACATGAGAATTTCTTTGACAACAAAGAAAATAATACTGATCTGTTACGCGACATCTGTCCTTCTTTACGGCAGCGAATGTTGGACGATTACCTCAAAGATGAAGAAGAGACTCTACAGAAGGATGCTAAGGATATCATGGACCGAGCGTGTGAGCAACGATGAAGTCTTAGAGAGGATGCAAACAAGGAAGAGGCTTATACTTAACACCAGGATAAGGCAGCTGAAGTTTCTGGGACACATAATACGGAAGGAGGGCCTGGAGAATCTGATACTCATGGGTCGAATAGAGAGAAAGTGAGACAAAAGAAAACAACTTACGACATACCTAGTATGAGCAAGTGGATGACAGAACTTGGTCTGGAGGAGATGTCAGGGGGAAAGAATTTGTTAAGAGCTGCAAGGGACAAAGGTGGGTGGAGAGCCATGATCGCCTCCATCTTAAAAGGACATGGCATATAAAAAAGAAAAGAATGATTCTCAGTTGCTTAGTCTCGTTCCGAATAGAATCATTTGATCAAAAGAAGAGTAAATTATTCTGTGTTAATTTTCTCGCAGGAGGATCGCTTCAGATTTTTGAACATTGATCTTCGAAACACTAACCAGACATTATCGACGAAAACACCATTATCTCAGCCACTAAGTTATTGTAATTCAGGTAACATAAAAATAAAGAAAAAGATAAAACATCAGCAGCATACAAAAAACACATTAACTCTACTTCTCTTTCTCTTGTTCCCCTCCTCTCTCTCATGCACACGTATGCTTACACACATATTAAAAATTTGGGTTCATGACTTTTTTAGACGTAATCAACATTTAATGACGCCTGTAATCGGCAGCATATACGAAATCTGATCAAAAAGTATCGGGACTGGCGCTATAAAAAGAAAACTATATGTTGAAACTTGACTAATGCATGGAATAATAATGCAACACAAAATGTACTTAGAACAAAATGTATTGAAACAAGAAAGTGTACACAATATTTACATATAGTCTTTTGTATATTCCTGGTAAGACCGTTCCTGGAGAATGTGTTGACTGAGTCGCAGTCGGGCAGAGTCTCTGGATTGAATCTCTTGATTCCTCTCTCCCGGTACCAACCATATTTATATGGTCGGTACTCCACTATGCAAATTAGGTGGATCCTACCACAACACTATAACACATAACAATTCGGCATTTAATCTCCTTCGAAGTAGTCCCCTCCTGAAGCCACACTTTATCCAGCGTCGTTTTCATACACTGTGCTTATTTTAGCTCCGTTATCATCGCATCAGCCCCGATACTTTTTGATCAGACCTCGTATATTAGACTGAATGACAATTGTTCTACCATTGTTTTCTTTATCTTTGTCTAATATAATGCAAGTATTGACTTTTTTATAGTCTGTTAATTTCCTCAGTATAAGGCCTAAGATCCCCGCAAGGTAGAGGGTTACCGGGCGCGATTGTAAGGGAGAGAAAAGTAAGAGAGTATTAGGAGGAGTAGGATAGATATCGGTTGACTATGGACGAGATCAAGATTGTAGTTACCAGGGAAACATTCTCTCGGGAGTTTGTTCCAGTTTTGGGCAAGAAGCTGTTTGATTGAGATGGTTTGAACACCATATGATACTTCCGAGCTTATGGCATTAAGGAATGTAATTCGTGTCCATGACCAAAGTGACCCTTTAAGTTCGAAGTCTCCTGTAACCTGAAGACTGAAGGACTCCGCCAAATCTATTTGCCCAAAACACTCTAAACTTTCCTGTACCTTTTCTATAAACACTTCTTTTTGATGAACTTTCCTTGCTTCTTATGGATTTATGCGCAATACTAGATTGTCGGCAAGATTTCATCATTTAGTTGTAACCGTAAGTTCTGTGCTAACAGTTTCTTCTGTCGTACTTCTTGATTGTGGAACTCTCTTCAGGCTTCTTGCTTTTCAGTCAACTTTGATTTTCAAGAATTTAAATGCAATGCCAATCGTTATCTTCTGTCTTCTTATTCTTTTATTGTCCTCTCTCCTTAATAGTAGTTTTTTCTCTGTCTATATTTCTGAGATGAGATATTATGTATGTTATTTACATTATTCGGACTATTCTCCTCATCTTTGTTAACATCAGGAAGATGAGGACAATAGTCCGAATAATGTAAATAGTGTAGTTTTTTTCTCATATTCTCTAGAACTCAGTAACCTCTTGTATCCTAGTGGCTTTATTGCCTTGTTGGGGTGAAAAAAATCCCAGATATATATGTAGGCAGGGAATTTTAGGGTGCTCAGCTGCGCAGCGACCCTACGACCATCACCCGATCATGTTACTTTTGGTTTGGTTTGTTTTACGGCATATCAACCTCAATGGGTTATTTAATGCCAACAAGATTTTTATTGCTTCTAATATTTTTTCTTCAAAAATATATCGCTGGTATTAAAATCTATTTTTACACTTTCATAATGTTTTGACCCCAGTTTGGGGTTAACTATTTCCCATAGTTGGGACCCTCACAGGTGCTACCACAACGGGGCAATCTGGACGTGGGAACACCAGCAATTAAGAGGTCGTCCACATTCTTCAAAGCCTCCTGATCAGATGTCGTTTATCGTCTTACCCAGGACGCGGACGTAGTTTATCGTCTTACCCAGGATGTAGATGTAGTTTATCGTCTTACGCAGGACGCGAATATAGCTTATCGTCTTACCCAGGACGCGGACGTAGTTTATCGTCTTACTCAGGACGCGGACGTAGTTTATCGACGTACCCAGGACGCGGATGCAGTTTATTGTCTTACCCAGGACGCGGACGTAGTTTATCGACTTACACAGGACGTGGATGTAGTTTATTGTCTTACTCAGGACGTAGATGTAGTTTATCGTCTTACCCAGGACGCGGATGTAGTTTATCGTCATTAACAGGACGGAATCATGTTACTCATAATGATGATCATGATGATGATCGACTCGTATTAATGATGTCAAATATAAATTCACTGGTAATATTAAATTCTATGTATAATGGGCCGTTATACTGGGCTGCAAATCCCAATAGTGTCATTCAGGAAATGACGACAGATTCATTAAGGACAATCCTTTATTTCCGTTTTTAGCATTACACTGGGTGAGCATATAGCATAAACGGTTAACGTTCCAGAAAAGCGAAATTGGCAAGCAGAGTTCGAATTTCGGTCGGTTTCGTCACTTCCATACAAATGTTTTAGAGAATGTATTGATCTATGTCTTCTATCCCCAGTCCCCAGCTTGGCAATCAATTTACGAGAAAGAAGACTATTCAAAATTGTTAGGTTATATTGCCTTAAAGACACGGCAATGCACTACGCATTATGCCCCTACGACGCTAACTGGTTACAGGACTCGGGATGATATTTACACAAAATGTATGACAAGAAAGTGTACTGAAAAATGATCATTGAAATGGTGAAAATATTTAAAATAGTACCTTAAAAAAATGACTTGTCTTTTCGAGAGTTAGGCAAACATTGCTTTCTACAGCTTCCTTTACTTCATCTGTAAATTTCTATGTATTCTTGGACAAGTTAATGGTGTTATTTCCTGTTGTCTTGTGCACGGTATTCAGGGTTTTTCTTCACATAGACTATTTGACACCCAAGTCTAAAGAGTATAGTCTATCTTGCTATTTGATCCATAGCTGGGTGGGGAGAAGATACGGATTGGTATCTTTCCAAATGATATTTGTCTGAAAGCGAACGCAATGGCGTTAACTGGAATTTAAACTCTGCTCTCCGAACACAATTCTCAATTAGATATTTATCGGCGACCAGTTTTATCAAAACTAGACATTGAATGCATAGTAGAAAACAGGTATTTTTTAATCGAAAAATATGAAAGTTTTGCAGGGAGCTGATGCCTGCAGTTTAATTAGGGAATTGCATATATTTCTAATTTGATTTCAATCAGGGAAAATACCAGAAACGTATTCGTACACCGATATAGGTGACTATCTAACTGCATGCCCGATCAGATACGTGACTATCTAACTGTATGTCCAATCAGATACGTGACTATCTAACTGCATGCCCAATCAGATACCTGCCTATCTAACTGTATGTCCAATCAGATACGTGACTATCTAACTGTATTTCCAATCAGATACCTGCCTATCTAACTGTATGTCCAATCAGATACGTGACTATCTAACTGTATGTCCAATCAGATATCTGCCTATCTAACTGTATGTCCTATCAGATACATGCCTATATAGCTGTATGTCCAATCAGATACGTGACTATCTAACTGTATGTCCAATCAGATATCTGCCTATCTAACTGTATGTCCAATCAGATATCTGCCTATCTAACTGTATGTCCAATCAGATACGTGACTATCTAACTGCATGCCCAATCAGATACGTGACTATCTAACTGTATGTCCAATCAGATATCTGCCTATCTAACTGTATGTCCAATCAGATACATGCCTATATAACTGTATGTCCAAGGAACTTAGAATGGACATTTTTATAATCTAGAGAATGGCAGAAATTATTGTACATTTTATTAAATCTTTTTTCCAAGACATAAAAATTGAGAAGCGACAGTAATATCATGATGTAACTATCAAAAGACAATGGGTGAAGATCAACTGACAAAAATCTGTCGTGTAAAATTGTCATATATATATAACCCTGAAACTATGATTGGATTTTGGGCCATTGATGATGAAAACTTTGACACGAGCACCAAAGGAAATGTACTTCAGTAACATGTATATATCGGTAAATAAATGAAACTAAGTTCAGAAAAAACAAAAACAAAAAAAAAAAAAAACAAGAAAATATAAAGATCTTGGAGCGGAAATCTAAAAAAAAATGTGGCACACGAGAACATTTACTAATTCAAGTTTTGTAGTTGGAGCCCTCGGATTGATCAGAAAATCTTCCGATTGAAACTTTTATGATGCCAACTAACACTCGTTGTCACTTTTGTAATGCCACATTCGTAAGTAGAGACTTTGTAATCACAAATACAACTGTAGTACGCCTTTCAACAATACTGATGTCAGACACCTTGGAATATCATTCGTACTAATACGAATAATACTCGCTCAAATAGTAATCCATATAGTGAAATAGTATAGAGAATTGCGGTCCGTATAGAAATAGAGGATAGAGTAGAAATGGTAATCCGAAAAGTAATAGAGGATAAAATAAAAATAACGATCCTTAGTTGCCAGCTTTCTTATTGACATGGCAGTCTATGGAGACAGGAATTTATTGGTAAAGGTCCCGATAGACATATTGAATGGTAGCCCAAGCCTTAAAGAAATCCAAAAAATTATAGCCGCAAGTAAAGCCCACACCTGACAAAGGACTTTACTTTGTAAAATGTGTGTAATCTTAGTGTTTTTTTTCTTCAAAAGATGCCCAGTGACACATACAAAAGCGTCTAAAATGGGCTGAAGATAACATGAAGGTCGACTTCTCGATGGTTTTCTTCACGGATGAATCTCGTGCTATCATTGATGGCCCTGACGGCTGGAGCAAAAGTTGGGTCGTAAAAAAAAACGACATCGTCATTTGAGACGCCAACAAGGAGGAGGGGTATCATGATTTGGGCTGGTATTATTGAAGGTATCATGGTTGGTGCGTGGAAAGTGACTGACTGTATTAAAGTGACTGCAGATGCTTATATAACCTTCCTGAGAGATAGCACCTTGAACCTTGGTTTAAAAAGCAAAGGATCACATTCAGGAGAACCATCATATTTATGCAAGAGAATCATCCCTTGCATGCAGCTCATAAAACTATGGAGTACCTGTACGGTTTCTGTGGACGTCGGAAAATAAACAGGTCGACCATTTCTCCAGACTTACACCCAATCAAAAAGTTGTGGGGCATTCTGAAGCAACGTATTTATGAGAATGGACGCCAAGTTAGAATCAAAAAGGACTTGTAGCAGCCAATAATGAATATATCATGTAGAATTACACCAGAATAGATCCAGAAATTGATATGTACCATAGACCAGCGCCTTTTTCATGTTATTTCAAGAAGAGGATTACATATCCTTTATTAATTACCTCCACTGTTATTGTGTACTTGTTTTCTATTAATTTCATGTCAGTTACTGTATGTATCCATAACAATCTGTTTATGAAGCAATTAAAGCGTTATTATCTTTTTTACATGAGTTTTAATTACACATCGCTAATAATTTGGAACAGTTTTAATTTAAGTAAATTACATAAGTGACTGTAGTTTCTATGTATTTTTTGCAGAACTTTACATTTTTTACAAGGTACGCGCATATAACTGTTGCAATCAGTCTATGAAAATTTCGTTAAATTCCAACGTGTAGTTTTTGGGACAAAATGGAAAATTTTCACCTCGTTGATAATTCGTTACACAATATATATATATATATTTAGAAGTGAATTCGCCATTAATCACATTAACTTATTGATTTATTCTTTGAATGACTATTTTACAGTATTAATGAAACTGCATTATTTCTATATATATATATATATATATATATATATATATATATATATATATATATATATATATATATTGAGAAAATTGGATGTCAAATTTGAAAAAAAAGTTTTTGGCATTTCGTCCGTTGACACTTCATCGGACTCATGAGGACCTAACAAATTTTCACAAAACTTTTTTTTCTAATTTGTCATACGATTTTCAATAATGATCTTAATATATATATATATATATATATATATATATATATATATATATATAATTGAATTAATGTGGAGAAACTTGTCACTTAACTGAGTGGTGTTATTTCAGTCATGACGACTTCGAAGTTTCGTGAACGCAAAGTTGTAATGTCTTCTTGGCTATTGGCTATTGAGAAGTCAATAGCCCAGTAGAGTGAGGGAATTACAACAATGCGCTCGATATTACTGAAAATAACACCACTCAGTTAAGTGACAAGTTTCTCCACATTAATTCTATTAACTCCCTATCCATACCGTTTGATATCGAGCACTTTAAAACAAAAACCTGCATACCTAAAATGCATTTCCACCAGTAAACTGCGGAAAAAGAACCAGTGAGCAAACCGTGTTGGCACCTAACACTCTTACAATATATATATATATATATATATATATATATATATATATATATATATATATATAGAGAGAGAAAGAGAGAGCGAGAGATAACGATATATATTTTTATATATCAAGATATAAATTTAGTCCGATGAAGCGCTTTTGATTTTACTTTGTCATAAATTTTACCCATATATATATATATATATATATATATATATATATATATATATATATATATATATTGTATGTATATGCGTATCTATTCGTGTGTCATTAGGAATAACAATTTCACCTTCCCTTAGTTACATACCTAGTTTGAATTTTCCTCAAAATTATATCAAGAAATAATAATTGCTTTCCGAAATGTTGAATTTGCTTGCAAGTCAAGATGGTATATTGTGCCACAGCGCATCTGAACAAGACAAATATTTGATTTTATTGTAAAAGAAAGAATCGTGATCTGTTAAGCATTTCCTTGTCAATTCCGTTTCCCCGAATGAATTCATGATATGACCTTGAGACAAAAAAAAAAAAGAAAACCTCCTTCCTCAAAATGAAAGGGTCGATTTATTGAAACAAAATTTTATAAAACAAATTGAAAATCTCATACAAAATGATTCATTCCTTTAAACTATTCCCACAACGTTTTCCGTAGTCGTTCTATTTTCTTTTCCTCTCATAACAGCCTTTTCTCCTTCCTTCCTTCCTTCCTTCCTCGACGGCTTCTTTAATTTCCTTGAACCTTTCTTAACTTTTTTCCTTTCACTTTATCTTTATTCCATTTCTTGCTTCCACTCTACTTTCTTCTTTCCTTCTTTCCCTAGTTTTTTCGTTTCTTCCTTTCGAATTTCTTTCCTTCAATCCAGCTTATATCCATCAATTTTCTTCTTTCTTTCTTTTTCTTTTCTTACTTTTTTATTCATTCATTCTTTCTTTCGAATCATTTTTCTACTTTCTGACCCCTTTCTTTCTCTTTATTTCATTTCCTTCCTTCCTTCCTTCCTTCCTTCCTTCCTTCCTTCCTTCCTTCCTTCCTTTCCCTTTCTTTCCTTTCCTTCCTTCCTTCCTTCCTTCCTTTCTTTCCTTTACTTTCCTTCCTTCCCTCCTTCTTCCTTCCTTCCTTCCTTCCTTTATTCCTTCCTTCCTTCCTTCCTTCCTTCCTTCCTTCCTTCCTTCCTTTTCTTCCCTTCCTTCCTTTCCTTTCCTTCCTTCCTTCCTTCCTTCCTTCCTTCCTTTCTACCTTCCTTCCTTCCTTTTCTTTTCCTTCCTTTCTTTTCCTTTCCTTTCCTTTCCTTCCTTCCTTCCTTCCCTTCCTTCCTTTCTTCCTTCCTTCCTTCCTTCCTTCCTTCCTTCCTTTTTCTTCTTCCTTCCTTCCTTCATTTCCTTCCTCCCTTCCTTCCTTCCTTCCTTCCTTTCTTCCTTCCATCACCTTCCTTCCTTCTTTCCTTCCTTCCTTCCTTCCATCATTCCTTCCATCATTCCTTCCTTTCCCTTCCTTCCTTTCCTTCCTTCCTCTTCCTTCCTTCCTTCCTTCCTTTCTTCCTTCCTTCTTCTTCTTCCTTCCTTCCTTCCTTCCTTCCTTCCTTCCTTCTCTTCCTTCCTTCCTTCCTTTGTTTCTACTTTCTTCACTCCGTTCCGCCATTCATTTATTTTCATTTTATTTCCTCCTTACTAAATCCCATCTTTGCTTCCTACCTTCTTTCATTTGCTTTCCTACAACCTTCCTACCTTCAACTCTTCCTTCAGCCTTATTTTCTTCTTCCTTCCTTTCTTCCTTCCCTTCCATCATTCCTTCCTTCCTTTCGAACATCCTTCTTTTCTTCTTTCCATTTCTTTTACCCTTCATTCCTACGATAGACTTTGCTTCACCCCTGCTTTCTTCTCTTTCTCCTTCCTTCCTTACTTTCTTTGTTACTTCCTTCGTTCGTTCCTTTTGTCTTTCCTTCTTTCTGGCATCCTTCCTTCCTTCCTTGCATTCACTTCCTTCTTCTTTCGTACGAAAGCCTTTCCTTCACTTCTTTTTTCCTCCCTTTTTGTTTTCCTAATGTTCTACTTCATTTTCTTTTATTCCTTCCAACCCTTCTTCCAATTCATTTCTCCCAATTCCCTTCCTTTTAAAATGCTGAAATTTAATGCAATGCGATATTTTGAGTTATTTTTCATTTTATATTCTACGTTTCTGAACTGTATTCTTCACTTACAATTTTTCCAAAACCAAAATTATAATGTTTCCCTTGCAAGTGAAATTTTGTAAGAGAAAAACATTCAAACATTTCAACTAAATTTTCGAATGAAACCACTGCACAAATCGAATGCAGAACAAAGAGAATAAAAAAAATCAGCTATTAATAGACATCTTTTTTTTTTTCGGGAATAAAATGATCTCACAGAATGACAAACGGCAAAATATATCAGAATTGATTCAAAACGTGCACAGATCGATTCTAGATGCATCTACAACATTACTAATGTATTATTGGACACTATCTGAAATGTTATAGATATGGGGGGGGTGAGGCTAAGGTAACCTGAGGAAAGTGGACAGGCGCGGAATTAAGAAGAAATGGACTCCGAACTTCATTAATGGCCTCAAGATCATACTTAAAAATTAAAAACAGTATCAAACGACTTTTCGCTTAAATTATACACCAGGATGATCAGGAACACCTGACGGGAGTTTAGAAAATATCCTGAAAGTACCCAGGTGCCTCAAAAAACTCTGACGAGTGTCAGACATTGTTGGATTAATCACTGAAAAGGAAAAAAAAAAGTACCAAATGAAATCAACAGTTGATGTCAAAGGTACATACACGCATACAGGTGACAGATGTCATGGCCTGTGCCAAGAAAAATGCCTAACCATGAAGTTCCTGAAGTGCTATGTTTTGCCATGACTCAAATGTAGCTGGCCTTGAACTCTCGGCCAAGAGGTTTCTCATGTTCTGCAAAGCTTTGTTGATTTCTGACCAGCAAACTTGATACCTATAGAGTTCTTACCTGAACCCATTACACACACTATGCAGTGCGCTACCAAACATATTTGCCACGCCTATATCAATATCCTCAAGTCAGCTATCAAAGGGGAAGGGTCAAGATATCTTTGTCGTTAAGATTTGAAGTTTTTTTTTGTATTGAAGCTGTAATCGAAAATAATGGAAGATACACTGAATGAATAATTCGTTTTAATATTATCTATGAGTTTTATTAATATACTTTAGACCTATTTATGCAGAGGATGTGCAGTGCAATGGTTAGCCGCTTAGAATGAGAAATCAGCGAGAGGAGTTCGAATTCTAATCGAATTCATTACATTCACTTTTTCCCTTGTAAGTGGTAGGCATGAATTTATCTAATCTCCCCCCAGCTTTGCGTCAAATAGCAGGACTGAGCGGGTCTTTCTATTTGTGGTTGGTAACCAGTCTAGGAGAAGAAGAACTTTGAATTCGAAACTCTGCCATCTGAAGATGTACAAAGATGGTTAGACCTGGGATGTAAAAAAAAAAAAATACGATACAGTTCAACAATAATAAATAATCCCTTGATTATCCAATATGCTGTTGACACCAACGAGCATTAGGCGCAAAGGAAGCGGAGTATTTATAAATAATGAAACAACTTTTGTTTCTTCTTCGTATATTCCACATAGGTTCATATTGTTTAAGATCCAAATCGAGAAAAGTGTCGTTCATGTCAGATGGGATCTTAAAGTGATTGGTTTGTTTAACGGTATATTAGAAAAATATGACAAACTGGAAAGGATTTTTTGTGACGTGTTTCATCCTTTACGATTTCATCGGACTGCGCTCTGTTGACGTTGCAACGTCTACGCATGCGCAGGAAATGAGAGACGCAGGTAGTTTCAAAATTTTTGAAAGAATTCTTTCTCAATTTAACCGATATCATCTATATTCTTTTTCTTTTTTTCTCTATTACCTTTGTCCTTGATTATCGCACACTATGACAATATAAAATCTGTTGCAGTTTTTTGTGTATGTTATGTACTAGTGAGTTAGCCCAAATGACTTGACTCACTTTATAGTCCACTAATAGAAGGTTAACCAATCAAAAGACTTAGAATATTCAATCCGTCGTGTATAAAGGCGGCCATTTTGTTTACTCTATCCGAATGTCCAGTTCCAGCTTGTCAGGCGAAGAGAAACAGAAGGACGAACTATGCTCTGCTACTTTTACCAAAATATCCACTGCTAACCTGAACAACGCTTTCCTACTGTCTTCGAAATATTCACTGCTAACCTCTGGATTCTATACTCGAAGACGACCGTCATCATGAACAACAAAATCTACCAAGAATCGTGATATATTTATTAATTTCGAATTTTGCTTCACTGATTAAATCTGTATATTTGTGAATTGTTCGAGGACGAAAAGTGCGACACTGAGATCAGAGGAGGTGTTGGGATAGGCAAAGATGCCTTCCAGAAACTAAGCGGAGATAGAAAAAGTTCGTTAAAGACAAAGTAAAGAATACTAAACTGTTACGTGATATCTGTCTTGCATTTGTTGCCATACAGACAAAGAGGAAACTTGAAGCAACAGATATGTGGTTCTACAAAAAGTTGCTGAAGACACCATAGACCGAACATGTGGGCAACGACAAGGTTTTGGAGAAAATAGAAACAGAAAGAAAACTTCTACTCAACATCAGGAAGAGGTAATTGACATTTCTGGGGTACATAATGAGGAAGGAAAGCTTGGAAAATTTGATACTCACAGGGCAGATTGAAGGAAAGACAGACAGAAGAAAGCAGCGCGTAACATACTTGATGAGCTTGAGTAAAAGGATGGTTTGGAAGAAATAACAAAAAGACAAAACTTATTAAGAGCTACAAGGGACAGAAAGATGTGGAGGGCCATGACTGCCAACGTACTGAAAGGACACGGCACATTAAAGAAGAAGATTAAGTCTGTAAATCTGTAAAAATTATTTTTTGTCCATAGCAAAATAATATTAATTAACGCTAATAAAAATCTGCAAATATGATAAAAAGCAGAAAAAAAAAAAAAATAAAACGAAAGAAAAATTCGTCTTAAAGTTAAAACCAATAAATTGTTTAAACCAGCGCTTCATAAACGGTGCGACACGCTTCATAGGTGCGGCGGAAGAAGATAGCAGGTGAGGCGAAATGACTGAAAGACGATCAAAGAATTAGAAACAGTTTTAAAAAATTCTTATGCCAAAATTTAAAATAATATTATGGATTACTTGTAATTGCATGCATGAGTCTCAGGATAAATAGTTACAAATAATTACTGACCGATTTTATCATTGTCAAATTTTTGCATTATATCAAGTATTAAGGGTGTTTCATTAAGAAGTCAGAAGTAAATAAATCAGTGTTATTGGTGAAATTTTATTTATTTCTTTATTGGATCATGTTATTTAAGTCATGGCAATTATGTGCGAAAAAAAAAATCGCCCAAATGTCTGAAAGAAAAAGAAAAAAATCATTAGACGCTTAAACTTAATTCATATTAAAATCGGTCCAAGTTTTTGAAACACCCTTTATATATTAGCTAGGGTTCGCAAATTGGAGGAGAAAGTTATCAATGATAATGTTCTGACTTCGAATCCGCAGTTATCTCCCTTGAACCATCTTTCTCGACCTTCTATGCTGTTGGGTTTCTCATTGATGAGACGTGAGCAAATTTTAATTCCGAAAATGTGGCTAAGAGAAAAGAAGTTTGGGAACCATTAGTTTTTAAAGAACTGTAATAAAATGATGTCATTTTTAAAAAATAAAATATTAATTTTTCGATTCGCGTTTCTTTCATCTTTCGTTTTTTTGTTTTTTGTTTTTATTTATTACACATGATATTCTAAACCACCAGGGCTTAGATTTTATTTTGAATCCATGTTGTTTAATAACGACTGTATAACCCCAAGGTAAAAGCTACGGAATGGGGATGACAAAATCAAACAAGGACAAAAGTTTGAATATCTGTTCATACAGAAGATGGAAAAATGTGACACCAAAATTTGAAAGCTCATTTGATTCGACAAACATCCCAACCAAAAATTAAACAATATTAAACAGAAATGTTTCATGAGAAACAAAGAAAGGAGCGCTAAACTACAATGTAATCTCAACACTCGTATATGGCAGTGAATGCTGGACAATTTCAGTTGAAGAGATGAGCTGAGGCAACAGAAATGTAGTTCTACATAAGGATGCTGAGAATAGCATCTACGGAGCATGTAAGCCATGAGGAAGCCTTAAGGGAACTAAAAAGCACACATACTCAGAATCATAAAAGGGCACCTCAATGTGGTGTAATGTTTAACAAGCTTGTCTCGCTAAAACAATTACGACTGAATAGTGAATTCTGTCCTCACTGGGTACCCCATACTTTCGGCCCTGTGCCACGTCTAAGCTACACTTAGAGAATCCCCATAAAAACACAGCTGAATTTCTAGGACACATAATAAGAAGGGGCTTAGAACATTTCGGTCAAAGGGAGGCAGCGGCTCCCGTATCTGATGAGCTTATATGAATGGATAACATAAAAGGGTGTAGAAGAGATGGTAAAAAGAGAAATATTTCTAACAGCTAGGATAGGTGATTGTGGGGAGCGATCATCGTGCACGTCCTGAGGGGACACGGCACAGTGAAGAAGAAAAAAGTAACGGTCTGAGAAATGCGATAAAAAGCGGCTAAAATTATGATTTAAGAAATACTTGCAAGAAAAGTGTTAATAACTAAACTGTTTTCGTTTTCAAAAGACAGTAAAAATGTCATGCTGAAAATTTAAATCGGTAAATTCATGTTGAACAAACAAGAAAAATCAAAAGAGAATACGAAAACATGACATGAAAATCTTTGTTTTAAAAATGTTTCATTGTTATTCTAGAATGAGTTTTTCAAGTGTTAGTAACAAGCTATAAGGCTAGCCATATTTGTTTCCCGCCAAACTTAAGCAATGAAGCATTAATACCGGCGGCCATATTTTTCTCATGCACGAAGTTTCCATTTTTCGCGGCTGCGTAAATATCCATAGGGCGGATAATTCGATCAGCTCATGACTGAGTAACGAAAAGCTGAATTCAGTGCACACGGCACGAAGTTATGCTGTTAAGACGCAGCAATTCCTTTTCCCTTCATTTAAAAAAATGATTTGTGTGCTTCTAGGTTCAAGCCACTTATGTCTGATACTTTTCTCGTTTCGAATGCACAATATGCATGTATACATATACTAGTTTTGTCTTTCCTATCTCTCACTCTCTCTCTATATATATATATTTATATGTGTGTGTGTGTGTGTGTGTGTGTGTGTGCTAGAATTATCATTATATATCTCAATCTGCTAATATATATATGTATATATATATATCTTTCTATCTATCTATCTATCTATACATATATATATAGATAGATAGATAGATAGATAGATAGATATAGGTGTGTGTGTTAGAATTATTATCTATCTCAGTATGCTCATATCTATCTATCTATATTAATATTTTCATTTTCTATTTTAGCATTATCTATCTATATCTATACACATATATATATATGCATTAGTATTAATATATTAATATTAGTTTTATCATTTTTATTTTATTATTATCTATATATCTATCTATATATATATGGATATATGTATTAGTATTAACATTATCTATCATAGTCAGCTCATATATATATATTTATATATATATATATATATATTTATATATATATATATATATATATATATATATATTAGTATCTATCTATATATATATAGAGAGAGAGACTTTATTTTAGTTTCTCTTTCTCTTTCTCTCTCTCTCTCTCTCTCTCTCTATATATATATATATATATATATATATATATATATATATATAAAAGAAAGTGGTTATAGTTGTTCCAACGAGAAAAAGTGTGTATATTAAAAAGAAGAGAGATGCCGCAAACGTTTTTTGGTTGTAATGTGGATTTTTAAATATATATATATATATATATATATATATATATATATATATATATATATATATATGTTAGCATTATCATTATCTATCTTAGTCTACTTCTATCTATCTCCGTCCTATTTTACCAATCACATATCTTTCTGTCACTTTCCAACTTAAATTATTCTTCTCACACACACACTCTCTCTCTCACGCCTCTTCTCTCCTACTTTCGCTTTCGTCAACAATGTTGAATTCTAACGGAACGTCATCAGAAATCTTTTCCGAAACTAAAACTGCTTTGGAACACGTTTCAAAAATCTCTTCAGTCCTTCCATTGCCAAAACTTACCAACATTCTCTCCACATGGTTGCCCTCTATTATCCTTCATTAATAACAACACGAACGCTTCTTTCGTCACTGTACAGGAAAATTGACTCTAGTTAAGCTACCTGTCAGGAAATCACAGGAAAATGTGGGCAACTATTGTTTATCAGGAGGCTCTTTACTCTTCAAGCAATATTTTACTATCACCACCAACATACATACATACATACATACATACATACATACATATATATATATATATATATATATATATATATATATATATATATATATATGCACACACACACACACACACACACACACATATACACATATATATATATATATATATATATATTTGTGCGTGTGTGTGTAGACGTGTTTATTTGCTTTAAATTTAGAGGTTTCTGTTCTTATAAGAAACACTTTAGGGGCCGCTGTTGTTGATACTTAAAAATTCTTTTATGAATTGCTACAGTCACAAGTGTTTGAAGGTTAGGTTTTTATGGGGACATTTATTTCACTGGTTTGATTTAATATTTGCAAGTTTTGCAAGAATCTTAACACTTGTCAATACAAGTTTTAAGACCAATCGCTCGGTGGAAACGTTTTTTTTTTTTTAGCTCGCTTTGGCTGTAAAGCTTGACAATACGTATTTGTTGTAAAGTAGTTTTCACAATGGAGGCTTGTATTTCACTAAGTCGGTCCTAAAAGAGGTTCGACGTACAAAACGTTAGGAACTTGAAATAATAGTTCATGACGCAGCAATCTAGTTGTGGAGGTTGATACTTTAATGTCCGACATCGACTGACACACCAACTCCACTGAGGATATTCAGTCACCCACCACAAGGGCATCATGTGGCACAAGGCCAGCTTAACGTGGGATCTCCGAGCCCGTGGGCTCGGCCAAAGATATGCCCTTTTAAAACCCGTATAAACGGGTTCAGGGTCGGTTTACCTCCCCGAAAGAGACTCCGCCCTTCGGCGTAGCCTCGTTCGGGTTCCTCCCCGCCCGAAGGCAGAGAGTTCAACCGGTCAGGTGGTCGTCCAACTTCAGACTGAACTCAGACCAACTCTACTGAGCCCCCTGGCGACTGCTACTACTACTACTTATTACCTGTGGGAGAGTCTATTAACAATAGAATAGGTATGGTCCGGTATAACAATATTCCTGGCAGTTCAATGCTTTGTTTTATAAACTGATGAAAATCTATAGCTTAGCTGATTAATTAATATAATAATCTTTCTTTCTTCATTTCTTTTTGTTCTGTATACACACGCGCGTATGCAGATGTATACCACGTATTTTCTTAAATATATTCGACCAAATCTATCTATCTACCTATCTATCTATCTATTTACATGTGAAGTCATGATAAGTTATTTTTTTTATAATTGCTTCTGAAATGTCAACAAACAAATGGAAAACATAATGAGAAAAGAAGGCTTGGAAAATTGGACACTCACAGGTCAAGGCAAGGTAAACAGCGAGTAACCTACTTGATCAGCTTTTATAAATGAATAACAACTGGGAGAAGACAAAAGCTGCAAATAGCTATGACGGTTAGGAAGTAGTGGAGAGCAATAAATGACACGGACTATAGAAGAGGAAGAATCAAGATTTTTAACCTCAAAGGCCGGTTCAAATAAGTATTACACTCTTTCATTTATTTCATTACAGCCACTAAGTGAGTCGATATTTTTCTTTTTTTTTCTTTCTTTAAATTCTATAATGCTGAGTTTCACTAGTCTAACCGTTTAGGCTCGTAAGGACACCACATGTACTGCAGCCATGGCCTCACTGGTGCGTCTTGGGCAAGATTAATCTCACGGAGCCATCTCTCTTCAGGATGGTTTTGAATTCAACTTTTTCCTTCTCTTATAATTGCCAAGTAAAACAGTCAAGTCAACTCTGCTATTTAATCCATAACTGAAGGGAGATGGGTTCATGCCTTTTTCAATGGAATTACAAGTGAACAAAATATCTATTTTTTTTCTCTTCCTCTCTTCTTCATTCTCTTTAATTTCCACCCTCTCTATACGTTCCATTCTCACCCTCTTTTCTATATTCCTCTTTTTTTCCTTATCTTTTTCCTCCACGCATTCTTTTTCACTTACTCGTATTAGTCTCCATAATCTACACATATAAACTAAATTTCAAAGTTAATCGTGATTCCTTTTCTTCGGAGAATCGAAGGTAAGATTTTCCATACTGAAATTCACACAATACTAGCCTAGAGAGCCACTCAAGGTAGAGGGTTGCTGTTAAAATAGAAATGACGAACAGGAAGATGAATGTCCAGCAAGACGATTTCGGAGAAAAAAGGATATATATCTAACTCAGTGTTTCTGATATGTTATTGAAAAGTGTCGCGTCACGTCAGGAAATATTATAGACCTATAGATACCCCCAATTTTGAAGAACATCGGCCCTTTCATAGAATCTTTGATCCCTCATCGATGCATCCATCTATTTATAAAATCTATCAATAATAATCTATTTTTTTTTTTTTGTTATTTAAGGGTAGATATTCCTTTATCCCTTCCTTTCATTATTGCTTCTCGATAAGATTCATTTTGGCTTTCCGTTTTGTTATTGCTTTTCAATTTCTATTTCTCCTCCTTGTTTGTTTGAATAATAAGAACCTTAAAGATAATAATAATAACGAGAAAAACTTTATGAAATAATGAATAACAAAGGTAATAATTAACAAATGAAAAATGAATTAACAGACCTTTTTATTTAATTGATTCAGTAGAGTTGCTACAGTTGAAATGAGTAGATGCAACCGTAAGTTCTATGTTAGTTGTTTCTTCTATCGCACTTCACAGTTGTAGAAATCTGGCTTCCCAATCAACTTTGATGTTTAAAAATTTAAATGAAATTTCAATCATTATCTTCGGTCCTCTTAATTCTTGCTCTTTTATTGATCTCTCCTCTTAATATATATATATATATATATATATATATATATATGAAGAAATATAGTCTTAAGGTGTGCTATATTTATGGGATAAAGTGCTCAATATCAGAGATAGAGGGTGTGTAAATACAAAAGTGAACATAGAAGTCAACACTTAGTCTGTTTCATGCTAGACGAAATCGTCAGGCCTGACGATTGCGGCTAACATGAAACAGACTGTCACCTCTAGTTGTTGACTTATACGTTCACTTTTGTATATATATATATATATATATATATATATATGTATATCGTCATCCATAACTGTTTCTCTGTATCACAGCTCATCAGACATCCGACCGCTTCAGACTGGGACCGAATCCCGACCGATTTAGTATCAGTCTGAGAATTTAACCCCTAGGTCATTGACCCGGTAGTGAGAAAGGCGAATTTTTGCGTATTTATTTTTTCATAAACACACCACTCACTTAAAGAAGTCAATCAGCTTGGAGAGTTTTCTGAGCAGTAATATTGACTGATATATATATATATATATATATATATATATATATATATATATATATATATATATATCGACCGCCTTTTTACCCCCATGCATCTATAAACCTACTTTTAACTCCTCAGGATCTTATCGACCTTCGATATTGTCTCATCGATTCAAAAGAGTCGATATCAACAACTTTGGGACCTCCTATTTGAGACTGTACAACTTGTCTGGCAAGGTAACACGTGTTGATGTAAAAAACCCAAAGAGGATTAAAAGAAAAAAAAAACAGAAGAAAAGAAATATAGTCATGTATACTCTGTCTGGTACACTTCGTTTCAGTGTCTTCTAAATCGTTATTCAGTTGGCAAAATTGTTGTCTTGAAGGCTGACAGGGTTTTGCAAATTCTACTTTTCGTGAAAGAGTTGAATTTTGAGAGTTATTTAAATTTATCTTTTACTAGCAAAAAAAAAAAAAAGAAAAATGAATTAGCCAGCAGGGTAGGGGCGCTTTGTCGTGGTGTAATAGTTAACTATTTTGTCTTGCACAGGAGGCACGCTAGAGTAATGGATAGCGGCTCGAATTCAGAAATCGAGTTCGAATTCCAGTCAGATCCATTGCATTCACTTTCGTGTTAATACCATTGGGAAAAATATGAACCCTCTTCTTCTTCCTCCAGCTATGGGTAAATAGCAGGACAGACCGGGTTCTATAACCTTGGATGGCAACTGGTCTACCGCCGAAAGAAATGGCAGCCTACTGCGGGGAAAAAATCTGTTTCGTCAGTCATGTATCGAAATATATATGATTGCCTAAGCGTGTATCACGCATGGCACATCACTGACTGACTTGCACATCATTATTACTGAGTTTAATCCCCATAATTTTGTTAAATCTAAGCTTCACTAATTAAATAATTAAAGAGAATTGTTGACAGTAATAACAGAACACCGAAGAAGGCAGAATGTATGGTTGTCAATAAAAGGGAACATCCCAAGATGTAAATTACAAATTGGAGATGGCCAGATCAAACAAGTACAGGTGTGTTTTGAGGATAGAAACTGTGGCACCTGTTGACCATGTTCACCATAGTCTCCGAATATAGAATACAGCGCAGTACGTAATCTGTTCAATGAAACAACGTTAAAGATTAACACTCACGAGTCAGGCACTCTACTGAATCTGACTATATCGCCAATACCACCAGCAGCTGTTCCGTAATTCTTCAGTCTTCGATATCAAAGGCTGGCAGTGAATATTCGGGAAAAAACATGACCGCCTTTATACACGTCGCATTGAATATTTTGAGTCTTCTGATTGGTTAATCCTTCTATTGGTGAACTGTAAAATGAATCAGATCATTTTGGCTGGCTCACTAGTACACCAGGGCACCCAAAAATTCCAACAACAACGAAATCCGAAGTCGTATAGAATTAGAGATTAATGCCTTTCAAAAGCTAAACAAAGTATTGTGAAACAGGAATGTTTTGTTAGAAATAAAGATAAGAGGACTGAACTTCTATATAATATCTATTCACCTCTATGACAGTGAATGCTAGACAAATTTCTCACAGATGAAGAAGAGACTTGGTACAACAGAGATCTAGTTCTACAGAAGGATCCTGAGAATGCCATGGACGTCCCATGTAATCAACGAAGTAGCTTTAAGGAAAATGGAAAGAAAATAATACGCTTAAAGAAAGAATGGGTTAAAATTCTTCGAACATGTCATGAAGAAAGTTTGAAAAATTTCATTCTGAAAGCACATATCGAAAACAAGATGGACATAAAGTAGCAGAAAGTAACCTACCCCTCGAACTTGTGTAAATAGATGGAAGAAGAGAGTGTGAGAACGATGGTAAAAAGACAAACATTGCTAAGGGCTACAAAAAATAGAATGTTGTGGAGAGCTATGATCATCCACGTCCTGAAGCAACACGGAGTATAGAAGAACTAATTATAATTTTATTTGTATTTATTTGACTTTATTCTCTCACTCACTCGACATTAACCCCCTCAATCTTCTTTCACGTTCTTTGTATGTGTGCATAAAAATGGTGGGGAGTTTCATTTGGAAGCAGTGGACTTTTTGCTTATATTACTCTCTACTAATGTTGCTCGCTCAGAAGTTATCCTAAGAAATGAAGGAATATGAGAGATAAAAAATAAAACAAAAAAAACTTACAAGTGCAAGGAGGGTAATAAAAATGATCAATAAATATTTTTTATTACGCAAAATTTATTCAAGATATGTTTTGCTTACCTGAACGCTTCGCCACGCATATATATCATGTTTTTAGAAAAAAAGTTTTAAAGAAAACGAAGTTTGAAAATCCCTGATGCTTAAATAGGAAGAAACACTTGAAATAAGTTCTCTTTCGCGAGAAATTTCTTTTTTTTTTTTTTTTCAGAAACGTAACTAATTAAAGACATGAAAGAAAAAAAACCCAAAACACTTGCCAAAGAAATGAACAATCAAAGAAGCAATATCCTTATTATAAAAAACAACAACACTAAAACAGTCTTCAGTTTCTTAAAGTTCAGAATTTATTCTTTGTTGCAGACATCAATAGACAATGCCAAGTTTAATAGCGATTCCGGAGACATTTCGCCTTAATAATTACTTGAAACATTTAATTAAATTAAACGTGTTGATAAAGGTAGGTTGAAGCGACGAACAAGATGTCCGTCGCGACTGGAAAAGGCGAGAAAATTGTATTTGGATGATTATCGTCTGCTTTTGTTTTTCAGCCGCTATTTATTGCTTTTAACGTTATTTTTGTTTGGTTTGTTCTTTATGCTTTCTTTTCATACGTGTGTTTCGCCGATTTGAAAAGTTTCCTATATTTGTCGTTGTTACAAATGAATGCAAAAATTTTATCTGATTCTTTTCAATTTAAGACAACCGGAAATTAACGACAGAAAAGAGAGACATATTGACGGAGTAACTTAAACATTTACATTTCGACGCGTATATATATATATATATATATATATATATATATATATGTGTGTGTGTGTGTGTGTGTGTGCGTGTGCGCGTGTGTGTCTGTGTGTGTGTGTTTCTGTCTGTGTGTATGTATTTGCATATGTGTGTGAGAGAGAGAAAGAGAGTGAGAGAGAGCGTGAGAGACTTAGCATAGTATCCGTAAAAGATGGGGTTTATTTGCGTACAATCCGGGGCTTCTGCCTCAGATTACACGACAGAGTATCTGTGCGTTGTGCCGAGGATAAAAATGTGATTTGCTCGCATTTTGTCTATGATAAATGTAGTTGTCTGTGCATTCTGACTTTTAAAATTTAATTTGTTATCAAACAATACTGACCTAAAAGATATATCACTTCCAGAATGTATGTTCAAATCACAGGAGGATCCGCCAATTATTATTAGTAAATATCTTTTTTGCCATCTCAGATGTTAAGGAGAAAAAAACAGGGAAAAAGTCACAACACACACACACACACACACACACACACACACACACACACACACACACACACACATATATATATGTATATGTTGTTTTGTTTCTCACAGTTTGGTACAAGCGTTAATATGTGTGTGTGTGCATGTTAAAAATATTTTAACTTCTGCTATATTTATGGCTAAAAGTACTTAATACTTGTAGACATTAATAAATACGTATATCAATCAAATGAATAAATATAAATAAATGTAAATATGAATTTTTTTCTCATCGCTAAGGAAGAAAATGGATATTCATTATTATTATAAATTTTATCTTAGCTATTAAACATCGAATACTGTTTTATTACCACCAACATTTAATGTTTATATATATATATATATATATATATATATATATATATATATATGTGTGTGTGTGTGTGTGTGTGTGTGTGTAGATTAATGTGTTTTTTTTAAGATATGTAGGTTCATGTGTTTTTATAAACAATGTAATTTGATGTCTACCAGCCTAATAGAATCTAGCTTTGTAGGCTTCCAGTGGCCTAATTGGTAAGTGACACTTAACTCAAGGAAAATAAAGTACTGGTTTGATTCCTATCTGGATGTAAATTTTCCTTTGTATAACTTCTCGATTTCTAAACTAGTTGACATTAATTTCACTGCTTTAGAAAATAGTACATATGTTTATTGAAACACATGTATCCACTAAATACAACCTTTAGGAATAAGAATTAATGCCGGTTTAAAAATCCATTAATTTCTTCATATATATATATATATATATATATATATATATATATATATATATGTGAAAATATATAGAAAATAGGAAGGAACTGGTTAGGTAAATAATCCAAAGTCCCTTAGTATTTTAGATAAAAAAAAAAAAAAATTATATAACTTGTTTAACAAATAGCCCAATCATCAGATTCATAATAGGAATAATTAACTACAAACATGCATACAACATAACACCCTTCAAATTCCATAGCCTAAATTAGTAGTTTAAATACCTTACATAAAAGATAACCCTTTATGAAGTCGTCAAAAAACAAACGTTACGAAAGTTTTTCTTTTTTATATGCACAATTCCCTTTCATAATAAAATAAAATAAATAAATCTCCATAGACAAGCAAACTAGACGATGGCTAATACATCTTCCGTTTCATTTTTGACACCCCCACCTTTCCCCGACTTGACACCTTGAAAGTATCTCTATACCGCTACTTATTATTAACACCCTACACTCGCCTACCCAATTTAGACAATTCACCCTAGCTGTTACCATGGGGATTTTGATTTCAATTTTTTAAAACAAGTAAATTTCAGATATACGTTATTCCAACAAAATTTCGCTTGAAGATGGAACGGAGCCCATTTTAATTTCAACTCAATTTAATTTAAAGGATTATATTGAAGTTTTCGGCTCTTGTTTTGAAACATGAGACCTCTAATGTAGCGATTTGGAATCATATTTTTAAATAAATAATTATATATATATATATATATATATATATATATATGAGTATTCAGTCATTTCCGTTTTGAGAAACCAGTTGTAATGATAAATGTATCATCCTAGTTATACGCGCCAGTTAAAAAAGAAGTTGGATAACAATAACTTATGAGAATGTTCAGAAGAATAAAACTGGGGATTTTATCGTCGGGATATTATTCATTTAGAGCTCTTAAAACACAACAGAATATTAAATTTATATTTATACCCACAGGAACTGCAACCTATCTATAAGCTTATTTATACCTCCAAGTTTTGCAACATATCCATAAACGTATTTATACCTCCAGGAGCTGCAACCTATCTGTTGTTACCAAGTAAATGGTTGTTTATAACAAAAACAAGGTTTGCAGATATATCGTATATTAAACAGTAATATACCAGAAGAGTATTACACGACTAGTGAGAGTGTATCGAATGAACGAGCGCTCAGTCCAATCACAGTTCATTGTTCCCCCAAGGCCTTCTCTCCTACTAATCGTATAGTAGGCGGAAGAGTCCAACATAGACTCTTTAGAGGGAGGACACCACAGCACTGTCTATAAACGTATCATTCCTCCATGAGCTGCAAACCTATGAATAAACATATTTATATCTCCAGGATCTGCAACCTATCATGAAACGCATTCATAACTCCAGAAGATGTAACCTATCCATAAACGTATTTATACCTCCAGGATCTGCAACCTACCCATAAATGTAGTTATACCTCCAGGGGCTGCGTCCTATCTATAAACATTTTTGATCGAAAAGCGTCCTGAGCTCGTTTATAGGAAATGTTTTCTTCCTCCATGACAAGGCAAAGCAGCATTTGGTAAGAATAACACAGAGTTGCAACTCGTTTGGTCGGATCTACCCGAATCGCCATATTCACCCAACCTTGCACTAACACATTATTAATTTTTTTCCATACTTGTTAAGCCCTTGGCTGAGGAAAACTTTCTCTAATGAAGACGAAATTTCAGGAGTTCGTTGGAGAATTTTTTTTACATCAAAACCTGCAGAATTTCACTTCAAAAGGACTGTGTGGTAACGAACAACTAGGAAACGTTTATGAATTTAGCAAATTACGCTTTTATTCAAACTTCATCATAAAATGAAAAATGGAGAAGAAAATTATGCTACACCCGGATATAAGAGAGTTGTCGGGACCGGAGAAGAAGTCTCTTATATCCGGGTTTCCGGTTTTCTTATATGCGGTTTTCTTATATCCGGGTCTTATATCCGGGTTTCTCTTATATCCGGGTTTCTCTTTATATCCGGGTTTGGTCTATTTTATATACATTAACACAGGCTCTAATTTGGGACCAGAGAAAATCTCTCTTATATCCGGGTTTCCCTTATATCCGGGTTTCTCTGTATTTTTTATTTTTGTGTTGTTTGCTTTTCATTAAGCAGACAACATGTTTATCTGTCCTTTCATGCAGCGTCTCTATTATTCTGTCAGATTCTAATCCATATTGATCTATATTTCCCAAGTATTATATATATATATATATATATATATATATATATATATATATATATATATATATATGTGAATAAAGATATAGACTAATGTTTCAAATGACCTTTAAAACCTTTCCAAAACGTTGCCAAATCCCAGTATTTGCAAAGCGACAAGGCATAGCTGTCAGTTTCACGATGAAATCGATCCTCTGATGCCGGAATCCATTTCCCGGGTTTTAAAAAGTTTTTAACGCCTTTGAAGACAATTCAGTCGGTATCTGACACTATGTGGCTCCATCTCTGATATTCAGCATTATTAAAAAACAAAGTAAGTTGTATCTGATATCATTATTTGAATTTGCTTATTATATATATATATATATATATATATATATATATATATATATATATATATATTCATTGAATACGACATACAATGTCCTTTTTATTTAGCTTTTTTATTCAAGTTCTCATGCGATTTAATAATTTTTTTTTCTTTTCAGATGTTAAATTATAAAAAAACTGTCCGAATGTTTTTTTTACCCGAGCGCTTTCGGTTATACATTTAGCCAATAATATTGCCCCCACCCCTGGTCATACAACTCCTTTTTTCCTATGTTCAACATCTCGCCCCCTACCAGCCACCACCAATCACAATTTTTAAATCTGAGTTTATTTTGACATTGTTTCGCACAGCGAGAAATCAAACAGGGGACGGATTTTTTCTAATAATTCAACCTCCAAGCGGATTCCTCCCACCTCAAAAAACTGATGTTGGATAGATTCCACCGTCAATCTGTTTATTTCTAGCATTTCGGAAGAACACAGGCGTGTTCGAATATTCCGAACTTAGAACCTCAATCTTCCTGCTTCATTTTTGTCACCTGGTTAATACTAATAAATGTTTTTTGTACTGATTTCATCGGCACCCGTTGGTTTGACTTTGTTTTATTTATCAACTTATCTACTCTACTTTACACACACACACACACACACACACACACACACACACACACACACACACACACACACACACACACACACACACACACATATATATATATATATATATATATATATATAAACGAAAGATGGTACACGTGTGCTTCTTATAATATATAGATTTAATAGGCGGGCTAATAAAATTTGAAGATTAAAAAGCCAACAAAGTGATACCAATTTTGGCAATAAATTATTATATTTATTATTATTTTTATTTATAAAATTGATATTTATTATATATCAACCTTTTAACTGAACTGAAGCACGAAGTGAAAGATTTTAATGTCGGAATTTTCGAATTTTTTCTTATTTTTTCTTAATCTTCAGAGGAATGTTAACCATTCCTCAGAAGAGTAAATCCCATTTCTTCGTGTTTTTCTCGTGTCGTTGAAAAAGAATACAGACGTGTTCGAAAATTCCATCTCTTCGTGCTTCAGTTCAGTCAAAAGGTTCATATATAATAATTGTCAATTTTATTGGCAATACTCGCATTATTTTGTTGGCTTTTTATTCTTCAAATTTTATTAGCTCGCCTATTAAATTTACACACACATATGTTTAGGCGCGTATGTGTCAAATGTTGTGGTTATTTCTCGTTTTCATCATTTTCTTGTCTCCTTAACCCCTCTCCCTATTCCTTTTCCTTCTTTTTTCTTCCCTTTCGGCTCTGAGTGTAATAAAGATAATGTAACATGTATATCTGTACAGAAAGAAAGAAAGAAAGAAAGAAAGAAAGAAAGAAAGAAAGAAAGAAAGAAAGAAAGAAAGAAAGAGAAAAAGTTAGGGAGCGAGGGGGAGAGAGCAAAACAAAAAGCAAGATTTTAAATGAAATTTATGGAAAGAAAAAAGAAAAAGAATTGTAAAAATAAATAAATAAATAAATAAATAAAGAAAAAGAAGAAAGAAAGACTATAAAATAAACCATAAATCAAGTTAAGAAAGAAATTATGTTTCAATCCTTTTTTTTTCATTCGACTTCCGGGCCTTTCCCGTGACGAAAGTTTTCCACGTAGCTCTTTCGATTTATTTCTGCTTGTTAATTCTCCAATCTCTAAGTCAGTGATGGCAAAGAAAGAAAGAATGAGAAAAAAATAAAATAAAATAAAACGAAGAAAGAAAATAGATGAAGAAATAAATAAAGCAAGAAATAATTTTTAATTGGTTGTCACTTGTTCGATTTTCGCCAGGGTGTCGGCGTTTTTCTTTGATCTCCCTCGTATTGTCGAGACGAGATTCGATTTTCCAAAGTGTTATCTTTGTAGCGATCGAATTTCATTGAGTCATCGAGGTTTTCTTGTGTAAACGGCTCACCAGAATCGACTCGGAAGCCTTGTGTCAGAATTAACGGCGTACAATTATTTCTTGTAATAAGAATCATAATAAGAGAGAGAAAAAAAAGGAAATGTATGAGATTTGATTGTTAAGTTCTTCAATCTCCAAGTTTTCAACTACATAGAATAACCAAACTTCTATCAAAATGGAGTCAATTTATTTCTTTTGAAAATGAACATCGTATTTTTCAATACAGTCACTATTTCATATAAGTCGTTTTTCAAACTTTTTATCCACTTTTTTCTTCAATTCGAAAGGAAATTTTATTTCTTTTTCTGTATTTATAACTGGGCATCTCCACAGATTCGATATACCGAAGCTTTAAAATGAATTTTTAAAAATGAAAAAATCTTTTAAGCTTTTATTTTAGTTTTAATTTCAAGCTAATCGATAAAATTTAATACTTTCAATAAACAAAATACTTTTTTAAACTGAATTTAAATTGATTAGAATGAGTTTTTATCAAAAACGCCCAAATCGTCCATATTTACAAATCTGTCATCACAACATAATTCTCATTATTAAAAAAATCTCTCAAAATAAAATATACTTTTCTGAAACTTTATTTGGAGAAGATAAGCTGATTTAAAGATTAAATAATCTGATTGAAACAAGTATTACTTTTAGTCTAAAATATCGTAGAAAAACGTTTTTAACACAGAAGTTTGTGTTTTATGAAGTAAACACAACTTTCTCGATAGACTTATGTTTTTTTTAATGCAGGCCAATTACCGTAACAATTACTTGACAGATATCACGTGAAGGGCTTTATATATATATATATATATATATATATATATATATATATATATATATATATATATATATATATATATATATATATATATGTATGTATGTATAATAACCCAATAATCTTAAAAATTTAAGAAAATATCCTAAATAATCTAATATTTTATTTAATTCTATGTACTTTGGCTTTATATTCTTAATAACGAAGGCGCTTGTATAGAAATTACTAATAAATTTAAAACTTACTATAATTACAGCTCATATTTTCTGATAATGTTGTGTATGGACATCCATATTTTAAAAAAATTGGCACGTTTATAAACACAGAAAATATTCAAAATTCTTTTTGAACTTCCAGCGGTGGCTAAATTATAAGTCAAACATTATCAACACTCTTGTCTAAAGATATGTTGTGGTGAAAATGCTGATAATATTTAACTTATGACCGTAGTAAGCTTTTCCATTTATGATTAGTATAAATTTTAATTACTAATAATATCACCTCACCGCTGCAAATTAAGACAGATTTTGAAAGAGGCAAAACTTAAGATAATAGTGTCCATAATATATCTTATTCTTCAAATCAATTAAAAGATTTCTCAATTAAATAATGTCTTAGTTTTATTCCATTTTTTTTAAATTTTACGATTCAGATCAGATTTTCTGTAGCTGAGGATCCTACTTGACAAAAAACTGATGATTTAAATTCTTCAAGGAGAACGCTTATAACTAATATAAATATGAAGCGGTACAAAAATGAATTTCTCGACATTTTATAAAATTAAATTACTGGGAGGGGGTGTCGGTGTTAACATATGTAAAAAAAATATGCTAAGATATTCTAAAAATTAAACGTTTCTGTAATAGTATAATTGTTTTTTTTTAATAAGTCATGAAAGTTTCATTAAAATGCGACAATTATTTTATTTTTGCAAGAATTTCCAAATCAATGGCTACCACTGTAAAAAGACATTGAAATTTCCTATACTAATTTATGGTCATCCGTTGAAAAGAAAAAAAAATAACGAAAATTTTTAAGATATTAAAATTGGTACCCCACTAATTCGGTATACGTAAAGTTTAAAATGATTTTTTTTAAATGAAAAATCTTTCTAGAAGCTTTAATTTTAGCTTTAATTGAAAGTTAAAGGATATAAAATTTATTATTTCCAGTAAGCAATATACTTTGTAGTGTATTTCAAACAGAAATTATATTGATCGGAGTCGATTTTTTTTTCAATAAAAATGGCCATTTTTAACGCATCTGTAGACAAAAGTTAATTCGCAGTTTTAAAAATCTTGCAAAAATAAAATACATATTTCTGAAACTTTATTTGAAGAAAATTAGCAAATTTAACATTAAATTAATCTGATTTGAAGCAAATATTATTTACTAATAGTATAAAATGGGGTATACAAACATTTCTTAACTACGGAGTCTTGTTTTTCTGACGTGTTAATCGATTTATTGACAGCCAATTGACTGTCGGACGTCTTCATAGTTAAGTATGACGGAGCAGTCGATAAAGTTTACATGAAGGGTTTTCTCTCCGTAAGGAAAGACAACCCTTAAAATACATAACTTTTTAATGATAGTTATAGATTTGACCATCCATGCTTCAAAAATTCTGCACGTATATACAAAAATAAACCGAAACTCTTTTAAAAAATATTCGGGGCCATCAGATTGTAATAAACTTTACAATATATGATTATCAAATATTGTATTACTTCATAACTATTTTCTAAGAGTCATAACATTGAAACTGAATTTTAAAGATTTAAAAATTTTATAAATTATTTAATTAAAAATTGTAAAATCGAATCTTGTAAAAACGTATTTTTCATCGAAATTATTTTCTTCAAATAATATTGACCTTAATATATAAAAAAACAATTAAAAAATTAAATTTTTGCAAAAAAAAAAAAAAATTCGGTGATGTAAATTTTTCAAAGAATTCTATTTTTAACTAATATAGTCACTAAAAATTATCACGTTGAATTTCTCAATTTTTCATAAAATTAAGTAATGGACGAAAACACTTGTAAAAATATCTACCAAAATTTTCTGATAAAAAATAATTTCATTCATTCGTGAATAAGTCCTGAAAATTTCATTAAAATCCTACAGTTATTTGATTTTTGTAAGAATTTCCAAATTAATGTGTCTATCACCGCAGAAATGGAGGCTATAAATTTGATATGCTAAAAGTTAGTACTGCTGAGACAAGAAAAACAAGTTTTTAATCGAAACTTCGAGTGTTCTAAAAATGATCAAAAAATGTAAATAATCAACAAAATACTTTGATCCTTCTTTTTAACTCAAAGATTTTGACGGTAAACTTTTTCATTACGTTTGATACAGGTATTCATCACGCTATGTTGATTTTTTAACGGTTTCGTGGAGGTACCTATTCTAAAATGAATTAAAAAATATAATTTAATAATTTAAAAATCGTTTTGGTCTTTGCTCCTAATAATAACAAAGATGTTGACGATAAAACATTATTTTTTCATCTTGGTATGTTCATTCTTTAGCGAATCTTTGGCGGTATCTATTTATAAACTATTTATATACAGCAACTTCGCCATTGGATAAAACATGTTGACCTTTTGACCTATCTTTCAGTTTCCGGAACAACCGGAAATCTGATGGTGTCAAGTCGTGGCTGTACAAATGCTGTACCACGACCGTGAAGTTCAGGCTTTGCACCATTTTTTCACGGTAATGCGGCCAGGCGTGATTGCGTTGTAACAACATTTCTCCTTCAGACTTTGCCTGAGGACATACTGTCATTGGCAAGCAAGCTTCTAGTGTCAAAAAGTCTATCAATGATCGCTGATTTATTACTAATCCAAATGTAGTACTCATGACTAAGTAACATTATTATTAAATGCTAACAAACAGTGAATTAACTCTAAGCATATTTGAATAAGTCTTTATATATTACTAAAAACATGTTTAAGTAAAACATCATCAGCAGCAACAACAACAATATTAATTCAAGTCCATGTTTTATCTTAGTGAATTAAAATGGGTGACACTAAATATACCTTTCGGCACGACATATTTTTTTTGTCACTTGCTTCACCATAAGCAGGTGAGGATGTTTCTAGAGCAGATTTTCCAAACCTGGGCGATATCGACCACCAGTGGGCGATTCCGACAGTTGGGTAGGCGATGAGCATCTGAACAGAAAATGGTGGAAGATTTGATGGGCGATATATGATTTTGAGTATTAAAAATGTATTTCAACATATACTACTTGAAGGAGATGTGCAAAGAACATGTATAAAAAAACAAAAAAGTAAACAGGAGTCTAAATGGGAATAAATGCATCACATTCCTAGATAAGATATAAAATATACCTGAAAACAACGAATATTTTGGTAGTCTTTATAGTTTAACATTCAAATCGTTCTTCAAACGATATAATGTTTTCGCATATAAATCATATAATGGAAGACCAAGAACAACAAAAAATAGTCGCAGAATTGTTATTTGTTGCTAGTTGAGCATTTTATTTTTAATTTTATAATCATGATCAAAAAACGTTTAATTTTTTGTCAACACTTGCAATCCTTACCCTAACCTTAAAACTAATCTTGACCATAAAACTAAATTATATATACAGTGCAACCTGGGTTCTCGAACAAATCGATTTTCTAACAGAATATTCGAGATGAAAATGCCTCGGTTATCAAACAAAATTTTCGGTTCTCGAACAACATTACCGAACCGTGTTAACCCGAACGGAATCATTTCTTAGTCGACCGCCATCTTGTATACATTCGTGTATTGTGCTGTGCTTTTCTTTTCCAATTTTATTTTACTGTGACTTTTTTCTCTTCTTTAGTTCTCAGTCATGGCTCTAAAGAAAGCTAACAGTGATACTGGTAAAGGAAAAAGAAAAATTAAGAGAAAAACAATTGTTGATGACACTGTCTCTATGATGATGATATTGTCTCAGTTTCATATGGTAAAATCAACGATCTATACTATTCTTATAAATAAAGAGACGACCATGTCTTTCCTTCCCTTTTCCAAACAATAACATCTCTTTCTTTCCTTCCCCTTCCATTTACGCCATCAGCTCTGCTACATGCAAGTACGATAAAATTGAACTGTTTATCTATATTTTATCTCTTTAGTATTGTTTTTTTTTTTTAGATTTAATGATTTTCATTAGTTTTGTGTATAAACTTGTGCCCAAAGTACTGTTGTTAAAGTTTAAATAAGCAATCATCTTGGGACCAGGAACGGATTAATCCATTTTACATTGATTTTTATTGACAAAATAGTCTCGGTTTTAGAACATTTCGGGTTACAAACGGGCTTCAGGAACAAATTAAATTCATAAACCGAGGTTCCACTGTATATAGTTTTCAATGGACAAGTTTGCTTTCATTTGTTCTTTAATATATTAATCGTAACAATAGCCGCATAAGACAGCGTTTTTTGTTACCTCCCTTTGCTATATTTTATCGCATCATGAAGTCAGTTTATGAATCAGAAAGAAACTTTTACCAAACAAGTTTTGTATGCTTTTGAATATTCACGATACAGGTGGGCGGGAGAAATTTCTTCTACGTGAAAGTGGGCGACAACGCAAAAAAAGAATGAAAAGAATGCCCTAAAAGCTGACACACTGTGCATCTCTGTTCATGAGTAGGAGTAATGGTGGAGTATTATTGCCAGAAGTCGAGAGGGTTGCTATTTAAGTTTGAAGTATGAGGCAGCCATGACAGCTTGGACATTTCATCTAGTCTGAGTGGACTATGTTACCCGACTTTCAATGTAGCAATGTTTTACCAAAACTTATCACCATATTGCGCACATTTAGCTGTGATACATTTGCCTGATATAGCTTTATGTGTCTGGGCGTCGAGTATTTCTGCCCTAGTGTCTAATTGTTGGTTGTCTTCTCGCTCACTCAGTTCCTAATATGACTACTAATAAGGTTGTACCCTTATGTCTTTTCTATAAATACTTTCACGTTAATTGTTCGGATGAGCTCTTTGTTATGGTACGTAGACATGTTGAATTTAAGTGCAATATTAGACTGGCGTCGGGATATGCCCAATTTAGATTTCAGCTGGCTAGATGTATCCGTAAGTTCTATGCTAACAGTTTCTTTTCTCGCACTTCTCGCTTGTGGAATTCCTTTCCGGCCCCATGCTTTCCAGCCAACTTTAATCCGCAAAACTCTTTTCTCTTTTCTCTTCCTGCTCATCATTAATGTTTCTGTCTCTAATTGTTCCACACCTACTAAATCCCTTGTGTCTTAGTGGCTTTACTTCCTTGCATGGGGTGAAATCGATTAAAATGTAATATTAATAGGGAGGATAAAAGTGAAATGTAGAGCGAGAAGACGAAAATAGCCAAAGAGAAAAATGAATAATAATAATAATAATAATAATAATAATAATAATAATAATAAGAAGAAGAAGAAGAAGAAGAAGAAGAAGAAGAAAAAAAGAAGAAGAAGAAGAAGAAAAAGAAGAAGAAAAAGAAAAAGAAGTAGTAGAAGAGTAAAGGAGGTAGTAAGATTGATTAATTATTTGATTTTGTTTAGGGTGTATCAACTTCTATGGGTTATTTAATGCCGAAATCTAAATAATTTGTAATCAATTTTATGGATTCAATTAAATATATTTCATGGATTCAATTAAATATATTTTATGGATCCAATTAAATATATTTGCAACGCAATCATATGCCTTCAATAACAGATATTGTTGGCAATTTTACTATATCAAAATGTATTGCTGGTATTTTTATTATTAAAATGTATATTTTATATTTTCATAGTGTTTTGTTTTTGTTTGGAGGTACATTATTTTCCCATAGCTGGGACCCTAACAGGTTCTACAACCTTAGATCAGGGCGGAACTGGGAACAAGAACAATTTAGAGGTGGTTCCACGACACTCAAACCTCCAATCTCGCGATCAGAGTCCTTGCTGCCGGATGTAGTTTATCAACATACACGGGACTGGAGGTAGTAAGAGAAAATGAAGAAGGGTAATAATAATAATAATGAGGATCAGAAGGTAAAATAGAAACAGAAGACATTGTTATAAAAGATGAAAACGACAAAGAATAAATTCAGCTACAAAATGCGTTTACACGAAAGCGACTGTTTCGAAAGCTAACTCGAAAATGCGGTCAAATTTTGGAAGAGACAATTTTACCAATCCCGGTAAAATAGACAAAGATGCTTTTAGGTTTATTTTACCGGTTTCTGTAAAATGGACCCTCAGGCTAATTTGCTCGGAAATATTTTTCTATCATTATGAAGGCAGGTAATGTTAAAATAACGACATAGATTTAAAACAGAATTTTATTTATTTTCATCTTCAAGACAATTTAAAATCTTTTTCACCATCAACTGTTAAAACACAAGATGAAATCATTTATTCATCGTGAATTATTAAAAGAAATATAGAAGTTTCTGAATATTTTAAGCGTTTCAGGCATAACAGTCTCTGTAAATCTCAAACTTACCATTGGGCAGGGTTCTCTTGCCAATACACTTCCACTGAAGACAACAGTTACAGACGACAGAATCCATGTTGTTCAAGGCGTGCCTACGCAGCACACACAATCACTGCGCTGACGATCTCAAATATAATATATTGTTAGTTCTAAAACATTATTTATACTTACCGGCAAAATAGGCTTCGTGTCTATTTTACCGGGATCGGCAAAATAGACTATTAGTAAAATTTCATACTAAGTTAAAACCGTATAGTTTTTAGTATACTTTGGTTTTACGTCCAATCAGAGCGTACAAACAGATTCAAACATCTCCATTGCCGGTCACACATTTAAAAGTCGTCAGATCTCTTAAACCCGCTCTGCCATCAAGAAGAGAACTCCTGAGGCTGTGTTACAAAGCACGATCCCTAGATCGTTCTATTTCCCCGGACATTGCAAATAAATTCGGTAATATGTTAAGCGAAGCCTACATAGCATTTCTACAGGCATGAGTGTCCTCCTCGGTCACTCTCTGTAATACCGTAAAATCTCCTACAATCATCGTGGAAAACTCTGTCTGTCTCGAGTGGATTCTGAAGGCATTGAATTGAATAATTCAATTCGTGATATATCGGTTTGTTCCCATCTATCTATCTATCTATCTATCTATCTATCTATCTATCTCTGTTCATCATCTATCTATCTATCTATCTATCTATCTATCTATCTATGTTCATTATCTATCTATCTATCTATGTTCATTATCTATCTATCTATCTATCTATCTATCTATCTCTGTTCATATCTATCTATTTATCTATTTATCTATCTATCTCTGTTCATATCTATCTATTTGTCTATCTCTGTTCATATCTATCTATCTATCTATCTATCTATCTATCTATCTATCTATCTATCTATCTATCTCTGTTCATTATCTATCTATCTATCTATCTATCTATCTATCTATCTATCTATCTATCTCTGTTCATTATCTATCTATCTATCTATCTATCTATCTATCTATCTATCTATCTATCTATCTATCTATCTATCTCTGTTCATTATCTATCTATCTATCTATCTATCTATCTATCTATCTATCTATCTATCTATCTATCTCTGTTCATATCTATTTATCTATCTATCTCTGTTCATATCTATCTATCTATCTATCTATCTATCTATCTCAGTCTGTTCATATATATCTATCGATCGATTTATCGCAGTCTGTTCCTATCTATTTATCGCAGTCTGTTTATATCTATCTATCTAGCTAGCTTACTTTCGCAGTCTATACATTTCTATCTGTCTGATCATATTAATACATATGTATATATTACGTATTCACTCTCTTTTTTCTCTCTCTTTCTTTGTATCATTAACTTTCCCTCTCTTTCTTCTTTTCGTTCTTTCTTTCTTTCATACACACACATACACATTCGCCCTCCCTCTTTGTAATATTTTGTTCATCTAAATTCCCTCGATATGTTCTCATACCTAGATTACCATCTTAATTTTCAACACTTTAATACTTCACACCTTATTTAATTTCGGTTTTAGAAGACTTTTCCTCTTCTCACAACACCAGATCTTTTTTTATCGATCAGCTGTGATTAACTTTTCCTTTTATTTTTCTCTCACCAACCTAACCTTTGATCACGTTCTTTTGCTTCCTTTACAATAAGATTTCCAATAGCATTTAATCAAACAGGTTGATCGGCGTTAGATCTTCAGCTTTAAAAAGAGTCAGCCTTCGATTTTCTCTTCAATTCGTGATGGCTACGTGCATTTCTGCGCCAGGTCGATTGTAAATGCTTAGTTGCATTAAGATATCGTGAATAATTACTGTTAAAGTCTTCGATGGCGATACCTTTATGATCAACTGGAAAAACTATTAGAACTTTCAACAGAGACTAGAGGGGCAATTTTACTTCATTTTGCTATTGAAATTTTTCGAACTGAAAATAAAACTGATCAGCGATATTTTGTTTGTTTCCAAATTCAACGATTTAAAAAATTTTTTTTTTTATTTATCAGCGGTCATCAAAACATCGTCTTTCCCCCTCGCCCAAATGTTTGTAAATTTGAAAAGATAGTGGCTGGAATATCGAAATCGAGACTTAAATATATCATATATACTCGCGTATCATGCGACTTTTGAACACGTAATTTTGAAGCTAATTTGACTATAGTAAATGAATATATAGCGGTGTAGCCATGGCCAGCAGTACATACGCTAATTTTATATCTCCTGAATGATGCGAACCTCTTAAAATTAGCTTCAAAATTAGGTCTTCAAAACAAGACACATGACACATATGATATATATAATATAAAAAGGCTCAAACACTAATATTCCATGATTATAATTTATTACATTGGAATCGTAATAACGAACCAATTCATCAGACCTACAAATTCAAAAGGAAATCGGAAAAAGTTTTCCGACTTCTTTTTGAATTTGTAGGTTTGATGAATTGGATCGTGATTACGATTCCAATGAAATAAATTATAACCACGGAATATTAGTGTTTGAGCTTTTTATATTATATTCTTGCTCTGTCCTAGACATTGAGCTCTACCTTGATTCTATCCTCTTGGAAATATATATATATATATATATATATATATATATATATATATATATATATATATATATATATATATATATATATATATATATATATATATATATATATATATATATATATATATATATATATATATATATATATATATGTATGAATTTGAAATTTTAACTTCCACAAACCTAATTCGGATGTACTACAAACAAACAAAGAAGATATAAAAATTGGAGAAATTGTCGGTCAATTTTAATAAGATGTTTTAAAACCTCTCTCTCTCTCTCTCTCTCTCTCTATCTATCTATCTATCTGTATAAGTGTATCCGACAAAGAAGGGATGCAAAATTTGATGATTTTTAGAGCGAACACGCAAGCGAATCAATTGAAAAAGAAATAAAAAAAAAAAAAAAAACGACAAAAACGACAAAAAAAAAAAATAAAGCAAAAAAAGACTATTATCTCATTGTAACGTGAAACGATCATTTATTTTATTCCAATCTTAGTGCATGGCGATATTATAATTCCCTACATTTATTTTTATTCATCTGCTAAATTTATTTTTTCTTTGACTTTTAAAGGATTGTTCTTTTACTTTTTTCCCACTTATTGCTTTTTCATAAAACCTTTGTTTCTTTCTGTCTTTCTTTCTTTCTATCTTTCTTTCTTTCTTTGTCTTTTTCCTTCGTTTAGCACTGTTTATTTCTTTCTTCTAAAATCTTTTCTTTCTATCTTTGTATTTTTCTTTTTTTTATTATTCCCTTTTCTTTCTTCTGAAGCCTTTTCTTTTTTCTTTCTTTGTATTTTTATTCTTTTATTAATCCTTTGTTTTTTTCTTTCTTCTGAAACTATTTCTTACTTTTCTTTCTTTTTGTATTCTTCTTACGTTCTCATTCCTATCTGTCATGGTCTCTCAATCATTTTATTTCTTCTTTTTATTGACATTCTATTATTTCTTTCGCCTTTGTTTATTTTTCTTTCTTTTTGGCTATTTTGTTTTTCGGCTTTCTTTTCCGACATTTTCTCTCGTTTACGTGAAATTCTTTCTTCTTCATATGCTTTTAAAATTCCTTTTGTATTGTCGTTCGTGTCATTTTCTTTCCATTCTCTCCTCCTCCCGCTCCTCTACATCATCCACCATTCCCCTTCCTCCTCCTTCTCCTCCTCCTCCTCCTCCTTCAATGCATTTGTTTTTCTCTTTTACTTTCCTTTTAGGATTTCTTTTATAATTCTTCAATCTCCCTTCCTTAATTCCTTCCTTCATTCGGAAAAAGTTTTTTTTTTTCGTTTTGTTCTGGTTCTTCTTAATGAGTGATTGTGAGTTTGTGTCTCTGCATATCTGTCTTCTATGGCCGCAGTTATATATGCATGTACATGTATGTAAATGCATATATATATATATATATATATATATATATATATATATATATATATAGTGGTTTCTCTCCTTTTCTCTATTTCTCTGCACTTTATCTCTCACAATGTCCTTTTCCTCTTCTTACAACCCCACCTCAGGAAATTGCAATAGTAAATTTCTCGCCAAATTTGACCGACACAAAAGCCGAACAAAATCGTTCCTCGCAAAAAAGGAAGAAAATCTTGATACGCCAAGGGCGAAAGCATGTCTATCAGGATTTAACCAAGAAACATCGCCTGTCTACAAACCTATTTCCATTAAAGAAAGAGGCTGGGTACATAGCTCATTGTGTGGAAATCTTTTGAATCTCTCGGTTGATAAGATTTGGTGTTAAATGTCGGTGTTCGATGTTGAATATATATATATATATATATATATATATATATATATATATATATATATATATATAAAATAATCATATATAGAATCAATCGGCAATATTAATGCGATTAATGGCGAAATCACTTCGCTAAAAGAACATAATGTATACATTAAAATACTGTTAATTCATTGAATGATGTGATCCTCATTCATAAAACTGTTGTCAGATGTTTCTAGTGTATATTTTTAAAAGTTGAGCAAGTACTTTCGAAGATCCATGTCTTCATCGTCAGGCTGTAATTTTTTTCCTTTAAAGTTAAAACTTGAAGACAAAATAATTGTTTGTAGACCGACAGATGTTTTTTACGAATGTGCTATTTATTGACGGTTGTACAATCTCGGAACGTGCTCGTCGCAACGCTAAAGTTCAAAATTTCAAGTGAGAATTTTTTATATGAATTTTGTAATATGATATATATATATATATATATATATATATATATATATATATATATATATATATATATATATAGGTACCTCCAATAATTCATTATTAAGATTTAAATGAATTTACATAAATGTAAAATTTTCTTGAAGTTTTCCTTTTAGCTTCATTTCGAAGCTAAGGATTACATTTTCTAATTCCAGAAAGCAAAATACTGTGGTGTATTTCTGATAGAAATTAGAATGATTTTTAGTTGATTCATATTTTCAGAAAAAAAAAACAATCGTATCAGCCATTTTAACAAAAGTTAATTCTCAGTTTTAAAAATCTTGCAAAATTAAAATGAAACGTTATTTGCAGAAAATTAGCAAATTTAAAGTTAAATTAATCTGTTCTCAAAAAAATATTACATACTTATAACATAAAATGTGGTATACAAGCATTTCTTAACCACGGGGTCTTGTTATTCACACTTCTTCGTCGATATATCGACGGCTTAAGGTGTTCTCAGGTTAAGTATGGTAGACCAGAATTGATAGAAATTTACGAATTCTAAGTGAAAACGGTTTGTTTTTGTTTTTTAACTTAGTTATGTACCATGCGTGAAATTTGAAATTATTAGATTTTATTTTTTTCATTTTATTCTTTATTATTAATTGCTATGTCCTGATAGTTATGAAATATTAAAGTTATTTTATTTATTAAATTTTTAAAGTAGTTAAATTTTATTATTATTTCGCTAATTGTACAGTGATTTTATTTGCGCATAATCCACTACCACAAACAATATATGAAAAAATGCTACCATTCATAACAGTTATAAGACTTTTCGGAATATTTTGTGGCCCTGAAAATGGACGTTCTTCTCTTCAGTTGACTCTTCAATCGTCTTCGCAAGTGAGATGACACAAATAAACAATTTTTTTAAAAACGATAATTTAAAAAAAGAACATTTTTTTAAAATTTTTTGATATGATGATTTGTATTAAGCTTTTCAGTTTTCGTTTAGTAAATATAGTCTTCATTTAATAGCTTAATAACCTAACTTTGATAATGTTTGGAAGAATTTTTAAAAATTTTTTGTAACTTTATAAATTAAAACGAAAAATGCAAACAATTCTTGTAAAAAAGGATTAATCATAGAAAGAAATTTTCTTGAGACTATAATGTCCTTAATATACAGGGGTTGGACAAAATAATTGGAACAGTTGCAAAATCCACTCGTATATTTCAAAGACCTATTGTATTAAGAACTTTAACTAAAACTTCGTAATTGCAGGTTATATCTATTGTAAAGACGTTTATTTATCTAATTTACTGGCTTTGTCTCATTTATTTTTAGAATTTAGTAAAATCTAAGCTAAATGCGTGACCTCCCCGAGTTCGAAAAAGGGCAAATTGTTGGAGCTCGCATGGCAGGAGCCTCGGTCACTAAACTGTTTGGTCTTTCAAGAGTTACGATATCAAGAACACTGATGCAATTCAATAAAGAGGGTAAAACCTTTAGCAACCGTAGCAATTCGGGCCGGACTTGCAAACTTACTGATTGGGACTGACGTGCATTGAAACGCAATGTGGCAAAAACTCATCGGACAAATGTGGCCAAAGTGACTGCTGAGTTGAATAACCATCTGAATAGTTCAGTTTCTACTAAAACTGTTCACCGTGAGCTCCATAAGGCTGCATATCATGGAAGAGCCGCCGCGAGGAAACCTCTTCCCTCCACTTGCAACATTCAGAAGAGGTTGAAGTGGTGCAGAGATCATAATGTCTGGTCTGCAGACCAATGGAAGTAAGTCATATTCTCAAACAAGTCAAGTTTTTCTCTTTTCCCAAATTTAATGGCGAGTTTATGTATGAAGGCAGCCTAAAGAAGCTTACAACGCTGACTGCCTTCTTCCAACAGTGAAGCATGGAGGTGGAACAGCCGCCATATCATGGAAATGTCTACCTGCATGGTAGAATCAACAGCAAAGATTACCTGAACATTTTGGGAGATCATGTTCATCCAATGGCCAAGACTTTATTCCCTGATGGTAACTGCATCTTCCAAGACGATAATGCTCCAATACATACCACTCGAGTGGTTAAGAATTGGTAGAAAGAGCATGAAAGTGAGCTAGAACACGTGGAGAGGCCTCCCCAATCTCAAGATGTCCATATTATTGAACATTTGTGGTGAATTTTGGAGCAACAAGTTAGGAACCGCTATCCTTCACCATCATGTCGTAAAGAGCTGGAGAAGGTTTTAATGGAAGAATGACTGAAAATTCCTCTGGATGAAGTCAGGAAGCTGTATGATTCCATTCCTAGACGTATTAAAGCTGTCTGTGAGGCTAAAGGAGGACCAACTCTATATTAAATAAATTTTTTTAAAATTTAACAAGCGTTCCAATTATTTTGTCCAACCTCTGTATATTATTTATAAAAGCAATTAAAAACTTATCTAATTAAATAATTCGATAGTTTTATTGCAGTTTTTATTTTAAAATTTTAGGAAAGTTGGTAAGAATTTGAAAAGAATTGATTATTTACAGTCTTCAAGGTGTCCTGCTGCTAACTAATAAAAACACATTTCGTTGACGATTTTAAATTCTAGTCAGTATCCACCAAACTTACATTGAGGAAGGTGTTGCCGCAAGGTTGCAGTCGTCTGGACCAGGTACGCCTCAAAACTTTAAGTGAAAGAGAGAACAGATACTACACCTTGATCCGTCAGAATATCCGGTAGCATGCACTTTGATCCTAGGCCAAAATGCCGATATGTACGTAAATGAGCTGGTCTTTTTGACGGGTACTATGCATATAAAAATAGATATTGTATTGTTGTATAAAGAGGTGAAAATATATGAACAGACGGATATCATAATTTTGATATTTGTGTTTATCTATTGTGGTAAATCAAATTTGGTCGAGACAAAAGCATCCATTAAATTGAAACTAATAGCAATTTGTAAAAATGGTGAAGAAATAATTCCATCGACAGGTTATTTAATAATTTATGAAATCAAATAAAAATTTCTCCAGTTATAAAATTGTAGATGCTGGCAAATAGAGTTATAAAGATGAAATAGGCACGTGTCTTGAATTTACCACTATAAGCTCACACGAAAGCACACACACACAAACACACACACACACATGCACTCAGCATTATTATATATTTATATATAACAAATTATACATAAACGCACACATATATATCATTTATTATATATATATATATATATATGTATGTGTGTGTGTGCGTGGGGCCACTTTCACGTGAAGTAATGCTTTGCAAACTTGTCTCGCTAGATCAGTTGCGACTGAATAGTGAGTTCGATCCCCTTGGTGCCCCCCCCCACATTTGGCCTTGTGTCACATCTAAGCTACACTTAGTAAATCAATATGAGCACTTCGACTTGGTTTAACGATTAGCAAGTTTATCTCACTAGATCAATTACGACTGAGCAGAGTGTTCGATCATCACTAGGTGCTCCATACTTTCCATCTCGTGCCACGTCTAAGCTCCTCTAAGTAAATTACTATATATATATATATATATATATATATATATATATATATATATATATGTGTGTGTGTGTGTGTGTGTTTGTATGTGTGTGAGTGTGTGTGTATTGTGGGGAAGAATGCGTGTATTTATGTATCTGTGATGAGAGTCTTGTCAAGAGTATATTCGACGGACATATAAGTTGTATCAAATTAGATGTCGGATTTTCACAGGCCAAAAAAATAAAAATAAAAACACATTAAAGGCATTAAATATCTTTTTCTTTCCACTCACCCCAAACAAGGCAATAAAGCCACGAAGAAGCAAGGTGTGTGTGTGTGTGTGTTTGTGTGTGTGTCGGGAGTGGGGCTACGGTGAGTGTCGTAAACTGAGAAAACATTAGTGAGGAGAAAGGATAATAAAAAGTACAGGGTACAAAGAGACAGAAAACGACGTTGCATTTAAATTTTTGAAGATCGTATGCCCCCCCCCCTTCTGTACAAAGTCCGGGAGACACTCGAGGTAGAGGGTTACAGAGTAAGCGGCACGATTTATGCGGATAGATGGGGAAGAAAACGGTTGAACCTACGCTTGAACAGGTGAAGATTGTGATGATCAGGGAAGCACAATCTTGGTTTTCGGTTCCACAGTGCATCGTCTGATGAAGCTGCTCGAGTGGAACATATACCTAACCAATGGGATACGAAGAGAATGAGGGTAGTTCTCTACAATGGGCGTGGCATGGTGGGCCTTAGCCATGAAGGTTAGAACTGGTGTAAGTAAGAAAAGAAATACATATTAATTTCAGTTGTAAAATGTTGAGACTTAACCAACAAACAAGTACGACACTTAAATGAAGTTGAGTTATCAAAGTTGCCATGAAATTATTTACAGAAAAGGCGCAGAGAAACGGCGTTACGACGGTGGGAAAACATTATTCAAGCCAAGATACGAGGTCAGGACGGATAAGATTGCAGATTCTTTGTATTTTGTCAATAATCATTTTATACAAAGGATGTATTTATGACTAAAGCAAAGGAAACATTATTTTATTATAACAAATAATAATAACAAAAAATGAAATGTTTCAGAAATGAGTCATTGTTTACTGGACGTATTTCCAAACGATGCAGATTCTGATTTTCAGTCAATTCTTCTTACGTAAATTTGCCAATTTTTCACCTTTCGCATTGCAGACATTTGACGATAAACAGTAGAAACTAAATGTTTTGCTGAATTACATGAATCTTCTTTCGACTGATGCTGTTCTCTTCGTCCATAAGGCGGTATGGACCAATTCCTAGTTATATTCCATATTGGATTGTTGTGCATTCATTCTCTTTCGTTTGTGTTGTGTTCATAGAAACTTATTGTCCTTCATTATGGCTCCCAAGCGTAGTGTAACCTCTTTTGACGGCGGTTCTTCGAGGAAAAGGGAAAACATCACAGTGGAAGTGAAATTGTTAAAAGCTCTGAAATAGCGACGAATATTGGCCTCTTCGACTGTCGCTTACATGGAAACTCAATATGTACACACGTATGTATATGTATACATATTGAATTACTCTGTATGCGATAAGGACTTTAGTTCCCGATAAAAATGAAAAACAAACGTGATTTTGTCTTTTTTCCCAGATTTTGTTGCTGCTTCTGAGTACAACAAAAGAGACAAGATCTCACAATTCACCATCTCAGCAACCGAGAGTCTATGACAACACTGGCAATAGATATAAAAGTAGCTTAAAACAATTTCATTTTATTGCTAGCAGTAGAGCCCGGCGTTGCCCGGTGATGTAACAGTAAGAGATAGATCAAGTATCGACCATCATAAAGACTGAAAAATAAAATTGACAAAGATTATTGTTTAAGGTTGACGGACACGCATGTCTTAATTAGTTTTTTTTTTTTTTTTTACGAATTGGTCAAACCCAAATTCAAACAAAAACATTGTTTTCAATCGTTATGATGAGTCCCCCGATTGAATAGAATTAGAATTTTATTATAAACAATTGTCTTGTAAATGGAATTTTTAAAGCATTCTGAATGTATAAATAAAGAAAAAAGTGTGCAAGACAATAAGAAACACTACCTGCCAAAAAAAAAAAAAAAAGTGGATGTTTGTTTTATCTGCTTAAAAATGTAAGAAATACGATCCCATATATAAAGGAACACACACACACACAAACAACCTGGGTTTTTTAACCTAAGTCACTCCACGGAATCGCTAAAACATAAAACACCTGTCTGATGAAAAAGACGCCAAAGTTTATAAAAACAAAATTTTATCGTCAAAATGCTTATGTTTTTATGAAGAGGATAGACTAAATTTTTTTTTTAATTATTTTAAAAAAATTTTCCATCTTTTTAGAATATTCTAAATTTTGATTTAAAAAACCTTGTTTCTCTTTGTCGCAACAAGAGGTAGTAAATAACATAGATAATTTTTAGCGCGTTTTTTTTTTGTATTTACACACATTAGTTTGGAAAATCTTGCAAAAATAAAAATAATTGTCAGATGTTAATGAAACTTTCAGAAACTATTCACAGATGATCGAAATTATTATAAATATGTTTTTTTTTATTAAAGTCATGGCAGAAATATTTTTTTTATATTTATTAACACCCCCATAACTAATTTTATGAAAAACTCTAGAAATTCGAGACCATCGGTTTTAGTGATTACAATAGTTAAAAGCACAAGGCTTTGAAGAATGCAAATCAAGTTTTTTTGTTTTTTTTATTTGGCCAACTTACCTGAAAATCAGCTGTGAATTGTAACATACAAAACTCAATAAAACAAATATATTATTTAGTTTCAAATGCTTTTATTTGTTTTAATTTGTTTTTATGAATATGGACAATATTTTCTGAAAGAAAAAATTTTTTCAATGAAAATTGAATTTTTAATACAATTATTTCTTATTTCTTTAATTTTAAAAAGATTTTTTTAAAATTTTTAAATTGAATTTTTAAAAATATTTTAACATAAGCTAAAGGCAACATCAACCTTTCAAAATGTCCGTGTGAGATTGTCATTGTCTAGCGCTTTGAAAATTGTATAATTTGGACCAATCAGATTAGCCATGGTAATTAAGAAATGTAATTTTTGTGTTTATAGTCGGACAGTAATTATCAAGTACGGAAGACCAACCAGAATACAATTTAGTTGCATTATTTGAGTTCAGCATTGTTCTCCGCTGTTAAGCCCTTTACTTTTGCGAAACACGTATGGAGAAGTTAATTTGAGTTTTCAATTTCAACTGAGAAGGGTACCTACAAGTAACAGTATCATCTTATGAAATTTAACGACTGCTAAACTTTAATTTATATGATCTTATTTTTATATTAATCTCAGTTATGACATTTTTCCATAAATGAAATATCAAAATTAATAATAAAATGAATGGAAATACAAATAACACAGAAAATGTAATAAATGTACATAAAATTATAGTATTTTATGTACACTTCTCGATAAAATTTCATAAGAAAGGTACCTAAATTAATTAGATACCTTTTTCTTATGAAATTTAATCTCACTCTTAACAGTCTTATTTTTAATTTCTTTTATATTTTCCATAAAGCATCGTAAACGTAAAAATGAAAGCTAAGTACAAAAAAAAAAAAAAATAAAAATTAGAGCGCTGAAAGTTTTCCTTAAAAGTAACGAGGTAAATAATTTGTTCACTTAAATAATTTCACTTCCTTTCATCCGTAGAAAGAATTATCCTCCCGTAAGTTATCTAAACGTCATGAATGTGCCTTTCGTCAATCGTCAAGCGACGCGAAAGGTTATGACCTGCTTTGTTTTATTTTCAAATTACATTTTTTCGGCGCAGAAGCTAAGTTAAGCTTGGTTCAAAATATTTTAAATAAACAGTATAATTTCTTTTTTATTAAAATCAGCTTTGAAAAATGATAATTGATTTTAAAAGAATATCAAACTCAGATTTTAATCTTTTTATCAAATCGAAAAAATGATTGAAAATGATTGATTATCTGTCCTTTTTTTTTACCAAAAAAAAAAAAACAATATTTTTAACGAAAATTTCAGACGTGCTAGGAACGATTAAAAATGTAAAAAAATACCCCCAAAATACTTTGATCTTTCCTCTTTAATAATAATATGAACATTAGACGATAAAATTTTGTTTTCGTCTAGTTCGGCTTTTTTTTTCATCATGCTATGCTCTTTTGTTTACATTTTCGTGGGTGAGTTGTCCCCCTTTCATTCTCACGATGTGTATTAATCGTGTTTTCAAATTGATTTTGTTAAAAAAAACAATTGTGTTTTTCCCATTTTTGACGCCGTTAGAACCATCACAAGGTAATTTTATGTAGTCTTGTGAAGTTTTGTTGAAATCGGCTAAAAAAGTAGGAAATTCGATCCAATATGTAAACGTTACAGACACACACACACACACACACACACACACACACACACAATCTGCTTTTTATAATAAGTAAGATATGTATTATATTTATGTCTTTCGTGTGTTTTTAGTCTTAATTATGTTAACAGATGTCACAGACATGTGTTGTTATGTCCTAGATTATTACTTTATTATTGCGTTAGTGTAGGTGAGTGACGTAAGTGCTTATTCACAGAAAATTATGAGTACGTTCCGATCTACATGGAAAATCGTGTTGCGACGTTTCGTAGGAAAGGAACTCTGTCGTAAGTCGAGGACCCCTGTATTCCAATCTCTAAAACAATATTTTTATGTCTGTCATTGAATTAAAATACACATGCGCAAACACCAGTCTACAGAGAGAGAGAGAGAGAGAGAGAGAGAGAGATATATATATATATATATATATATATAGATATATATATATATATATATATATATCGCGAGGCTATATATATATATATTTTCAAATGGACATTATCGCGAGGCTAAGATTTTTTGACCTAGATATTGATAATTTATGGACATACTAATATGTATATGGTTCGTCATTATTCGCGGGTTTCGCAATCTGTGTGTAAAGGAGTCTTGTAAATTGTTTACCGCGGATACCTACTTAGTAAGGCCAAATGATGAAGAGTCGTGAATATTAAACTTTGTAATTTATACGCCAGTATGTCAATGCTAATAAAATTTTAAAAATCATACAACTAAAATCACCCGAAAACTATATTGATAGTATTAAATCGTTAATCTGATATTTTTTGTACAGATTTATATATAACTAGATATCTCCCTAGATTCCCTGAAAAATGAACATACATGATGAAAAAATGCCCTAACCAAATTTTTATCGTCAAAATCTTTATGTTATTATTAAGATGAAAATGCAAAGGATTTTTAGATTATTAAATCATAATTTTTAATCCCTTTTAGAACATTCGAAATTTTAGTTAAAATTTTTTTTTGCATCAGCGGGGGACCATAAATTAATATGGAAAATTTGATGTGTTTTTGCGATGAAAAACACATTGGAAATTCTTGTAAAAACTAGAACTTATTCACAAATGACAGAAATTATTTCCGAAATGTTTCATTTTAAGAAAATCTTGGTAAAATTGTTTTTTTTTACATCTGTTGACCTCACTTATTTAATATTATTAAATACCGAGAAATTCCTTTTTGTAGTAAAAATAAGACATTATTTAATTAGAAAAGCTTTTAATAGGTTTTATGAATAAAATATATTATAGATAAAGAAAACAATTAATTAAGAAAAACATTTTCGATGAATAAAATATATTTTTACAAGAATTGTATTAATTTTTTTGTAATAATTATAATATATATTATAATAATTATAATAATTTATAATGTTTTCAATCTTTTAAAATTTTATATTTATTTGTAGAGTTTAGGTGATATTGTTATTAAGAAAAACTATATTTACAAATGATAAATGGCAAAGGTTACTACAATTCATCGATTTTGATTTGGTTTGTGTGCCGATTTTTGCAAATATGGATGTCCATACACAGCATTATTAGAAATCAAGAGCAGTAACTATAGCAAATTTAAAAAAGGCATTTGAGATGCATTTATCATGTTATTTTACTACAAATATTTCAGACTTACCTAAATCTTGCAGTAGTTAGGTTTTTGCTAAATGTGTCAATACCACATAAAAACACCCGCCCTTGTACTATAAAGGTATTTCTGCGATATTTTAAACTGAAAGTAATATTTGTTTTAATTCAGATTATATATATATATATATATATATATATATATTAGTGGTCAGTATATATATATATATATATATATATATATATATATATATATGAATTTCCAAGAGGATAGTATCCAGGTAAAGCTCAATGTCCAGGACAGAGCAAAAATAAAATATAAAAAGCCCAAACACTAAATTCCATTTATTACATTGGAATCGTAATCACGATCCAATTCATCAGACCTACAAATATATGTATGTATGTATGGATGGATGTATTGTGTAGTTGAAGAGAGGCCTTTACGGTGGTCTCTTTCCGCAAAAGCAAATGAATGCTTTACACAAGTAATGCTTTCAATTAGACAAAAGGGATGGAAACAATCGACACAAAAACGTGCAGAATTTGATAAAAGAAGACCGTAACATTCCAGCAGGATAACTGTAGGTGTCTTTGTTGAGCAGGCAAAAATTGTTACAGCTTTTTTTGTAAAGTTTTCATCTAAGATAAGGTTTCCCAATCTGGTCGATATCCCCCACCGGTGGTCGATTTCAACTGTTGGATGGGCAATGAACAAATGAATAGAAAATGGTGAGCTATTGGAAATTTTGGTGGGCGATATAGGATTTTGGGTTAATACCCCAAATCCTATATCGCCCACCAAAAAGGTATTCAGCATATACTACTTGAAAAAAAAAAATTCAAAAGTGGCATTCAATGAACGTGTATAAAATCAAAAAAAAAAAAAAAAAAAAAAAAAATATGGAGGCTAAATGAGAATATCTCTATAAACAAGGAATATTTCTGTATTTTCTATAGTTTTGAAAGTCATTGACATAGTAGGGTATATTCATTTTAATTTTATAATTATAAACAAAAAATTTGTGTAATTTTTTGTCAACACTTGCAACGTTAACCATAAAAGTAACCTTGAACATAAAACTAGATCATATATATATATGTGTGTGTGTGTGTGTGTGTAGTTTTCAAAAAGTCAAGTTTGTTTTCGTTTGTTCTTTAATATAGTAGCAGAAGCAGCAGCAGCCGCATAAGTTGTTTGTTACTTTCCTTTGGTATCTTTTACTGCATCATAAAGTTAGTTTGCGAACCAGTAACAAACTTTTACCAAACGATTTTGGTATGCTTTTGAATATTTACCACTCAGGTGGGCGGTGAAAAGTTTTCCGTGTGGGCGATGATGCAAACAATTTTGAGAAACTGCCATATTCGCTAAATGTCAATTCCAATTGCGTTTATTATTTACGGAATTCTCTTAACAAAAAAATATTTCTCTGGAATACTGCAAAAAGCACTAAGTAAAATTCTTTGATGAGGAAGAAAATATTTGAGGATGGAATCATGAAGTTGTCCAAAAGACGGAACTATATCGTGGGAGGTTATCATCCTCATCAGTCTCATAATTGGGTGGGGTTGTAGGTTCTCGATAAGTTTTTATTCAGGTGTAGCGTGTCTTGGGCAAAGTAGATCCGATGGAGGGTAGAGCCCATTCTCCTCGGTCAAATCCCAGTCGATATCCTCTAACTTGAAGATTCGCTTTGGTCAGGGACACGTGTCCGTTGATTCCATTGTGTAAAGCCTTCACCATTGTGGTTTAGGATCCCTCCGCCCAGGGATGCCATTTTATCACCCCCTCCTCATGAATATACTGTTAGTAATTGTCTCATGTGTACATTTAGTCAGACACCGTCGAAACACGCTATAGTCACTATATCTTGACTGAAATCTTCATAGCTGGCAGCTTCGGATCCACTATATATAGTTTGCATAGTTTGGAGCCAGAAGCAATGATCTCATATGTTAATCAGTATAAATCGGATTATGATTGTTAGTTATCACCTGATCTCTCTTCGCTTTGCTTGCTTCTTTGTTTTTCTCACTGAAACCAAACAATGTCGCCAAAATGTCTTATCAGTTGTTCCTCGCAATCAAAACGAAATGGTCCATGAGGTATTGGCAGGGCGTGACGGTCGTGCTCACTAAGGAATAAGCAGAATTTAATGAGACAAGAAATGCCCGCGAAACGTCAAGATTTTTTCATCGGAATTTTCTGACGAATCTTAATTCGTTAGTTAATGATTGAATAAACTCATAGCGTGTTCTACAATAAAATATCCGTCTAAATTCCCCTATCAAACCGTTAAATATTTGGGCTTAGCAACTTTAACAAAATATTGCAGTAACAATCATGAATATGAATGCTGGTTGTTATTTTAAGAAGTAAGGGGGTACAAATGAAAAGATTTGTAATTGACAACTTTCTTCATTTTATCTGAAACAGACGTCAAACATTTCTTTCTTTTTTTTTCTTTCTCTCTTTTTCTCACTGAAACCAAATAACATGTCTGATATGTCTTTTCCCTGTTTCCACCCGATGAAAAGGTAATAGCCCATTATTTATGAGATATTGGTAGGGCGTAACGGTTGTGCGAACTAAAGGAGGGACAAACAACGATATAAGAAGCTTAATCAAAAGTTAGGGAAATTTGTAATGAGGTTGACCTTGTTAAATATAATTATTTAGGTTTTCAATCGGTGCTCCACACCGGGAACCAGAGCGATTCTAAGTTTAAATCGATTGCTATGTCAAGGGAATGATGGAAGAAAAGAATGAAAATTAGAATGAGTTTGCGAAGTAAAATTACATCCTTATGCCCACAAAAGAATTTAAAAAAAAATAAATAAGGATAGATACGAATATTGATGTCGATATTTATAGCATGTCAGTATTGCACATTTTTAGAGGTAAATAAATGTAAGTACAATTTGCTTCCGGGAGTAAGAAAATTGTCTGCTACTTAAAGACCGGAAAATGATTAACAACGTTCTATGTCTTGCTGCCAATGATTGTGTCGCATTGTAATTAACGCAAACCTAACAACTTGCCGTGAGCCATTGTCTGCATTGTTGTCTCTGTTAATTAACTGGTTGTTTAACCATCCAATCAAATCGTTCAAGCGTTCAGCCGGTGAGATTTGAAGAAATAAGGGAGTAGCGGAGGCCCTCTAGGGGCATCTGGTGTTGGTCGGGATTGGTTAGATGAAACAAGAGATGAATTAATGAAATTCACATTCAGATATTGACTCCGTCAGGATCAGAAATTCGATTAATTTATTGATGATTGTGTATCTTTAAAACAATGGTGCTAACTAGAGGAAGTTGATCACACACGCACACACACACACACACACACACACACACACACACACACACACACACACACACACACACATATATATATATATATCTAATAATAATAATAATAAATCAAGAAAAAACTTAAAAATCAACCTCGGTTAAAATTTATTTCATGAATATTTTAATATTCATCTCTTTTGGCCGAAAGTTTGCTTGAGGCAATCGGATGTCTAGCCACACTGATGAGCTGTGATACAGCGAAATAGTCTGTTTGTGGATGATAATATATACGTCGCTGGAAAATTGAATGCAGGTCGAGCATTCTTGAGAGAAAGCGCGAATTTGTAAACAATGACTACTATTGCTAAAGCTCGTCTATGAATTGAGCCATCTTGGTCATTAGCGTGTTTATTCGAAAAATATGTACGTAAAAATCCACCTTCCTCTCTAATGGGCGCTGATAGCACAGGGGTAAAAACTCTGAATGATGCCAATTCGATCCCATTAAAGAATTTTTCTAAGTGCTTTTTGCAGTTTTTCACAGAAATATTTTTTCGTTAAGAGAATTCTATAAATAATAAACACAACTGAAATTGACATTTGGAGAATATGGCAGTTTCCCAACCTTTTTTGCACACGGAAAACTTTTCACCTCTCGCCTGTGTGGTAAATATTTAAAAGCATACCAAAAGTGTTTGGTAAAAGTTTGTTACTGGTTCATAAACTAATTTATGACACAGTAAAAGCTTGAGGCAATCGGATATCTAGCCACACTGATGCAGCAAAAACAGTTTGTCTATGGATGACAATATATATATATATATATATATATATATATATATATATATATATCTTCATCTGTTGTAGATGAATGCCTATGCGAGGAAGTTTTAAAAATATTAAGATCAAGTCCCAGGGGCCCTTTCCACTAGTCAGTACTTCTCCCTATTGCTCGGTACCTGAAGTGTCCCGAAAAGGGGAAGCGTTGAGATCTCTTGGACAATTTATCCACGGTATTGCCGTTAAACCCACTTTAAACTGACCCTGTGTCACATCCGGTAGCGACATGGGTGCACTGAAAATACCCATATATATATATAATTTAATATAAAGTAGGAAATGTTTTCATGTGACACGTTTAACTAGATCATGCACAGTAAATTTACGTCCAAATTCTTTCAACATTTCACCTTCCTTGGCAGATCTTCTATTATCACAATGCAGAATATTTAATAACAAAATGGATAAAAACATAAAAAAGTGATGAATGCTTAAAGAAAAAAAAACTAAATGGAATCGATTAAACTATATTATATTATTTTAAAAATAATAGAAATTCTTAGCCCCCCCCCTCTGTCTTTCGGGAGCACGTGTAGTCACATCAACGTAAACATATACATATACTATATATATACACGAATTATTCACACAAAATCTAATGCAAAGGTTAATGATTTAAATGGCGAGACATCCATCATCGCAAACAATTCAAATAATATACAAAAACCTCCGTATCCGTTATGAATGAAATGATCCTTGTTTATATAAATTTCTGCCGTATTAGTTCTTATTTTTACTACAAGCTTTCGTCTGTTCCTACAGACATCTTCAGGTATAGAATAGATGTTGTTCTTGTTTTTCTCTTAGTAATAAGAGGACAACGAAAATATATGTATTGTTGTATCCGAAAATGCTATTGAAAATGAGTTATTGTTTTTGGAGCGCGCAAAAGCAACGCTGAGTTTGATTTTAAATTTTTAAAGGTTGTGCGTTCATATAAAATATGGTGATGAACAAATTTTTTACTGGTAAATTTTTCTGTCAAAGTGGCATGAACTATATTGTTCAATAATTACAGTAATGTCGCACTTATTATCCAAAAGTCGCACTTGGATCAGTTATTTAAATTACGATAAACGTGCAATCAATTTACAAATACATAAATTATTCACACAAAAACTAATGCAAAGGTTAATGCTTTAAATGGCGAGACATCCATCATCGCAAACAAATTTAAAATCAAACTCACCCACCTTTGCATTAGTTTTTGTGTGAATAATTCATGTATTTGTAAATTGATTGCACGTTTATCGTAATATATATATATATATATATATATATATATATATATATATATATATATATATAATGTATATAATGGCATATATTTGTGTATTTAGGCAGCAATCCTTCTTTCATGCAAGGTTCTTTGATTTAGTTTTTTTTTATACAATTTCTCTTATTTTTTTCTCTTTTCGGTAGATAAATTACATAAAAACTGTCCAATTGTTCTTTATTCCGAACGTTTTGGGTTACACATTTTGTCATTTTCAAGGTTGAAATATATTAATATTTATAAATCCAAGTGTTGATAGATTTGTGGGCTGCTGGATCATGTAATTTCATTGAAAAAATTGCTGCCGAAATACACATAATTTAAATTACATGATCCAGCAGCTCACAAAACTATCATCACTTGGAATTATAAATGTAGCCTTGTGAAATGGCAAATTGAAAAAGGCAAGGAAAAATTGAACACCCAAAACATTATTTTAAAACAGGGCTCTATTCAAGAATAGAGCAATAAATATTTATTATACACTGTTACCTTAGAACATGTAAGTAATTACTACAAAATTGTATATTTTGTTTCCACGTTTAAATAAAACGACTCTTTTGGTAATTAACCATATTAATTTTTGAAGTGACGTTTTTATTTAAACGTCGAAGCGAAATATACAATTTTGTTCTAATGTAATAGTGTATATATATATATATATATATATATATATATATGTGTGTGTGTGTGTGTGTGTGTGTGTGTGCGTGTGTGTATATATACATATATGTGTGTGCATATGTGTGTGTTATATATGTTATACTAATAGTCGGTTGGTATATATATCTATATATATATATGTGTGTGTGTGTGTATTATGCACTGTATAATATATATATATATATATATATATATATATATATATATATATATATATATACTAATAGTCGGTTGGTATATAAATATATATATATATATATATTATATACTAATAGTAATACTCGGTTGATATATATATATATATATATATATATATATATATATATATATATAGAGAGAGAGAGAGAGAGAGAGAAGAGAGACACAGAGAGAGAGAGACAGAAAAAAGAGTGAACAGTGACTTCAACACTTAGTGGCGACAGACTGTTTTCTGTTTGAATGCTGTCTTGTGTTGACTTCACTGTCTCACCGTTCACTTTTATATTTATCTCCAATATTGAGCACATTTATCTATAAATATAGCATACTTTAAAACTATATTTTTTAATATATATATATATATATATATATATATATATATATATATTAATTAACATTTCTTTCTCTCACGTGGTCATGTGTTACGTCATAGAGCCGTATTACGAATTTACGACCTGCGTCTGCTATTCAGCGACCGTTATCGTCGCATAGTAAACTTCTGCGTAAACAAAACAGGATGTCATTTTTGACGGTGAACATGTCTGTTGTAATATCCATAGAACCACTCTGATGATGACTTATGTTAGCCGAAAGCTTAGATTGACGACCAATATAATAAAGAAATATCCGAATATTGGACAATTTTCTCTTGAAACTAAATCCATTATACGACGCTTGGGAAGACTCATGATAAAACGTAATAGACATCATTCGTTGTCTGTTATATTTAAGAATATATGTTTGAATATATATATATATATATATATATATATATATATATATATATATATATATATAGAGAGAGAGAGAGAGAGAGAGAAAACGAAAAGAAAAGATATAAGTAAATAGATGTGAATAGATTGAGATAAATATGCTCAGACTGATATTGACACAGGTAAAAGACAGTTTGGTTTGGTTTGGTTTGTTTTACCCCATATCAATATCAATGGGTTATTTAATGCGGACAAAATTTTTATTGTTGGTAATATTTTTTTTTCAAAAATCTATTTCTGGTAATATTTTTTCATTCAAAAAATTTATTTCTAGTAATATTTTTCTTTCAAATATGTATCGCTGGTAATATTTTTCCAAAAAATGTATAGCTGGTAATACTTTTTTCTCAAAAATGTATTGTTGATAATAGTTTTTTACACATTTGCACATAGCTGGGACCTTAACAGTTGCTACCACCCCGGGTCAGGGTGGACCTGGGATAGATAGATAAATAGATAGATACGAAGAGACTGAGATAGATAGATAGATAGATAGATAGATAGATAGATAGATAGATAACGAACAAACTGAGATAGATAGATAAGATAGATAGATAGATAGATAAGATAGATAGATAGATAGATAGATAGATAGATAGATAGCGCGTGACGGCTGTACAATTTTCCTGTAAGGCCGAATTTTCCAAACAGATTGTCTTCAGACACTCTACTGTTTTAATATAGTATTTACAGACAGACTCGGCAGTGTACGCCCTCAGGTGTTTGTTAGCCAAACCAATCAATGATTGCCCTCTACCCGCCCACTCCTGATTGTGGCCTACAAATAAGCCAACCTCAGTTACATCGCCATTGTTATTTCCCTTCTGATTTCTCCGTGATTCAACGGATTCCCTCTAACCTCGTTTTGGTCGCGTTTTCCCAGCAATCGCAGAGCATCGATTGGTTGGCATTGCATCAGGTGATCATGTCTTCTTTCTTTGATATTCTTTCGCCCGCGGAAATCAATGATATATACGCACAGATGTGCACATTGGGGCATTTTTGTACAAAGCTTTAAACGACAATCCTAGATTATATAAATACATATTTATAGATATTTTTTTTAACTAAATTTTTCCAAGTGCAAGACTCGAGATCCACTCAAAGTAAAGAATTACTGTTGGAATGGTAATGATGAATGTGAAGATTGGGATGGAACAGAAGTTGATAGGAGTTGATTATTCATAAAGGATTAAATAAAAAAAAAATCGATGTGTAGAAAGATCGTGTACCACCAATCGGAAGAACTTTGTCTAACTGAAATTCTAGGTTTAACCAAAGTTCGAACACCGACCAGAAGAGTCGTTATTTCCTTAGTCGAAATCTGTCGTCTACCTGCCTCTTAACATGTCTTTTTAATTGTTTACTCAATACAAGCCCCATGAAACGCTCAAAATTTGATAGAAGTTCCTGCACATAGGAGGAGGAGGAAAGAATTACACTTTATTAGGATATGTAAGAAAGAAAATGGTTAACCCTAAACAGGTTAAGATTATAGTGATCGAGGAAGCATCCCTTCGGGAGTTTTTTCCCTACAAAACAGCGGTTCTTGGTAGGAAACTGTCCGAATGGAAGTTCCGCATTTCTTAAGATTGGTGTGATGATTCGTTCCCATGTACATGACATGGACGAATTTAGCTTTGAAGCTCTGAACTGGTGGAACTAAGGAATTTAATTAGTCAGAACATTTTCCATGGGTATAGCGATAGCATAGCGAGATGTTGGCGATGATTCGTCTGTGGGCCAAAGAGTTGCAGAGTGGGAAATAATTCATCACCTACAAGGTCACGAACACATGTTCTGTACTCTACTGATGCTGGAAAGTGAGTACTCGACAGGAGCAACCTGGATATGACAACGGTACTCCATTTGATGCTCTAATCTGGCTCTTGTAAAAATATGGCATAGCAGTTACTTACCGATGTAATGCAATAAATTGACAATTTTTTCCAGCATTTTTATCGAAGGTTTCTATATGTGAGTTCTACCTGTGGTCTGTGAGTAAACGTTGTCTGGCTACAGCAGCCTGGTACCCGTCGTTCAAAACCAAGGTAAAACCATAATGTATCAGTTAGCGTTTAAAATGGTTAAATAACCACATGAAAACCTATCGTTACTAGACTATCTTCCTAATCTGTAGCGAAGAGTACATTCCTATACTTGTAGAATCAATGGGATTTAACTATGAGAATTTGTGGGTAGCGTATCGGTTATTGGTAAAGGAAATAATTCAAAAGCCCAGTTCAAATTTTGACTGAATCTGTTGCCTACATTTCGCACAAACACTCCCGGAAAGGGCATGAATCCACATATGGATTAAATAACACGATAGATAGGATCACCTAGCTTTGGGTGACAGCTGGACTTAGAGAAGGTAACATCGAATTCAGTGGAGAAGGCGACAACTCCTTTATCGCCGTAAAAAGTCATCTAATTCGCAGATATTAAAGAAAAAACTATTTATATTTATTTGTTTGTTTAGCGGCATATCAACAGCTTATGGGTCATTTAATGCCGAAATTTAATTATCTTGGTAGCATTATTAATTTCCTTTACAAAAATGTATTGCAGGTAATTTTACTATATAACCTGTAATACTTTCATATGACCTTAGTATAGAGGTTAACTATCTACCCATAACAGGGATCCTAACAAGTGCTACCACACCGGGTCAGAGTGGACCTAGGAACACCAGCAATTAAGAGGTGGTTCCACGCTCCTCAAAACCTCCCTATCAGAGGCCTTGCTGCCGGATGTAGTTTATCATCATACACAGGCGAAGAAAGTTCTGAAGAGACATGGTATTAAAAAAATTATCTATGGGTTATTGAGTAATTGACATAGTAGGCTGTTTTTACAAGACTTGCATGCAGTATTCGAATCCAAATCGAAGAATCTTAAGATTTATTCTCAAGACATTATTCTTCAAAGATGAATTGGAGCTTTACTTTCTTCACTGGCTGTGACAGAAAATAGTTTCATGTATTTACACAGCCATACATATCCATGAACGGGCGAAGGAAATTTAAGGAATCAGCATATTCAGGCGGATTTGCTTGCAGAAATTTGATTCTCAAATTTCAGTCAACATTTGAAAGCATCAGTTCCTGTTTATTTTTGTTTTGTTTTTTTCGGTAGCCAAATTTGCTTTAATTCCTATTTTCCCTCCCATTTCTGAAATTCCCGTGATAAATTCATTGCAAAGCATTTTTTTAACATTTTCTCTTTTTTTTAACCAAATCAATTCTCAAGCATGATTTTCTTTAAAGATTTAATTTTTTAGCCTACCTCCTCTCCAGGCAACCTGTGGTTATCATCGAGACGTGTTCTGTGATGTTTGATATAAATGCGCATATATTCATTTCTGACAGCAGTCGATGTTTGAGTTCCGCCTCAAATTTGACATTTATTTACATATCAGGCTTGTGTAACAGTGTTTTTCTTTGCATGCGACTATGTTGAAATAAATTTCAGCTTTTTTCATTTTCTTGTGTTATTCATTTAGTCTTGGAACTTGTCAGGGCACTAAATTGCTTTTAGGCTCTTTACTCTCACAAAGGTCAACACGTAATAATGAAGATTGTATAGCACCAGTATGTCAACTAAAGTAAAAAGGTTCGAGAGGCATATGAAAAATGCTTATGAACATTTCATGATGCAAACGGACTCGGATATATTAAGTTGGGTTTAGAAGACGAATTTTTAGGAAAGACTTTCACGTTCTTTGCAGGCCGCCAGATTAATATTGAGACACTTTTCTTCATCGACTAGACCAGGGTTTTACCAAACCTTTTCTTGCAATCGTCTACTATCAGATGGGAAAAAAATTGCACTGCTCACCCGTATAGTAAATATCCAAAAACGTATCAGATTTGTTTGGTAAATGTTTGTTACTGGTTCATAAACAGACTTTAGAAGGAAGGTATCAAATAACGCTGACTTATGCGGCGACTGCTGTTGCTACTACAAACGAAAGCAAACTTGAAAACTATATATATAATTTAGTTTTATGTTCAAGGTTAGATTTATGGTTAGGGTATGCGTTGCAAGGGTTGACAATAAACTAAACAATTTTTTTTTAATACTTATAAAATCAAAAGGAATATACGCTACTAGCAAGTAATAAAATTTTGCGACTATTTATTAATATTTAAAAACAATTTTAATGTTAATAAGCCTACTCAATATCCCTTCTTTGTGGGGGAGGTTTATATCTTATCTAGGAATATAACCCAGTTATTCCTTTTAGCTTCCTGATTTTTTTTATACAGGTTATTTGTATATCTCTCTTGAATATTTTTTTTCGGTTTGCATATGTTGAAATACCTTTTTAATAAGAAAAATCCTATATCGCCCACCAAATTTTCCAGTCACCCACCATTTTCTGTTCAGATGCTCGTCGCCCAATCAACTGTTAAATTCGTCCACCAATGAGTGATATTGGATTGCATCGTTTTATAGGTTAAATAAATCTCGTGAGAAGATGCATTCTGGTTTTACGCCCTTTCCTATTTTTGTGACCTTATGAGTCATTTGAATCCCACAGATTGAATAAAGGCGATCCTTAACTGACACCTGATGAAAGTGTAAGAATGATCAACGCATATTTATACTATATGTTGTACCCTTATAGTATTAGTATACCAAGGGATAAAAAAAAAACACTTAGCACATACGTAAATACACCAATAAGTACAGTCCAATGCATTTATTTGACAAACGAATATTTATTTTGCGACATAATCTCCTTCTTTGTCAATGCACGTAGTTAAATGGTGAATATTAATCAAATAGATAGATGTATATACAGCGGAAAGTCCAGATCAAAATCGAGTTTAAAATTATTTGAAGCTACATAATTGTTGGTTCATCTTTGTATAAAATTTTATTTTGGCAATCAATGGGCTCAGCTCATTTTTAACTTTGATTGGGTGATTTTACGATCTGTCAATTCTTGATGGGTTATTTACTGTCAAACCTTTTATGTTATTAAGTGCCGAACAGACTCGCCATTACTCAAACGGCTGTATTCATTTCAAAAGTGAAGCTAAAACAACAACAATTACAACAACAAGAACAACAACAGCAACAACTAATGCAATTCGTATCTTTGCTGTAAATTTATAGACTTCCCTTGTGGAGTGTAGGGCCATAGCTTTACCTGAAGTGATGCGGCTGTGATTTCCGTAGAAAGTAAGGTTTTACTGAATGGAGTTGTCATTCACCTAGACTGGTTGCCAACCAATGCTAGAAAGTCTAGTTGGAGATAGGGGGGGATAAATTCATCCCTTTCCAAGTGTATTCGTGCGAAAGTGAATATAACGGTCTAGATTTGGTCGATTTATTTTGTTTAGCGGCATATCAACACCTCTATGGGTTATTTAATACCGAAATCTAAATATTTTGAACGCAGTTGCATGCCATCAGCTAAAATGTATTGTGGGTAATTTTATTATAAGTATGTATTGCTGGTATTTTTAAATAAAAATATATTCTTATACTTTCATCGTGTTTGTTTGGGTGTTCACGATTTGTTCATAACTGTGATCCTAAATGATGCCACCACCCCGGGTCAGGGTGGGCCAGGGAACAACATCAATTAAAAGGTGGTTCCATCCTCTTCAAAACCTCCAATTTCCGGATCCGGGGCCTTGCTGCCGGATGTAGTTTATCGTCATAGCCAGGACGACTTAAGACACGTCGATAAATGCTAAGCTACACATAAATCCATGTAAGTACTAGTAGTAAAAAGTTACTGAAGTAAGTATTGGCTGGTAAAATGCCACATTACTAGAGTACTTAGCGAGGATCGAACACATTATACTTGTATGTTACAATACTAATTTCTCAAATACAACTATCGACTCCCCACGCCAAAAAAAAAAAAAAGGTCCCTCTACTCATTTTTGGTCTCTAGATTTCACATGCAAATTAATAGTTAATTTTTTCGTTTTCGCCATTTCGGATAATGAAAAGTCTATTTTTGGTCTGGGAACTATTCCAATATTTCTTAATAGAGGATTTTCGAACACCATTATAATTGTATGTTATATTTGGTCTGGGAACACTCTAAATTTTCACATCAAATTAATAACTGATTTTCGACTTTTCGCCATTTCCAAAAAAAAAAAATTAAATGATTTTTCGTCCATTTCTACTCAGTTTCACTCTACAATATTTCGCATGTTATAAGGCTTATAATTTTATTTTCTGAAACACTCTACAATATTTCACATGCAAATTAATAGTTAATGATTTTTCGCTTTTCGCCATTTCGGATAATGAAAAGTTATATTTTGGTCTGGGAACACTCCACAATATTTAATGATTTTCGCCATTTCATAATGAAAAGTTATAAATTAATATTTCACATGTTAATGATTTTCGCTTTTCGCCATTTCGGATAATGAAAAGTTATATTTTGGTCTGGGAACACTCTACAATATTTCACATGCAAATTAATAGTTAATGATTTTTCGCTTTTCGCCATTTCGGATAATGAAAAATAGTTATATTTTGGTTTTCTTTCGGAACAAAAGTTATATTTTGGTCTGGAACAAATATTTCGCATGCAAATTAATAGTTAATGATTTTTCGCTTTTCGCCATTTCGGATAATGAAAAGTTATATTTTGGTCTGGGAACACTCTACAATATTTCACATGCAAATTAATAGTTAATGATTTTTCGCTTTTCGGATAATGAAAAGTATTTTTGGTCTGGGAACACTCTAAATTTCAATAGTTTAATAGTTAATGATTTTTCGCTTTTCGCCATTTCGGATAATGAAAAGTTATATTTTGGTCTGGGAACACTCTACAATATTTCACATGCAAATTAATAGTTAATGATTTTTCGCTTTTCGCCATTTCGGATAATGAAAAGTTATATTTTGGTCTGGGAACACTCTACAATATTTCACATGCAAATTAATAGTTAATGATTTTTAATGATTTTCGCTTTTCGCCATTTCGGATAATGAAAAGTTATATTTTCGTCTGGGGATACTCTACAATATTTCGCATGCAAATTAATAGTTAATGATTTTTCGCTTTTCGCCATTTCGGATAATGAAAAGTTATATTTTGGTCTGGGAACACTCTACAATATTTCACATGCAAATTAATAGTTAATGATTTTTCGCTTTTCGCCATTTCGGATAATGAAAAGTTATATTTTGGTCTGGGAACACATCTACAATGATTTCGCCATTTCTGATTGAAAAGTTATATTTTGGTCTGGGAACACTCTTTTTCACATGCAAATTAATAGTTAATGATTTTTCGCTTTTCGCCATTTCTGATAATGAAAAGTTATATTTTGGTCGCATGCAAATTAATAGTTAATGATTTTTCGCTTTTCGAAAAAGTTATATTTTGGTCTGCACTGTATTTTTCGGATAATGAAAAGTTATATTTTCGTCTTTCGGATAATGGGAACACTTTTCTACAAAAGTTTCGCATGCAAATTAATAGTTAATGATTTTTTGATTTTCGCTTTTCGCCATTTCGGATAATGAAAAGTTATATTTTGGTCTGGGAACACTCTACAATATTTCGCATGCAAATTAATAGTTAATGATTTTTCGCTTTTCGCCATTTCGGATAATGATTTTTTTGGTCTGGGAACGCTTTTTTCACATGCAAATTAATAGTTAATGATTTTCGCTTTTCGCCATTTCGGATAATGAAAAGTTAATTTTGAGTTCAATATTTCACATAGTTAATGATTTTTCCTTTTTTTCGGATAATGAAAAGTTATATTTTGGTCTGTCTATTTTCACATGGAAAAATAGTTAATGATTTTCGCTTTTCGCCATTTCGCTTTTCGCCATAATGAAAAAGTTATATTTTGGTCAATTTCACATTGTTAATGATTTATCGTTTTCCCATTTCGATGAAAAGTTATTTTTTTCTTCTATGTCTTATCAAATTAATAGTTAATGATTTTTTCCCATTTCGGATAATGAAAAGTTATTTTTGGTCTGGCTGGAATTTATTTTAGTTAATGATTTTCGCTTTTCGCCATTTCGGATAATGAAAAGAATTTTGGGGGAACATAAATAATGAATGATTTTCGCTTTTCGCCATTTCGTAATGAAAAGTTCTATTTTGGTCTAATTAAAACGCATGCAAATTAATAGTTAATGATTTTTCGCTTTTCGCCATTTCGGATAATGGCTGGGAACACTCTACAATATTTCGCATGCAAATTAATAGTTAATGATTTTTCGGCCATTTCGGATAATGAAAAGTTATATTTGGTCTGGGAACACTTCCCAACGTTATTTAATGATTTTTCGCTTTTCGCCAATAATGAAAAGTAATTTTGAGTCTGGAACTCAACTATTTCGCATGATTCGAACTTTTCGGATCTTCGATTTCGCATGCAAATTTAGTTAATGATTTTTTTTCGCCATTTCGGATAATGAAAAGTTATATTTTCGTCTGGGAACACTCTACAATATTTCGCATGCAAATTAATAGTTAATGATTTTTCGCTTTTTTGGCTAATGTAAGAGTTCCTAGGAACTCCCTATTTTCCTATAGCGAGGGAATCTGTATTTTCTGGAAAAATAATCGTGGATATTACAATAATTGACGCGTTCCTTGATGAATTGTTTTTTTTTTTATGTCTTATCAACCCATTTGCAAGTTATTTAAAGCTGGAATGTATTTTTCACATTGTTTTGACGTTCTACTAATTAAAAATAACTACGGGCAGGGGTAAAAAATTCGACCTTTCCCAACGTTATTTGTGCGTAAGTAAATATAACGAACTCAACTGGGATTCGAACTTGGATCTTCGATTTCTAATTTCTAGTTGTTACCATTGCACCGCCCAGTACATTCAGAGATTCTAACAACTGGTATTAGGTTGGTGCGGACGTTAATGTCGTTTTTGACGTTAAAAAATACGTCAAAAACGACATTATTACGTCATTATTTTTGCACCAACCTTAATATTTACCCATGACTAGGCTCGGCGTTGCTTAACTTCGGTGATCGCACGAAAACTGGTGTTCTAAGATGGTTTTATTAGCTGTTTTCCAATTAGCAACACCCGTTTTCTTATTTTGTTTTGTAATTGCTGTTATCTTGTTCAGCGTTTTGAATTTTATTTCCCTCTGCCTTCAATCGGATTTGAACCTTGATCACACCCATCTACTATGTATAGAAATGTTGGAGGCATATCTGCAAATGGACAGAAGTCTATTGATATAAATATTTGTTCACAGATATTTATTTCTTCAAAGACATAAGATCTAAAAACCAGCCATTCTCAGTCGATTTTTCACAACGGACCTCCTTTAAAATAAAATGGCTACGTAATTAAATATGTCAGTCAGTTATGTGCCATGCGTGATACACGCGTAGGCGATCATGTATCTTTCGATACATGACTGACGAGGCAGATATTTTTTCCCGTAGTAGGTTGCCATTTCTTTCTGCGGTAGACCAGTTGCCATCCAAGGCTCTAGAACCCAGTCTGTCCGGCTGTTTACCCATAGCTGGGGAGAAGAAGAGGATTCATACCTTTGCCATGTGTATTAACACGTAAGCGAATGTAATGGATTCGACTGGAATTCGAACTCGGCCCTCCGATTCCTCAACCCGAGCCGCTATCCGTTACTCCTCCATTAAATATGCACCAGTCTTAAAATGATCCTGGAGCTAGGTGCTTTTACGCAATATTCATGGTATTGTGTTCCAAAATTATACAATAATATGTAGACGTTACTTTTTGTCACGATATGAATTCCGTTTCTGGATTTCGCCAGGAAGCGTGAGAAATCAAGAAGCAGAGAAAATATGAGGTTTGTTTCCGAATGTTTGCGCATTTATCACAACCACCTTGGGTCTCTACTTGTCACTGTTTTCAGCGATGGTCCCTTCCAAATATACCGGGACAGCCCGCCCAAGGTTAATAAGATTTTAGCGCAGAATATCCGCACGAAATGACACTCTAAATACGGTTAAATTTGAAACTGTCTACTCAGATCCAATTATCGACTTATTAAGTTAAAACCTTCACGCTTCTAAATCGTTTTGAAATAACTTCAAACGTAACAGAGAAATGTCTGTAATTTCTCACTGTATTTACCCGACTGGCGAACAATGCCGAAGAATATGTTTCTTTCAGGACTTTTTTTTCCCCCCAAGCCGATTGCTCGAGATTTGATCAGATTAATAGGGATTATGCGAGATACGGAAGTGTGCAACATTGTATGTGCGCAGGCGCATACGAATGCAAATGCCAGGCAGCATGTTCAGGCGCCGCACGTATGCGTCTCGTGAGAATTCCAAGGGACCTTGGCGCTTGATGGCTTTTCGGTTGAGCACTTTTATCGAATACTTCAAAGTTTTTATTTTCTTGTGTGGTCGGATGAACAAAGAATCGCCCTTTGCGTACATACATGCGTGTATTTGGAAGGAATAACTCTTACATGTGCGTGTACAAGTATCAGTATACAGTGTTACCCAAAATGTGTACACACTTGTTTTTTTTTTTTTTCGTTTCTTTCACCTCCTTTTCCACTTTGTCTTTGTTATATTTTAAAGTTTTTACAAACATGTACATACAAGCATATATATATATATATATATATATATATATATATATATATATATATATATATATATATATATATATATATATATATATATATATATATATATAAATATATACGCATACATACACACACATATTTATATATAAAGAAAGGAAAACTTATCGTAGCCGACGAGTTTCGTCTTCTGAGAGACTCTATTAATGATATATATATATATATATATATATATATATATATATATATATATATATGTGTGTGTGTGTGTGTGTGTGTACTGTTTATATATATATATATATATATATATATATATATATATATATAACTTTTATATATCTATAGAAATAGAAAATATATTAAAGTCATTGTCGGATTAGTCCATTTATATATATATATATATATATATATATATATATATATATATTATATTTTAAAATGGACTAATCCGACAATGACTTTAATATATTTTCTGTTTATACGTTGTTTTTATAGATACAATTATTTTTAAAATGCTCTTTTTATAAGAAACAGTATTAATTACATTTACCAGTCTGAATGTCCGAGAAATTTCGGAGAAAATATGTACCCTCCGACAGGAATCGAACCTGTGTCCTACACGTAACTGTCATTTGATCTGATGTTTTATACTACTCAGCTAGAAAAGAAGCGTCTGTTTAGCAAAGTTCAAATTACTGTTTTTAAACAACAAATCTCCCACGATATTTTCTTGAACGATCATATCTGCTCAAAGGGATCTGAGTGGTATAGTACGTCAGATCAAATAATGGTTCCGTGTAGGACACAGGTTCGATTCCTCTTGGAGGACTCATAATTTCTGCGAAATTTCTCGAACATTCAGTCTTAAGAAGTGGTTTTACTGAGATAAAAATGGGATGCGTTTTCGAATCCTGTCCGAAGCAGAATTTTTCTTTAGTAGGACTTTTTAATTTAGGCTTGTCATTATAATTTCACTGTTTGGCAAAAGAAAAAAAAAAGAAAAAAAACCCCAAAAACAGGATTAACATTTCAAACATGTCCTCCATTAAAAATAAGGTTTCTAGTAATACGAAATTACCTGGGATGAAAAAAAAAAACTTATTAAAAAATAAGTAGGCATGTATATTGCTTAATATTTGCTATGTTTATGATGGATACATTGTATTACATCATTTATCATCCCCCATAATTTACCTTGACTTTCAGTTAGCTTGACCTATATTTATAGGCGTCCTTAAATTTAATAATTCTGAAAGTCTAACGACATCTTTAGTTCTATTTATAAATACTTGTTGCAAAATAAATCCATATATTTGCCTTCATAAAGTCCATCGGTAAAGATAAGTTTTTACCTTTTGTTTTTATTCATATTGTCCTTTTACAGATATCTGAAATTTTACACCACACACACACACATACATATATGTGTGTATGTGTGTGTGTAAATATATATATATATATATATATATATATATATATATATATATATATATATATATATATATATATATTAGCTTTAACCCGGGACCGGGTCTTTCATTACTGGGAATTTTTGCCATTAAATTTGAGCAGTTTAAGTTTAAAGTCAGCCCACCCAAAAATCAATATTAGTAACAACATTTGGGTGTAACTGAGGCACATCCCCAAATGGTGGTGGTGGGGATATCGGGCGGGGAGCTATCGGGGGCTACGGGGGGGAGTCTGGAAAGGGAGCTGTATAATAATAAATAATATTATTGTAATAATTTAAACTATTTTTATTAAAGTTTTTATGAAAGATATATATTCAAGAACAGATAGTAAATAGTAAAAACGTTGCTGAGAGTTTTAATGGACCGGAAGTAGTGGAGAGCCATTGTCGCCAACACTTTGAACTCAAAACCGGCACCGAAGAATATATCAAACAAAAAAAAATCATCAAACCGGATGAAAACTGCGGAAATGCATAAACAATATCCGATCACACACATACCGACACACACACATACGCACACACACATACAGACACACACACACATACAGACACACACACACATACAGACACACATAGATTTTGAGAATTATAAATTATTATTATCATTCTGTTTGCTCGTTAATAAGTTAACACGTCCCTTACGCACTGCCGTTACTTCAGATAAATAATAGATCATTCCGTTGTGAATGTAAAAAAGACAGAAGAAAATCATATATCCGAGACATTGTTCAGTTTTAGTGAGAACAAAGAACCATAGATAGTAAGAAGGAATCAGAAAATGCAAATCTGAAAACCGTCATATTTTCACGGCTTGGAATGAAACGTTCAATTATTGAGAATTTCTATTTTGCTATCATTTGATCTTGATTACATTAATTACAAAGAATGTTTGGATTAAAAGCGTTATCATCCAGAAAGACCCCAGTCGACGATTTCGCTTTTGGTGAAGCACAACGTTATGATAGATGTACATAAGGAAAGTTTTCGGCCTTCAAAAGATCTGAGCAAACATTGGAATTTATTACAGATTTCCTGCTTGGTCAAATTGAGAGCTCAACTCGTTGTACAAATTAAATAAAACGTCCCCTTTCTTCACTCCGCCTTCTATTTGAGGATGTTAACTTAATTCGTCGTCTATCCGCATTCGAACCATTTGAGCCTAATACAAATTACGGTTAACGCGTATATTCTTTCCGTGTAGAACAAGCTTCTTTTTTATGTTCAAGCCCACAAAAGAAAAGGACCTAAATCCAGTAGAGTGACTAAACTTATTAATCGAAGGGAATAATCAAAAAATTACCAATGCTAAATCAATTGGTATTAATTATTACATTTACTTTTATTCTGAAAGTGTTCAATTAATAAAAGTATGCATACAATTGCGGGGAGACGTAAATTCATATAATTGCCGAAAACAATTGCAGTAAGGAAAATTTAGGAATCCAAAATTTTAGGATTGCGGGTCCGTATCCGGACCCTAATATTTTTAATTTGGTCACGGAGTCGGCCTGATTCCAAAATGGTATGATATGTTGAGCTACCGTCTGTAGGATTAAAGTTGAAAAAGTGTGACACAATGACACACTGACATTCGCATTTATTATTTATATATATATATATATATATATATATATATATATATATATATATATATATATACAAAGAAGTCCATCGACAATCGATCATGACTTAACCTAGCGTCATATGCCTGGCGCAGATTGGTATAGTTACAGCAACCCTCTCTTTCCAACTCTTACAATTCTTGGGTACACAAGTGTTTGACATCTGGGGAGAGAAAACCAACCGAAGGGGATGCCAGATAATACCAGATAGTATTGAGTTTATTAACTGCCTACATTTAACTCTCAATAAAAACCTTCTATGCAAATATACGTCAATGAAATCTAATCTATAAACTTAGAAGAAATACATATTTTATTCATCCAAACCTATCCTAAAAATCTTGTCGGCATTAAATAACCCATTGAGATGTTGATATGCCGTAAAACAAAATAAACCAAACCAATCAACGTGTCCTTGATACTGTGGGACCACTGGGTGGCCTCGTTATCAACGAAACCGCAAACGTAATTGGCAGCTAGCCTCTCTTTGACTCAGAGTAAACTATTATCTTCTACACATATCCCCATAAACTATGTCTCTTACATTGTAGCACTCTACTCTGAATGACTCTAAAGTAGCGGTTCTTAATCTTTTTTTTAGACACAGAACACTTTAGTCACGTACTCCTATAAGAACTATAGCTCTTCATAGACAGATAGACAGACAAGCAGATACTCACAATCTGGTTGTTTTTTCACAACATGGTACATGCATTTCTCTACATACAACACCCTTATGCATACTGCACACACATCACTCGTCAACCAGCTACACTTAAAAGATATTGTGTTCAATTAACCCTCACCGATATATGAACAAAAAAATCAAGCCGTGATAAACCATGGAAAATGAGGATTATCATTTGCTTTATGGAGTGGCTAAAGATGGCGGTCGTACAGAGAATGGTGAGACACGTCTAAATATTAAACATAAACCCAACAGAAAGCCAAGAGTCGCCTAGCAGTCAGCACTGGGAGTTGTGGCTGTGTGGGTTTTATTTCAAGTAGTGACATTTTCTTTTATTTCTTTCAATTGAACACCGTTGACTGGGACAAGGAGTGTATAGCTAATATAAATGTTATTTTTTTAGCTGATCATCACGGGGTTCCGTGAAACCCCCTAGAGGCCCATGAACCACGGGTTAAGAAACCCTACTCTAGAGACTTGTACAGGGTGAACGTCAGCGTAAAAAAAGAATTTCAATCATGAGAACTAAGAGTCCATTTATTTATTCGCAGTTAATATCAACTTTATGTTAATACTTCCAATTTGTGTAAAAGAGAAATCAGAACATTCGGATTTGTCCTATGGCACGTAACAGAATTTGTCCTCTCGAGTTGTGTTCTGAAATAGTTGGCAAATCCAATATAAATATCGCTAGGTGGGATTAAGTGGTGTGTGGCCAGACGTGTGTATATATATATATATATATATATATATATATATATATATATATATATGTGTGTGTGTGTGTGTGTGTGTGTGTGTGTGTGTGTGTATGTGTATGTTAAATATAGCGAACAAGGATTTTTTTTTTTTTATTAAACGTATTTATAACTGTGTATACTGTCCATTGTCGCAGGCGCTTTCGGTAACTTACTTAGCCATTTTCAAGGGTTTTTTATTTATTTTTTGTTATTTCCAACGTTCTTACATTTTTCCATTTGATGGGAGTGAGCTGAAAATATATAATCATATATACACATATGCACATAAACATCTACACATATACACATACATAAATACACAAACTCACATATATACATATCTTCTTCACACTATCGTTTGAGATACTATTTTACATCCTACAGTCATACATCCTGATATATATATATATATATATATATATATATATATATATATATATATATATATATATATATATATAGTTTTCAAAATAGAGACTAAAAACTTTAAATTTAATTATAGAATTAAATTAAAATTCCTAGTACTGTTTCATTTCAATCGATTTTGAAAAAGAAATCATTTGAAAATGAAACTTCTAGGGATTTTAATTTAATTCTATAATTAAATTTAAAGTTTTTAATCTCTGTTTTTCAAACATGTTATTTCCTGTGTAGCGATGGAACCATATTTTTAAATTAGTAAATTTTTACACACACACACACACACACACATATATATATATATATATATATATATATATATATATAGGGTGCGATAGATAAAATGTCGTCTAAAATACGCGAAAATGAAAATAATACAGACCTCTTGTTTTAACAGGTATATTTACAAAAGAGTACATTTATTCAATAAAACCGCCATTGATTATTTTCGTCTTTCTCTGCTCCGTCATTGTTATTATTATTATTGAACCTGTACTAAACGGCGACTGAAATATTAACGGCGAATCAACGTTTTAATTATTTACATTATTCGGACTATTGTCCCCGTCTTTGTCGCCATATTTATTACAACGTTTCGGCCGTTGTACGCTCCGGCCTCCTTCACGTGGTTGGAATGTCGAACTGAACCCTTTATTTCGCTCACTGGTAGACTGTTCTAGTTCCACGTGCCATGTTTAACTCCTGTTAATTTTCCCTCTGAAAGTTCTCCACTGCCTTAACCGGGTATTGAACTCACACTCTTTTGGGTCCTGTCACTGGATCTAACCAACGCCTTTATCCACTGTGCCATGTGTCCTTTTAAATGTGTTTTAATTCTGTAGCCTATTGTCTCGTGAAACAATCTTGAGGCTAGAACGTGCAATCTAGAATCAAATGTTCCTATTACCCCCGTCTGATGTTCTTATTACCCCCCCCCCTGATGCTGTTGATGTTAACAACTTCCAAAATTTTTATTTTTTTAATTTTGCAGTTGGATTGACATACATTACTATGTATGCGCCTACGCACGTGTGTATTTGTCTTCTCAAATGCCAGTCATCTCTGAATATATTGTTTGTTTATTCAAAATTAGAGTTAAATTCACAAAACAATAGATGTGTTCTCTTAAAACAGAAATACGTTTATTGTGAGGAAATTTTACGAAACAACTTGAACAAAAGGGAAATTGTTTTAATGAAATGGTACAGCTCTTTTTAATGTTTATCAACCAAGTTGTTATCTTCGTCGTTTTCTTCATATCATTTTGTCTCTGTCTAGTTATATCCATCTAACTTTGTCTGGTTACGTACATACATTCATACATGCATGCATACATACATACATACATACATACATATATATATATATATATATATATATATATATATATATATATATATATATATAGATAGATAGATAGATAGATATAGATAGATAGATAAACCTAGTGAGCCAGACAAACCTACCCAGGTTTCTCCTAAGCGGATCGTCAGGGAAAGCCGGCTAATGAGGCAAAAGAGAAACAGCATATTTATAGGCGCTGAATATCGCCTATAAATATGCTGTTTCTCTAGGTCTGCTCTACGGTTGTATTGAGCTCTTTTTAGTTAGTTGTTTACTCGTGTCGGGGTTTTTTATTTGGGCTTCAAACCTGTATCTGTGCGATTTTTTCGAGAGACTTTCATGTTTCTAGCTCTTTCTTTTTTTTTTAACCTTTTTTTCCTTCGAGATTGATTTGATTATTGGCAAATCAAAAATTCGAAGGTTTTTCGAAACGAGAATAGTTACCTATATATATATATATATATATATATATATATATATATATATATATATATATATTGTGTATTTAGGCAGGAATTCCTCTTTTTGTACAAGTCACATTAAAAAAGACATGGCCCGACAGCCAACAAGTAACGTATTGCAGTACCTTTTCAGTCGTTTTTAATGAAATATGTGTAAAAGAGGGATTGTTGCTCAATACACACTTATTGTATTACATGACCCGGCAGTCAACAAGGGAAGTACCGCAGTCCTTTGTCCGTCGTTTTTAATGAAACTTATATATATATATATATATATATATATATGTATGTATGTATGTATGTATGTATGTGTGTGTGTGTGTGTGTGTATGTGTATGTGTGTGTGTGTAAAAATATATAGAAAATAGGAAAGAACTCGTTAGGTAAATAATCCAAAGTTCTTTAGTATTTTTGTTATTATTCTAAAAAAATAGTGCTCGATACAAAAGTAGAGCATAAATATAATTATTTAAAATTTCATGTTTCAAAACAAGAGCCGAAAAAAATTCGCTTGAAGATGGAACAGAGCTTGGCACTTTAATTCAATTTAATTCAAATAATTATATTGAAGTTTTCGGCTCTTGTTTTGAAACATGAGAACTCTTATGTAGCGATGGAATCATATTTTTAAATAAATAATTATATATATATATATATATGTGTGTGTGTGTGTGTGTGTGTGTGTGTAAACCCCGCAAAAGAATTTACTAAACTAAAGATTAGAGATAATCTCCAAATGTAGGCATGAGAATAAGTACCTATTATCCGAATTTATACCAAACGGATAAAAAAAACAAAAACAAAAAAAACAAACAAAAAAAACACCAACAATCACTCTTTAGTTCAAGCTACCATCACAATAATTACATTTTTTGTTTTTATCATTCTCCCACCACCATTACTAATCACTTCTACCACTTTACAATAACTATTAGCTACTAATATTACCTTTACCACCAACACCCAACACCATTACTACCACATCACATCTACTATTAACATATAAATCCACTATAATTATTAACGTAAATTACTCCCCCTCCCCGCACCATATTTAATACCACCAAATAAAAACCAATAAGATCAGGGATAATTTCCAAATGTAGGCATGAGAATAAATACCTATTATCAGGATTTATACCAATAAAATAAAAAATAAAACAACAATCACTTTTTAATTCAAGCTACCACCACAATAATTACATTTATTGTTATTACCATTCTCCCACCACCATTTACTCATAACTTCTACCAATTTACAATAACTATTAGCTACTTATATTATCATTTCCCTACAACATTACTATCACATCACATCTACTATTATCATATAAACCCGCAATAATTATAAACGTAAACTACCCCCCAGCATATTTAATACCACGATAAAAAACCAATAAGGATTACAAACTGAAATTTCTACCAGTTACATATACACAGTCATCAAAAACAAGCAAATGACCAGCTTTAAAATAATAACAAATAAACTTTATAAAAAATTAAAAATAAAAATCATAATTTTACACAGACCCCACCACACGTATATACGTGCATCCGAGGAAATATTATTCAGCGATAAAACAGAAAAATGCTCTGATTGCTGACATGTATACATTCGCGAGACATTGACGAGAAATTTTCGCTACACTTCCAATCTTTGAATTTCAACATACAAATGCGTATGTATATAGACAACAGCACACATATACATACATATATCAAATCCCATACTGTCCACATATGTTTATATCTGCATGAGCCCTGGCGGACAAGCAAGTGTGTATGTGTGTCTCATCTGATGTACGGACATGCATCTATGTTTGCGTTAGCACGATGACATCAAAACAACGATTCCCCCCACTCCCATAATAACACCAATACATGGAATCTACATAAACCGAAAATTTAAAAAAATTAATCAGTTTGTCTGACGATCGCAAAAACGTGAAACCCAGGGTCACAAACTCACATAAACCCAACCAAATATATATATATATATATATATATATATATATATATATATATATATATATATATATATATATATGTAAAGCTTATATTACAGAAAATGGAAAACCGCCAACGTAAATAATCAAAATAACACTATTAAATCTAAACTCTCGATGGCCAACATGGTGTATCAATTTAAGTGCTCAGTATAAAACTGTGGCTCTTGTCATAAATCAATTAGCTATATCTGTCATGCCATTACTTCCTTATGTGTCCCTTATTTGAACAACGTACCATAAAAAGGCATTTAGCCACCCACAATGTAGAAGACCCGTAAGAAAAGTTCTGGCTGATAAAACGATAATCCTTTACAAATCCAGTAACCGAAAAGATCTCGTGGTCAGATAAGCCCTCTATATAAAACATCTGGCACCCAATATCACCTTATTTAGCAGCGGAAATAATGTTCTTTTTTTTTAATCCCGGCCACATTCCTTTCGCTTCCCTCGGAGTAAATGAAACTACTATTATAGGCATGATACAGTATATATGAAACAGAGAACCATGAAAAGAAATACTCAACAATAAACCTCTTGAAAATGGCTAAAGGAGTGTCCGAAAGTGTTTGGGACAATAGATACTATTGGCAATTTTTGCACTGCTTTATCCCCACCAAAACGGAAACGTTTAAGGATATTAGAGAAACCAAACAAAAAAATTATCAAATTATCCTCGTCTGTCATATATGCAACAAAACATTTTTCAAAGAAAGGTTACTGCCCAAATATAAATTATATATATATATATATATATATATATATATATATATATATATATGTGTGTGTGTGTGTGTGTGTGTGTGTGTGTGTGTGTGTGTGTGTAAAAATGAATTAATTTAAAGGAAAAGTGACAAATAAAAATCAAGGAATGAAAAGAGAGAAAGTTGGAGAAAGAAAGTGAAGAGAAAAGAAAAAATACGAAAGAGAAAGAAAGAGTGAGTAAAAGAATGAGAAAAAAAAAGAGGAAGAAAACGAGAATAATGGATGATGTTTGCTACAATTCATTTTTGTTTTGGTCTGTGACGTAGATATGTACAGCATCGCCCTCTTTCGCCATAATTGTGAAACTAAGTTCGAAATCGCTACCAGCATTATGTCCTACCTCTTTTCCTAAGTTGTTTTGCAGACACGTATGTCGTTTGTCAGTGGCAAGAAGAAAGCCATGCACATATCCACAGCAACCCCCACCCAGTCACTTTCTCTTCACCCCCGCACCTGCAGACTCAAATGCTTTCTCCCCAGAAGCGCCTGCGACACCTTTTGAAACAATTTTGCAAATCCCATGGCGAATTGTCAAAGAACACATCAAAAGAGACTCAGACACGCCAATCGGAATCAGGAAATGGTAAATTCTGTTAATGCCAATAATTCCTCTTTGAAGAAGGCCCCCAAAATGGCGGGGTTAGAATTGGAAGGATTTAATTGAAACTAAGAAATGGAAATGGAGGTACGGAGAGGAGATCCGGTGGAGGGGGAAGCAGAAGGAGAAGGGGGAAGAGGAGATGTTGAATTTGTGGAATTTAGCTCGTGAAATTCAAAAAAAAAAAAAAGAAAGAAAGATTTGACTTTTATTTTATTTGACTTTTTTTTGGGCTTTGCATTATTCTAAATTTATTTTTCTTTAATGTCTATTTTAAGATTTATAACATTCTATATACACGTACAGACGCATACGTACACACACGAAAAAACGCATAAGAAACAAACGCATAATCACATGCACAAAAGCACGCGCACTAACGCATGGTTACAAACCAACACGTACAAGAATGTATGCACAAGTACATACACGCACATACAAATACTCACCCCGACACAAACACACAGATGCATGCATAGACAGACAGAAACGCACACGTGCATACATATACCCACAAAGAGAACCGTACATACGTTCGTTCATTTTTTCATCTCAAGCCACGGGATACTCACTGAAGATCAAACTTTTCAGAAGTTGCCACACCCTTCTCTGGCATGCATGCACATGCGCGCGCACATCCAAACACATGCATACAGATACACAGACAGGCACAAACGTGTCGAACTTGAGCGAAATGACGTTAGGTAATGATAAACGAGCCTATCCAGCCTTCACGCTGTAGTGATCACGATCCTCAGTGGGTGCTTTGCATGTGTAGCCTTGTACAAATTCGATGACAAGTCACACCCACTCGTTAACAATCGGTCTCTCTAACCACCTTGTGTATTTTAGACATGGAAAACTCTCATGGCGAAACTGGTCGAGACCTCCGTCGAATGAAGTGCACTTTGTCATAAAGATAATGAAATATTGTTAATATTGGAATGATGGAAAATCGCATGTTTAAAAGTATTAAAAACTATTAATTCCGTTAGTGTTGAACGGCTGGCTGCTCGACGGGTACCTTATCCCTGTTACAGACGGGTACCTTATCCCTGTTGCAGACGCCTGCTCAGGCACGTGTGTCTCTCTTTTACATCCACAGAAACAAGTTGAGGTTTATAATGCAACTATGTTGAGCGGATCTTAGTTACAGAGCGCGCGCATAATATGGCCTGATCAACAATATATCATAACACTGAAACCCTCGGCCACGTTGACTTGTAACTTTGTGCTAGCTTCAACACTCGACGAACTCCGAACAGTTTCCGAAAAAAACATGTGGTATGGTTTTCAGCTACTTCGCCTCGGTGACGTACGCTGGGGTCGTCTTCCGGGTTTCACAGTCGGAACGCTAATGTTTTAAACACTTGGTCAGTGTTGCAAACTAAACTAACCCTTCACTTGTTAAGTGCCCGTGTTTCCTTCAGCTACGGTTGGTCGGCTACATTTCTTAGGGACAACTCTTCACAAGAAAAAAACGAATTTCTTCTGACAAAAGGCGTTAATATAGACGGGTTGCTATGGTGTTGAGGGAGTCTAGAGGATTCGCTAGGCAGCATGTCGGCAGGGGTCATAGTTAAACATATTGCGTCTCAACTGAAGGTCAAAATTGAAGGTTTTAATATTAAGAAGCCTTAGGAGGGTGGGTAGAAACTGTGTTCCTCATAGTTTATTGTTATTTTATTTCTTAACCGATTGTTTCTCACACCATCTAAAATGTAGCCGGTCGAATTTTCACATTGCAACAGGCTAATTGCATTGGCCGGGTACTTCTCGCCATCGATAAGACAGAGTCGCGCCACTTCATTCCGTCATCTACCCTCAACTGTTTAACATTTTCCAAAAGTTTACCTTTCTCTGTGTAGGCAAAATTTTAACAGGAATTATCGAAATTTGTTAATTTGAAATTTATATATATATATGTGTGTGTGTGTGTGTGAATATATATAGAAAATAGGAAAGAACTCGTTAGTTAAATAATCCAAAGTTCTTTAGCATTTTTGTTATTATTTTAAAAAGATGAAACACGAGGAGAACACTTATGTAGCGATGGAATCATATTTTGAAATAAATATATATATATATATATATATATATATATGATTTAAAGAAAATGAATTTCTTTTGTATGGGTAGATTGAATTTAAATAGTCGCGTTCGTGTTTCGCAATCAGCTCACGATTCGGCGATCGGGCAACACCTATTAGAAAATGAGTCATGCTCAAAACGTTTCACAATGGACTCGTTTTCAATTATATGCGTAGGCAGGTCCAAATATCATCTGTCTATTTTGGAAGTTATCTGCCTCAAATTATTTAAACCATCGCTTTCTAAACAAAAGGAGAATTTTTCACGATCGCTAAATTTATTTTTTGATATATGAGCAACTTATTTTTCTATTTTACTGCTCAGGTTGGTTCATTTAATTCATTATTTACGCATTTATTTTAATCGTAATTTATTTTAATTTTACGTATATATATCTTCGTAAAATTTTAGACGTGTTCCAACCATATCATTTTTGGCGTTCTTTTCATTTCCATTGTTTGTTTGAAATCATTTGCCAACGAAAGACCCTGATGAAGCGTTGGCCGAAAAGGTACCTAGGTCCTGCAAAAAAAAAAAAAAAATGATCATACAAAAGAAATTCATTTTCTTTAAATCATTATATTTGTTTTGTGGTATCAAAACATTATTCCAATATATATATATATATATATATATATATATATATATATATATATATATATATATATGTGTGTGTGTGTGTGTGTGTGTGTGTTTATATATATATATATATATATATATATATATGTGTGTGTGTGTGTGTAGTAATCCGTTGGTATAATCTAGGCGAGTCCTATTAACACAAAATAGAATTTGAAATATATTAAAACTGACTCACAAAAGAGCGCTCTATGTTTATTCACAATAAAAAGAGCAAATTTATTTTACAATTGGAATTACGATACCTTTAGTAAATGATCATTTTCACCTACGAATTTTAATTTTTAAGACTGTTTCTGGTATCGGTTTGTAGTATACTCTACACTACACTACAAGTACACTACAAGCCGATACCAGAAACAGCTTGAAAAATCCTACGAATTTTAAAATAAAAATTCGTAGGTGAAAATGGTCATTTACTAAAGGTATCGTAATTCCAATTGAAAAGTATATATATATATATATATATATATATATATATATATATATATATATCGAGAGAGAGATAGTAAGTGAGTGAAAGAAAGAAAGATATAGAGAAATAGAGAGAGAATAGAGGGAGAGAGAGAGAGAGAGAGAGAGAGAGAACAGAGGGTATTAGTGCTGGAAGGTCTGGGCCCGGCCCACATTTCAAACACTAACAAAAATAAATAAATGAACTCTCAAAGTTAAAATAATGTCTGTGCGAAAATTCCTAGCGTCTCTCCCACCCCACAAAAAATAAATTAAGCAAAAAAAGGAGAATGCAAAGTAGGAAATTCTGTAAAATATTTCGTATTTCGTGTGAGTGTCTGCATGTCTGTGTGTCTATGTGTGTACGTGTCGTCTTTTGTTGTATCAGTAAAAACTTAATGTTAATTAATACTCCATTGACATCATATCGTCTTTTATGGCGACAACAGAGGAAGCGAATGAGATTCAAATATCTGTACTTATATATATATATATATATATATATATATATATATATATATATATATATTGAAAAAACGGATTTGGTTATTTTCTACTCTTGTTTCTCTTTTTCAACTAAGAAGAAAACTCTTGACTTGTTTACTGCATTTGGCCTTGGGCGGTACGACGAAAACTTGAACACAGTCTTCTATTTTAACACACACGTTAAATCTGAAAACGAGGCTGTTGAACTCTGAAAACGAGGTTGTTAAAAAACAAACATGCCTTTGTCTGAGAGCAACGATATTTGAAATTACGTCGAGTCTTCCGGCAAAGGAAAAGATTGAAGAATTTAAATCTGGGTTCTTGAACATATTCAGAAGAAACATGCCTGCTGCTAGTCATAACCGAAAAGTAGATGTTTTAGTCTTTCGCCACTTTTTATACAAATATTGACTAACTTCGGCTTAGGATGACACAAGGCTAAAGAAGAGTAAGAAAGATTATATTGCGCCATTAAAAACACATTGATATCTTTAAAAACGAATGCTAGCCTATACTGCAGGCCAAACACTGATGCCTGGAAACGATAGGAAATGCTTAACAATTTCAGATATGTGACTGGTTCCATGTTCCAGACAAGAGAGTTTCTTCCTATTTTTGCTCAAGATTTATAAAGTTTATTACGTTTTAAGTAGAAAAGAAAATTTGATTGTTGTAAAAAAATCGGCAAAGATAATACGATTAAGAGTCGACGAAAAAATTGATTTATTTCTTTAGTTTAAATGGTTATACTTTTTATTTATATGCAAAATAAAGTATTTGTGACCTAAAGAATAAGCCAACATGCGCCTAAAATGTCTGATCTTATATATATATATATATATATATATATATATATATATATATATATATATATATATATATATATGTGTGTGTGTGTGTGTGTGTGTGTGCAAAATGCAAAAAAGTTTTGGCCTATATATATATATATGTATATCTCAGGTCATCCCATAAGTTCTGTCCGAATTTTAATAAAGAAAACAAGTGACAAAATGTTACATTTAATTACAGATTCAATCAACAATGTATTTTCCCTGATTATCTATGACTTCTTTCCATCTATTAACAAGCTTATTAATTCCATTACTGTAAAATTCTTTTGGCTTTGATTCGAAGAACTCACAAATGTCAGTTTTAACCTCTTCCTGTGTTACAAAAGCTGTTTCTTCCAAATGATTCTGTAAGCTACGAAACAAATGGTAGTCTGAAGGAACAAGATCGGGAGTATAAGGTGGATGAGGAATTTTCTCCCAACCAAGTTCTTTGATCTTTTCTGACGTGATTCTTGCTGTGTGGGGTCGCGCATTGTCCTGATGAAACATCACCATTTTTTGATTCACTAGAGCAGGTCTTTTTTTTCCTCAAAGCTTGGTTCAAACGCTCTAATTGCTGACAGTATATTTGAGCATTAATTGTTGCATTAGGTGGTAAGAATTCAAAGTGAATTATTCCTTGGCGATCCCACCAGATTGAAAGAAGAACCTTTTGCGCATGAAGTTCCCTTCTCGGCTGTGGCTGGGGTCCTTCCCCTTTACCAAGCCACTTTCTATATATAGATATATAAAGTGGTCACTGAAGTCAACATGCAGCGGTGACATTGTATTATATTATGCTTATACGTAATCGTCAGACAATATTGAGCACTTTAACCCATAAACATAGCATTCCTTAAAACTATATTTTATCATGTGTGTGTATGTGTGTGTGTGTGTGTGTGCGTGCGTGCGTGCGTGCGTGTGTGTGTGTGTGTGTGTGTGTGTGTGTGTGTGCGGGCGATTACCTGGAGAGTAGTTTGTAACCCCGGGTTTCACACTTTCGCGATCTTCAGTTTGAAAAATCAACAAATTGGAAAGAAGATCGCGTCAGTGTGAAACCAGATTTTACAAACTACTCTCCAGGCAATCGCCCGCACACACACACACACGCACGCACGCACGCACGCACACACACACACACACCATATATATATATATATATATATATATATATATATATATGCGATTACTTGTAGAGTAGTTTGTAACCCAAATTACCTCAACACGTGTATAGTCTATTTCAAGCTGGTCTTAAGATTTATTCTGGAAGTGTGGACATGAATTTATTTTGAATATCAGTGATATATATATATATATATATATATATATATATATATTGGGTGCGATGAGTAAATTGTCGCTATTTTATATTTCTACTTACCGAACCCGCTTCGTTGTATGTTTTTCATTTTGTCAACTGAACAGTATAGTAGGCTTTGAGAAAACGAGCACCATGAAGCAATTTGAAAACGGTATGCTGTCCTTCTTGGCATCCGTGACGGACGCTCCACTACACACATTTCAGAGTGTTGCGATGTCAATCTGAGGACAGTACAAAGAATTCGGAAAGAGTTGGATTAGTATAATAGTGATTACAAAGGTATTTAGAGTGATCAATTGTGATGGTGACATTATGGCTCCAATCGTCTTCCCACAGGGCCTCAGACTCAACACGGAACCTACATCAAGTAATTTGATTAGGTAGTGTTGTCCTGGAAAATGGCTACTGGAAGACCCTATATCTGACAACAGGACTCTGCGCCATGTCACACAAGCAGGAGAACCCAATCATGGCTATCAGACAATTTCTGCGACCACATCACCCCTTACAGTTGCACACGTAATTCCCCAGACAGCAACTTCCTTGATTATTATGTGTGGGGAGCAGTTGCGTATATATGTGTGTGCATTTGTGTCTATGTATATGTGCATATGTGTATATGTGTATGTGCATATGTTTATATGTGTTTATATATGTATATGTAAGTAAATAAAACAGTCATCCCAATGCAACTCATAATATCAGGAAAAACAATGCACCACATAGACTAAAAAATAACTGTAATATATATATTTCATGATTATGTGAGTGTTTGTACATGAGTGCGCGTGTGTGCGTGTGTGTATGCACGCATTGGAATATATGAGGGACACATATACATGTATAAACGTGTACAGGTATATATAAATTGTGGTATGTATGCATGTATGTGTACAGGTATACATATAAAAAAACCTCTATGATGTGTATATGTATGCACAGATACATATCGATGGGCATTGTATATATATATAGCATGTAAGAAAAAAGGGTCGTAATATGAGTGTATGCCTGTGTGTATGTATGTGAACGTATGTAAAAGTATATATATATATATATATATATATATATATATATATATATATATATATATATATATATATATCCCGGATTTAAAATCCTATAATACCAAGAGATATACAGATATAGATTAAACAAACGAGCAGACAGGTGGAGAGACACTCTCCAAGTCTGGAAATTAGAAGTTGATAATCTAGGGTAATTAAATTGATTTACGATACCCACTTATCGCCAGAGGTCCTAAGATATTTTCCTCAGACATAGTTTGTCTTTCTTTTATTTAATCTGGAGAATCCAAAGAGAGCATACGCTTTTCTGGCGAAACGAGTCTTTAATAAAATTGTCCACATTGTCTAATCATCTTCATATATATATATATATATATATATATATATATATATATATATATATATATATATCAGCAGTTTTTCATTTAGACAAGCATTATTGAGTACGACAGAAAGGGAATAACTGTTTTTTAATTTTTTTTATTCGTTTTTTCATTTTTAATAAATGGGACGGTTGGTTTATTTGAAATTCTTCCTACTTCTTATCGTTGATTCTTGCGCTTTCAACCATTCTTTGGTCGTCATCAGAAAGAAGATGTAACGGTGTTTTTTGGGAAGAATATTATTAATGTCTAACAGAAATGTCAATACAACGTGCCTCTTTAATATCAAAAGTGAATGTCTCCATAGATTCAAAATTGCAATATTAAAATTTTAGAAATTGATCTTTAATAATCTCATCATCCAACACCTTATTTTTAAAAGAAGTAGATGGTATTTACTTGACTCCCACTAAGTCAAGATGTGACACAAGGTCGTTTAATATGGGAGACCCGAGCGTTTCCACTCAAAGGCCACTGGTCAAAATTGGTCATAACTTGTCCAAGCTGGTCAGAGCCTAGTCAAAGCTGGTCATGACTTGTCCTAACAGGTCCAGGCCGGAGCCAGTCCAAGCTAGTCAAAGCCTTGATCGAATCTCAGCCATAGGCCAAGAAACGATCCAATATTTGTCAAAAACCCCAGCCGAAAAAAAGAAGTATATAACATCAAAAACTCTTATTAATGTTAGATTCCCAATTATCTTATCGTAAGAATTACGCTAAAATAATCCACACTATAAAGATATGAGAAAAATAATACTATAAGAATATTTTATTGTGAAGAGATGCACCTTTATTATAAGCAAGATGGCTATTAAGTATATCACACGTAAGGAGAGATCTTTCCTACGTGTACGATTATCTATTTTCAAATTAAATGCATCGCATATCATCGTCGCTTATAGCAGTAGTCAAAAAAAAAAAAAAAAAAAACTATACAAAACCAATGATTACCTATGTCCAATAGAAGATTGCGATGCCAAGCAAATATTCTTTTTATGTTGGCGCTAAAAACCACAACACTGTATCGTAGACTAGCTTACCAAAGTGGAATACCAGTGCCTCTTAACAAACATATTTCTAGCAATATAAAATCCATAATGGTCAAAATACTCACAGTTAATACATTAACTGCAAACAGAAACTCCAAATTTTTGAAGCTCATATGATAAAAAATAGAACCACCGCGCATACATTAAATATTCGTTTAGTTTAGCAAATGGGGTTTTGAGTAGTTTTAATAATTAATTAAAAAAAAAAAATCTCGAACAATTTGTCAAAATCCATGTTACAGGGCGAAAGACACGTTTAACCAGGAGATTCCTATGATTTTTCCGATGATGTCTTCAGATGTAAAACCTTTTACCACAACTTTCTCTAACAGAAAAGTCTAATGCGAGGTCAGTATGAGTTTCTCATCTCATCTAAGAAAGAATAAGAATTATGAGCAATTTATGCATCGTCTTGAAACAACTATTTTATTCCCTTTGATAAAAACGAAATACATTACAAAATATGATACTACTTAAATAGACTGGTCCACTCATAAAAAATACGGTAATTTTTTGAAGGAATTAATCTTTGTAGATTAGCATTTTTTAGACAATTTTTAGGCCATACATGTCAGAATAAAAAAAAATTAACAAAATCTTAATTGTCTGTCGCATTCAATAATACATCCCCGTAGCCCCACCCTTACATATATATATATATATAATGAATCACATAAAAATTAAACTATACTAACCCATTCAGATGGCCATTTCACCCCCGGGATATTCTCTCTCGAGCTTGTGAATGCAAAACCTTTGTTAAAAAAATGAATATAAAAAAATTTTGTTAAAAAAAAAGAATTTAAAAGAAATTTTGTTAAAAAATGAATTAAAGAAAAAGTTTGTTAAAAAAAATGAATTTAAAAATTCTTTTTTTAACAAACTTTTTTACATTGGCAATCCCCAGGGAGAAAATCCCGAGGGTGAAATGTCTATCTGAATGGGGTAATAGAGTTTCATTTTTATGCAATTCATTTACATGACCTATAATAAATATAATGAGCTGTCTTTTGTGAATCAGTTTTAATATTTTATGTTATTAGGATCTACTTGTATTACTTACACACAGGTATTTACCTATATATATATATATATATATATATATATATGTGTGTGTGTGTGTGTGTGTTTATATATAATGTGTGTGTGTGTGTTTATATATATAAATATTTACAGATAGTGCAAATATAAGGTCAAACTTAAAATATAGAATAAAATGAAGGCTCAATGACAAAGTCAGCAGAACTTAAATAAAATACATTATGATAATATTATTAAACACGATATCAAAATGTGCTACTATTTCATATGATAACACAATCAATATATACGAGGCACATATGAAAATAAAAACATTCCTATAACTATAGATACATACATAAAACAATCCAAACATTCAGTTAAAAGTAAAAATAATGGGTAAAAGTAGAGCCGAAAGCGCTGGGTCATATTGAACATTCGGATAATTTCTATACAATTTATGTCCAGAAAAGAAAATATATATATATATATATATATATATATATATATATATATATATATATATATATATATATATACAAAAGGTAACTTATCTTAACCTATGCGTTTCGCCATCTGATCAAGGGAAATATATGGATTTTATTTTGCAACATATTTATAAACGAAAGTAAAATGTTGGTTTTTCAAATTTTTAATTTTGGTAACGCTCATGAATGTTTATCAGACTAACTAAAAAGTCTATGTAAATTATAAAAGTTGCTAGTTGACAAAATTCAATATCTAATAGGCAAAAGTGTGTAAATGATCTTGCTTGACTGTCTTTTTATAATGTAATTAATATATATATATATATATATATAGAGAGAGAGAGAGATAGATAGATATTTAGTTTGGGATCAATGTTTATGTATTCTATATTTTAAATGAAATGAGATTATGAATTTAACCGTTTTCATTTAATTTTTTAACATTTTTATAATCATGTAATGTTGACTTGAGAATGAGGCAAATCTTTCAGGAAAGGAGATTTCTGAAAAAAAAATCCGCGAACCGAGATTTATATTTTGATAAAATTCGATAGCTGCACGCTTGATAATTTTCCGTTTAAGTTACTTGAGCTTTTAACAAGCGTGGCATTCTTTATATCAAAGTTTTGGTTTAATTTATTTCTATATATAAGTAATGCATTTGATGAATTGTTTATAAAATGCTTTTTGTGTTCATCTTTTATTTCATTTTTTATTTTTACAGCAAGGTTCACACTGTACAAGGCCCGGAGGCCACTCAAGGTAGAGGATTACGATAAGGTGTAGTTTATATGGATAGGAAGAGAAGACAACAGTTGACTTGAGACTTGAACTGGTTAAAAATATAGTGATCGGGAAAGCATCCTCGAGGGAGTCTGTTCCATAGGGCAGTGGTTCACGGAAAGAATAGATATGATTTTTAAAATTTCTGCAACATTCCCCCATTGTATTGTGAGGAGTTGTTGTAGTAGTTTCTTTTATGCATATCTGCTTAGAATGATTAAAGTTATGGGTACACAGGGAAAGAGAGAGAGAGAGAAAGAGAGAGAGAGAAGATTGTCACTATGTGGTATAGGTCCCTATGTTCACTCTCTTACCATACACACACGCACCCCACATATATATATATATATATATATATATATATATATATATATATATATATATATCTGTGCGTATGCACATTTCATTGAATACGGTAGACAAGGTGCTTTTATTTATTTTTTTTATCAATTTCTCATGCGATCTAATAATTTTTTTTCATTTTCAGATGATAAATTATATAAAAACTGTCCGAATTTTCTTTTTATCCGAGCGCTTTCCGCTATACATTTGGACATTTTTAAGGTCGAAATATATTAACTGTTAACAAGAAATAGTTTGTTACATGTATATTTATATAATGATTTCATTTTTCAAAACACGGTCAAGATATTGTGTCCATGTTCATAGTTGATATTAATGTGTTGGTTTTTTGTTTTTATTAATATAATAATCTATCTATCTATCTATCTATCTATCTATCTATCTATATATATATATATATATATATATATATATATATATAT